>VBSM01002217.1:16010960-16026897 GCA_008086735.1 Cheirogaleus medius
ATTTTATTTTTAAATATCAATGTGTGTATTATATATGTCTAGAATAGGATTTAGAAGAATGTACAACAAGACATTTTTAATAGTTTTCTCTGATTGGAACTCCAGGAATTTATTTATTTATTTTGCTTTTTTTTTTATAGTAAATCTGTGTTTCACATTTTTGTAATAAGCATGCCTTGCCTTTGACATAAGAAAAACTTATTTTGCATTTTTAAATCCAGTGTCAGGAGATAATGACCTGAACTACAGCCACTCCATCCCGCACGCTGCCTTCTTGCCCACTTCATTCTCACTTCCTCCACCATGCGCTATGCCTCTATTTATCTACCACCTACAGCTGACACCCAATTAGCTTCCATTGACCTCTGACCTCAGCTCTCCCACCTCTTCCTTCATCTCTCCATTTCTCTGACCAGCCCCTCCTGTAGCTTCATGGGCAGGGGATGCCTGTCTCCATTCTTAGTCTGTCTGTTCCAGCAGCAATGTGTATACCTGACTATTTCCATGATGAGATTTAATGGGTAAAATCACAGACTCTTAGTAGATACTAATCCAACCTACCAGCCAACTGCAAGAAGCCCATGCTCAAGCCAGCCTCGGCTGGAAAACTAGAGTGCCAAAAATCCAACTAGCCATGCAAATCCCTCCTACTAACACAGAATAACCTGAATATACACAAAAATATAAGAACATTGAACACATTTAGTGACTTTCATCTAACAGTCCCATATGGACCCCTCAAGCCCACACGGATACGTTCAATCTGCCTTCTTCATGACAAGCTTTAAATATTTGACAACAGCTATTATGTCACTTTTGAGACCTCTTTTCCTATTTCTTTCAACCCTTCCCATGTGACATGGTTTGCGGTTCACCTTCAATAAATAAATTCTAGTTTGATGGTGTTCCACTTAAAGTAGGTCACTTGAAACCAATCAGTTTTCTAAATTTGTTTTGACAGTCCAACAAACAAAAGGCCTTACTCAACTTGCAGGGTATTTTTGCATAATTAAAGCTTAAGAGCACAAACATTTTTTTTATTTTATCATTCCATTTTATTTCATGTTTGGAGCCGGGTAACAATATTGACCAAAAACTCTCAGAGATTTAGCAAGATCTGATGATACCAAATGTAATTTTTAATAACAAAGGCACAAAATGGGACATTAAGAAATAATAATCCATAAGTGCCTTTCTAGCTAATGTGACTGTGTGCATGAGAGAGGAAGGGGAAACAATGTATATGTGTATGATAATTACCAATTATTGAGGAAAGACCTAACTTTTGGGCAATGTCATGATTCCCTAGTCGTTAAAAAAATTATTAGCTCTGAAGTCAAGTTGTGTCTCAAATTCCAGTCTCAACACTTGTTAGCTGTGCAACTTCAGGTCAGTTATTTCCTCATTTTAAAACTTCATACAACCTTTTTCAAACAACTGTTAAAGGATTATATTAAATCTTGTCTATATGTTTCAAAGGATGGTGTCTAGCATATGGTAAATACTCATTAAATAGCCCATAGTAAATACTCAGAGCTAGATCTTTCTGATGCCAAAAATCAAACACATACCCACTTTGAGGTCCCTTTGGTGTCACTTCCCAGGTCATACAGTGAGGAAGGGATTGGATCAGGGGTGGTCAGGCTGTCTCTGACTCCATGGAATCCAGTGTCCTCAAAAGGACAGTTTGTGGTGGACCTTCACACTTTTATAATTATGCTATTCATTTTTTTATCCTAAATTCAGGGCTTTTGTTTCTCTCTTAGATGAGGGAAAATGGATCACAGAATTTTACTAGTGGAACCCCATTAGCCTTCTCTGTAAGCCCTGTCAGCTGTGCTCTGTACCCCAGCCTGCTTGGGGGTCTGCAATCCCTGTTATGGCCCCTCAGTTCCATGACTCATCTGCTCAGCCTCACATCTGAGCAAGTCTGTACATCTGCATCAGTTCTCCTTGATTTTTCACCAGGGATCTATAATGCCCTGTCTTGGTCATAAGTTGTAAGAGAACTTCCTCACTGTTCTCAACATTCCACAGAACCTGGACTTATCCTGGGTTCTCCCAACTCTTCCCTTCCTGGTCCTTCTCTGCTATATGTGCTCTTAGTTAACTTCTCTTTGAGACCCTTGTGGTCTTGAATGCTGCAAGTTGTGATTCCAAAATATATGCTTTTCAATTGCCATTGGGTCACTCCCGGTGACAAGGAACATCCCTGGTTCTTCCTATAAACCGCTTTGAGCATTTTCCCTATTACAAACTATTTGATAGTAGCTATTTGAGAGGTAAGAACGTTCCTTCTCAAGACTGGATCATGCACTTCCAGCTTACATTTGGTAAAGAGTGATATGCTATCACCACCACATACAAAGCAGAAGCGAGAGGGAGAGCCTGGGGCAGGGGCGAGGCTTGGCCTCAGCTGTGCATGCTGCGGGGCAGTATTGCTGTGCCGGTGCATTTGCCAGCTGCACGCAGCTCTCCAGGAGCAACCTCGCCAGGGCTGACTTTGCTACGAGGAAGAGGAAGGCAATGTCACATCCTCCTGCTCTGTTTGGGGCCTGCTATCTCTGGCACCTCCTGTGAGTAGAGTGAGGAGAAATGAACAGTTATACATGCAATTTCGTTTGGCTCAAGTCATCTCAGCATCTGTAAAGCAAGGATTCATCCATCACCAAATGAAGTCATTATCGAAGCAGCTGTTACCCAGACATGACGCTCAGCTGGGGAGGTGGGAGAGCAATTTATCTCTTAGCAGCAGCTTGCCAACATCCAACCTGCCATTTACAGAGGAGCAGAAGTCCTCAGGATGTAAAGTTCAGGCAGACATATCAAAATGGCTCTTTAATTCTTATTTAAAATAATGTCTATTGTTTTTAATATATAAAATACTCAGAGAAAATTTAGAAAGTTCAAAAGCATGTACACAGAAAAAAAATCATTCCAATCAAGAAGATAATCATCACTAATATTTGAACATATTTTCCTTCCAGGCAAATAAAATTGAGAATATACTGGATATTTATATATATTTGTATCACCAATTGAATGGAGTTGGCTAGAGACATTGCGTCTATTCACACACCTGCCCCTAGTGTAGCCAGGTTTCCCTGGGGTCTCACTCAGTGTTCCTGGGTCTCTGCTAGGCTCAGCATCTCGTTCCTGTGACCACTCACTCCGACCTCTGGAAAAGCCCCTTGGCAGGCGTTGGTACTCTTGACTTCACACTCCAGGTATCTCTGTGTTTCTCAATGCTCAGTATCGACAGATGAGAAACATAGCAAAGTTAAGCGAATCCCATATATCACATGGGGGAAAGCTGAAAGAAATACTCAAGTCAAAAGGAAATGAGACTATGCAGGATGTTAGAGAGCTGTGAACAGACCTCAATTTGAAGAACAAAGAGCAAAGAAAACTGGCCGTGTCAGGCTGAATTTAGGTCCGTTCCCCTTATGCTCACTGTGACTGGAACTCACTGCAATCCCGCCGGACTATTTTCCCTCAACCCTCTTTAAAACCTCCTTATGAAAAAGGGAAGATACACAATACACTCCTTATTTTCAAGGAACTCATGGATAATATGCATCGTTCCTTAGGGCCAGGCTTCTCAACTTCAGCACCATTGACAGTTAGGGCCAGACAATTCTTCGTCGTGGGTCTGTCTTGTGTTTTGTCAGACGTTTAGCAGCATCCCTGGCCTCTACCCACCAGATACTAGTTGTACTTGCCCCTCTCCCCATAGTTGTGACAACCAGAAATGTCTCCAGACATTGCCAATGTCCTTTGGAGGGCAAAGCCACCCGACGTTGAGAACTACTGAACTCAGTATACAATGATCCTGTTTGCAAATCACAAAAAATTTCAGCAACAACATCCCCAGGAGCATTAGGCCTGAGAGCATCAGAGCTATCCAGGTTTGGAAGGAGAAAGGAAATGAAAACAGATCCACATAGCTCATTTATTTTAATCCTCTCGACAACCTGTCAAGGTAGGCCTCATTTCCTTTAGTTGACAGGTGAGTAAACTGAGGCTCAGAAATGATCCGTAACTTGCCCAAGATCAGACAGCAGGTGAACAGCAGAGCTCCTTCTCCCACAGTGGCCAGAAAAATAACAGGTCCTGGAGTCGCGAGCAAGGAAATATTATAAATTCTAAATGTATACATTCTAAATCAGAAAACTAGAAGCGTGAGGAGATGGGCTTGAACGGAGGCAGACTTCAGTGACACTGAAAACTGGGGGATCCCACAGAGAAGATTTTACCCCCTTCTAAATCCTCCGGTTTGTTTAGAATCACTTCGTCAGCAAAATTGTCATTGGGGTATTTTGTGTACTGATTGGACCCTGCAATTAAGCCTCCCTTGATGAGGGCACGTCAAGATTAATTTTAAATCTCATTACCATCAGCATGACATCCACTTGAAGCTGTTTTTCAAGCAAGTGCCACCAATTTACCCAGGGATGTCAGTGTCAGAGTTTATTGCCGAAGTCTTTGCAACCACATCTTCTTCTCCCACCTGAAGCCCCCTCCAAACACTGTTGGTTCACGGTGTGTTAAGCTCAAAGTGCCTTCATGCACGAAAAGCACCAGTGCATCTCTTAAGAGCCCAGACATGCCCTGCTGTCTAAGTGCTGGCCTGAATCAGATAGCAACAGATGATTGAGCATCTAATCAGATTAGTGAGAGAAAAGGTGCTTGGGCCAGGGCCCCTGGTCCCTTGACTTGAATCCTCCTGTATTAATAGCAGTAATACATGCCTTGTGCAGCCCTGCTCCATTGTAGAGGGATAAAGGCAGAGAGAGATTGACACTGATTATTAAAAAGCCTCTTGGCCCCAAACTCTTCCACTGTCTCTAGATCTTCTGACCTTCCTCTGAATAAAGCATATGTTACACAAGATAGGAACCATGCGGGCTCATCAGTGCTCAACCAGGAAGAGCTGGCCAGTCCACCTCCACTGCTTTTGGAGTGCTTTGGATGATACCATACCCCAAAAAGTGTGCCAAGTCATGCCAAGTGGGGCATCTTGGGGCAGGCCCAGTGCTGTGGAATTAGTTCTGGAATCTGCCCATCTACCTGGATCCAGGGCTGGCCATCCTTTTTCTGGCTGTCAGTTTCCCCAGCTCCTCTCCATGCTCCACTTGAGATATTACTTATCTCTGTAAACGACTGTCGTTTGCACAAATTCCTAGCGCCATAACAAGGAAGCTAAAGCCCTTCCTGTTCCAGCCCTTGCCTCTCTGTTCAGATTCATCTTGTTTGCAGTGAGGGCTTGAAAAAGTGCAGAGGTGACAAAGATAGAAGAGATATTAGAAGACACAGCACCTGGTGGCCGACTGGATGAGGGAGTGAATATGAGGGAACAGTCCAGAGTGATTCTGAGGTTGGTTGCCTGACTGATTAGGTTGATGATGGAGACATTAAACAGCAGAATGAGCATACAGTAGGCGGGGCAGTGTGGGAGGAACAGATCTGGGGGAAGATGGCTGCTTCCACTCAGGTCCTGGGGGGTGAGCACTTGTGGGACATTCCAGGAAATATGCCATAAGAGGAGGAGAGCTCTTCCCTGCCAGGACCCTTCACTGCCCTCTCATTCTCCCCATTCACTTGAACACATCAGATTCTTGCTCCATTGTCCACTCAGATGACTAATTGAGAAAGAGACCTAAAGGGAAATGGCAAGCCAGGGTCTTAACAGTAAGATTGGGGTGGGGGAGGGAAATGGAGGGAGAGGTAGGAAGCTACTGGTTTCTTCTTTGCATTTGCAGACCAGCCTTTCAAGTTCTGGAAGGGTGACTGGGCTGTGACTTTGACCTCCAAGCTCAGTTATGAGGACCTCAGTTCTCATCCCTGAAGGATCCCTGGGCCTGGAAGAGTCCACAGCCTCCACAAACAGCAACTCACTTGTTTTCTTGTGCTTTTAATTATTGATATTATTATTTTTTTAATATCTGCTATGGTTTGAATATTTGTGTCCCTCCAGAATTCTTGTTGAAGTTTAATCTCCAATATAATAGTAATAAGAGGTGAGACTTTTAGAAGGTGATTAGCTCATGAAGGTTGCTCCCTTATGAATGAGATTAAGACCCTTATAAAAGAGGCTTCACGTATCATTCAGCCATGTGAGGATGCAGCAAGAAGACCCTTACAAGACACCTAATGCCAGCACTTAGATCTTGGACTTCCCAGGCTCCAGAACTGCAAGCAATAAATCTCTGATCTTTATAAATGACCCACTGTAAGCCACTTTCTTATAGCATCAAGAACAGACTAAGGGAGGAGAGGCAAGATGGCAGACGAGAAACACCTCCAGCCAGAGTGTCTCTGCGAGAAGGAAAGATTTTAGATGAAAATGAAAAAAACGAACAGGCAGACAAACATAGATCAGATGAGGGTTGGAAGGAAGGGTGCCTGAACCTACAGGAGACTCCATGGGAAGAGGTTACAGAGCAGACCTGGAAGGAAAAAGGCCCCTGAGAAGCTTGGAGACCAGTGGCAAGGGTAGGTAGAACAGTTAAATTTCCCCTCCCTTGCATCTCGGACTGCTGGTGAGCTCCCAAACTGATGGAGAGACCTGCCAACACCAGCCCAGAGACAGCTGCCACCAGTGAGCAGTGAGCGGTGAGCATCGTGTGGAGAGGGCACAGGGCTCCCTGCTCCCTCAGGACACATCTGCCCCACAGATACAAGCGGATTGGCAGGCGCCATATTGCTTCACCCTCCCCACCCCCCACTTGTGGCTGCCAAGAGAGACAATTTAGCCACCACCTGGAGGCATCCACAGGGAATGGGACCTTTCCTTTTGGGGTCCTGCAGCTGACCGAAGGGTACTTGGACTGTGAGCTCCCTACCCACCAGCCCTCCCTGGTGCTGCTTTCCTGATGACTCCAGCAGAGCCGGGGAAACCGTGAGACACAGAGACATTGATCCAGCTTGGACACTCCATGGGTGACTTAAGACCAGCATTTTTCTCCCTGGCAGGGTCAGGGATTGATCCCCGGGGCCCAGAGGACAGGCCTGCAGGCCAGATCCCATGCATGCAGGGGCACAGAAGGGATATCAGTGAACTAGTCTACTAAGGTGTGTGTGTCTTCAGGGGCACATCAGAGTGGGTCCTGGCTGCAGTATGCTCAAGGGGCAACCCTCCTCCCACGGGAGGGCCTCGCTCCCAGCTCAGGCCGTGGTCCTGGGCAGGGAATCTCCTGACTAGCATCACAGCCAGGGGAGCTCCACTGATTGAGGTCCTGCCTGCCAGCAGAGGCCCAGGAGAAACCTCGGAATAGCAAAGGGTGGAAAGGATCACCACATGTACTCACCATCAAATTGCTATTAACTGATTAACACTTACGTGCACATACAGTAGTAACGTTCATCGGATATTGGGCAGGAGGGAGGGGGGAAGAGGGGATGAGTATATTCATACCTAATGTGTGCAGTGTGCACCATCTGGGGGATGGACACACTTGAAGCTCTGGCTCAAGTGGGGCAAAGGCAAATATGTAACCTAAACATTTTTACCCCCATAATATGCTGAAATAAAACAAACCAAAAAAAAAGAATTAAGTTTTTCAAAAATGGACTAAGACAATATCTCAACTTTAAAATGCCTTTTTGTTATGTCCTTTTGTGTGCTTTTTCCTTTTGAATTTTGTTTCTGGCAATAATTTGTTTTCCTTTCTAAAATGTCTAATCTTATTTTACTGCTTTTGCATTCAATCTTTAACTTTATAGGTTTTAGAGCCAGAGCTTCCTTTTTATTATTTTTTCATGTTTTCATTTTTAACATTCTACCTTATGCTATAGTATGTAAATTTAGATTTGTTTTTATTTTCATTCTAGCTTTTGAGCTTCTGGTTTTATTTTTAATTGCTTAAATTTTATCTCTAAACCTTTCCTTTTTATCTATTAGAATTTTTATCTTAATCCTTTTACTGATTCATTTAAGAGATTTTTTTCTTATTCTTTTAAGTTGTTCAGAATTTCTACCTGTAAATTTTTAGCCTGTTTAAGACATCAATCAATGTCTTAATTAATTTTCTTGTTTTAATTTCTTATTTTATTTATCCTCACTTTAAGTCTATTATTCCTCTCACTCTTTTGTTTTTGCTGCTGTTCATGTTATATAATAAACTAGACTTTTGCGTAAAGATTCTGGATATAATTCCCCCACTTCCCACACCAAACAGAGGCTAGATGTCTTTTCCCTTCTAGCTGTATACTTTCCCTCTGGATGTATCCAACAGATTTTTCCAAATAGATTTTTAGAAATTAATTCTAAAACAAAGTGTGCACATATACATACTGACACCTCTTAACTTAAGAAACAAAATTCTTTCTCAGTTAATAATTCCTCCTCTGCAGATGGCACATCTGAAGGGCTGGGGTGGTGATACGTCACTTCATCACATTATAAGGAGGTATGGGTTTTATAATCTTTGACTCCAAAGAATTTAATAAACAATAGAAGAGAGGAATTTCAATGGGCTGTAGTCTTATTAAGGGGGAATAGATGTGATGAGAGCAATGGAATAGGAAATTGCACCAATTAATAAAGGCAGTCTGAATGCTAAGTTAGGGCTGATTTGGAAAAGCAGATATCACCTTATCTTAGTTAGAATGGCTTTTATTAAAAAGTCCAAAACCAATAGATGCTGGCATGGATGCAGAGACAAAGGAACACTTATACACTGTTCATGGGACTTAAAATTAATATAACCTCTATGGAAAACAGTATAGAGGTTACTAAAAGAACTAAAAGTAGACCTACCATTCTATCCAGCAATCCCACTAGCGGGTATCTACCTGAAGGAAAATAAGTGTTTTTATCAAAAAGACACCTGCACTTGAATATTTATTACAGAACAATTCACAATTGCAAAGATGTGGAATCAACCCAAATGCCCATCAATTCATGAGTGGATTAATAAAATGTAGTATATATATATATATATATATACACCATGGAGTACTACTCAGCCATGAAAAGGATGATCTAATGTATTTTACAAGAATTTGGATGGAACTGGAGACCATTATCCTAAGTGAATTATCTCAAGAATGGGAAAACAAATGCCTCATATAGTCACTATTAAATTAGAACTAACTGATAAGCACTCATGTGCACAGAGGGAAGTAAGATTCAGTGGAAATCAAGCAGAGGAGACAGGGAAGGAGGCCAGGGGAAACCTACCTAACGGGTACAATGAACACTATTTGGGCAATGGGCACACCTATAGCTGTGACTCAAGCATTACAAAAGCAATTCTTGTAACCAAAAACATTTGTACCCCCTTAATATTTTGAAATAAATTAATAAATAAACCTCTTGTGGCTTATGAGGAGATTTATATCTAACTTCAGCCAGAGGACTATAGCATTGTTATCTAAAAAAGCAGGAAAAATTCCCTTCTTGAGGTGTTAACATTCAGTACATTTAGTACAGTTAACAATCGTAAGTGAAATAAGTTACACCTATAGAAACTTTAGCCTTTGATAATGTTAAACATTAACTTGTCACCAAACCTCACCTCAGAACACATCTAGCCTAACCATTTCATTCTATAGAAGAATCTGAGGTACCGAAAGGACATCTCCTATATATGATATAAAATATAATATGTAACTGTTTCTAAGGATGGTTAATGGGATTAATATTAATATTATAATAATATTATAGCATTGCTCTTCATTAATTCTCTATTGCTCTATCACAAGTGCCACAAAACTTAGAGGCTAAAAATAGTAAACATTTATCATTTCACATGGTTTCTGTGGGCCAGTTACACAGGAGAGGCTGAGCTGGGTGGTTCTGGCTGAAGGTCTCTCATGAGATTTCATTAAAGACGTCAGGAGGGAGTGTAGTCGTCTGAAGGCTGGACTGGGGCTAAAGGACCTGCTTCCCATGTGGCTCACTTCCTTGCTGTGATGACCTTTCTAGGGCTCCTTGAGTGTCAAGGCACGGCAGTTGGATTCCTTCAGAAAGGGTAATCCAAGAGCACCCAAGGTGGAAGCTGCAACAACTTGTATGATCTAACCACGGAAGTCACGCTTCATTGTGTCTGCAATTCTGTTGGTTACAAAAGTCAACCCTGTTCAATATGGGAGGGGAAGCGTAGAGCATGAACCCTCAGAGATGCAGATTACTGGAGCCCATCTTGGAGACTGGTCTGCTGACCACCTGCATCATTTTGTTAAAAATATAAATTCCATTAACTGATCAGCACTTAAGTGCACATATAGTAATAACATTCATCGGGTGTTGGGCAGATGAAAGGGGGGAGGAGGGGATGGGTATACACACACCTAATGGGTGCGGTGTGCACCGTCTGCGGGATGTACACACTTGAACCTCTGACTCCGGTGGGGCAAAGGCAATATATGTAACCTAAACATTTGTACCCCCGTAACATGCTGAAATAAAAAAAATTAAAAACAAAACAAAACACAAATTCCAGGTCCCCTCTGCATTTTTAACAAGTCTCCTGGATGATTGCATGATCTACACTAAAGTTTGAGAACGCTTGCTTTATGATACTGAAACATGTCTACAGATATACTTTTATATACACAAAAATATTGAAGTTATGAATAATTGTTCTGGGCAGTGAGATAGAGTGTCAGGGGAAAATAACACTTTTTAAAATATAAGCATGTGCTACTTTTATAACAAGAGTTTTAATTAAGTGATTTTTCCAATGTTATTATACAATCCCTTTGGATGTTTTCCTGTGATGTCCAAGTCTCTTTTGACTTTAAGATAGAAAGTAGAATAAGCTACAAGAACATGACCTCTAAGTACTGACACTGTCTCCTGCTACATTAAGACAGAAGTTAGAATTCCATGGAGTGCCACTAAAGGAAACTCACCTGTTCTGGCTCAGCCATGTTCCTCCGCAACAAATTGGAAGCCAATCAAGGAGAGGCAAGGTGGCCCAGTTTCTCTTCCTTTCTCCTTCTTCCTTACTTTCTGTGTGCATCTGCAGGATAGATATCAAACATTCTGGCAGAGAATCCATTGAGACTGAATGAGGATGCCCTTGTTTTAACACTCCAGCTACTTTCATTGTCCTACTTTGAAGAGTTATTACACAGCCCCATTCCACTTCTAGAGATGTTTCCAGATCAGAGCACCCTGGCTGATTTTAATTGGTCAGGGCCAAAAGCTGATCAGTGTTCTCTCCAGGGATTTCACCAGGGTCAGGCTAAATCAGGTAAGTATAGAAAGAAGAATGGAGGAGAAAGGAGGAGAGGGAGGAGACAGAGAAAATTTGCAATTGCACACTTGGTGGACCACCTGGATACGTGCCCAGGGCATGTCTGGCTTAGTATACTGCTATCCCACTATGGACACGTCTCTGTTCTTCAGAAAATGGGCGGTTGGAGGTGGGGGACAGAAGGAGCAGGTTGACTCCCTCCAACTCCATGCCCAGAATCACTCTTGTGTGCTGGGGGGCCCTGCCTCCACCTGCCTTTGTTTTTCCCTTATTATTTGGGCACTTTTACTGGGACAACCCTGTGGCAAACACCCTTTTAAATTAATCTGGGTAAGCATTGCTAGTTATCTCTATGGATGGAATCCTAGAAGTAGAATTACTGGGTCAAAGAGTATGAACAACTTTGAGAACTTTGATTTACACCAAAAGCAAGTATTAGCTTTTCCCTGACAGATAGACCATTATAAACAAATGTTCTGTAATAGACATGTGTTTAGGGGCATATGAATAAGAAGTAATTGGAAATAGCAAGGCTTTAATGCTCTTCAATGTATGTAAAACTTGACTTCCTCTGATCTACTATAATAGCATGGGTTAAAATGTTTGAAACTGTCTGCTCACCTGTGGTCCTCAAAGTTTTCAAGGACAGTGTCATGCTCTACATAATATTTGAGGATTTCTGACCAAGGAGACCCAAACCAATGTGGAATATATATTCAGATAATCCAGACATCCTGTGTCATCTGACAAATAAACTAAAGAGTCAATATGTCTTCATGGTTGTGGAAATGCCGTCCTTTACATGTAATATAATAACATTGAGGAGAGTTTTTAAAATTGAGATATGATTTACACACCATAAGATTCATCGTTTTAAAGTATGATTCAGTGGCTTTTAGTATATTCACAATGTTGCACAACCAACGTTTCTGTCTAATTCCAGAATATTTTATCACTCCAAAAAGAAACCCCATACCCATGGCAGTCGCTCCCCATTTCTCCCTCCCTCTAGCCCCTGACAACCACTAATCTGCTTTCTGTTTGTATTGTTTTGCCTAGTCTGGACATTTCATATAAATGGACTTACACAACATGTGACCTTTTGTGACTGACTTCTTTCACTTAGCATAATGTTTTCAAGGTTCATTCATGTTGTAGCAGGTGTCAGTACTACACTCCTTTTTACTGTTGAATAGTTCTTAATTGTATAGATATTCTGTACTTTGGTCATCCAGTCATCTGTAGAGAGTTTTAAATGTAAACTTTTAATGTTAAGTATGAAGTTCATCCAGAAAAGAATGGATGAACTTCACCTCATCATTGTACACCTTGATGAATTCTCATCAAGTGAGTAACCAGCACCCAGATTAGGAAACAGAATGTTACCAGAACCCCTTGAATCCTTTTCCAGTCCCTAATCACCCTCCAAGTATAATCACTTCTAATTCCATAAATCAGTTTTGACTGTTCTAATTCTACAGGTTAGTTTTGCCTGTTCTTGAAATTTTTACCAAGTAAATCATATGGTACATAGTCTTCTGTATCTGGTTTCTTTCACTCAACTTTCTATGTGTAAGATTTACTCATGTTGTTGCATTTAGTTGTCATCGATTCTTTGTCAATGGTTTTCCATTGTGTGAATACATATCACAATTTATTCATCCATCCTACTGTTGATGGATATTTGGGTTTCGATTTTTGACTATTGCTAACAATCTTGCTCTGAATTTTTGTACATATTTCTTGGCTGTTGACTATGTATCTAGGAGTGGAATTGCCAGCTCTCAGGGTGTGTCTATGTTCAGTTTTAATAGTTGCTACAGAATAGTTTTCCAAAATTATTGTATCAAGTTACACTCTCACCAGCAGTGTATGTTTGTTATGGCTGCTTCATATCTTTGCCAACACAGAGTATTGTCTGTCTTTGTCATTTTAGCCATCCTGGTGAATGTATACTAGTATCACAGAGTAGTTTAAAATTATTTCTCTAATAACTAATGAAGTTTAGCACCTTTTCATGTAGCTATTGACCATTTGGAAGCCACCTTTTTTGAGGTGCCCATTCAGTGCTTTCCCCCATATTTCTACTGGATTTTCTGCATATTTCTAATTAATCTGTTGAAATTATTTATATTATAGATGTGAATCTTTTGTTGGATGTTGGTCTTATAAATATCTTATACTCTGTAATCTACCTTTTCACTCTCTTAATCGTCTTTTGAAATAGTCCTTAATTTTAATGTAGTCCAACTTACCAGTGTTGTCCCTTATGGTTAGTGATTTTTTTTTCCAATATTTTGTTTAAGGAACCTTTCATTTCCCTAGGTTTTGAGATTGTGTTTTGACATTGAAATGGTTATTACTCTCAATTTCATACTAAATGGTGAATGTATCTCTCTTATGGTCCCATCAGGAGGGTTACACAATGTGTTAGAAGTGTTCCAAATGGAAGTAAGAACAAAGGAACAAATCATAGCATACAATTTGCCAACACCTGGCAGAGATCCGCAGGCTTCTCTTTGTTAGCTTTTAAAGGAACCCAATTCGGGGTTGTCTCAACTAGTGTTCATTGTTGTATCTGTAATTCCTTTCCAACTCATGTGTCGTCCTCATTTGTGGGAGCAATTAGTTGAGTCATTAATCTTTGCTTTTTCATCTAAGTACAAACCACATTTCGAGACTCTATTAAGTCGGTTTGTAACCAGTGCAGGCAGGAGCCCTGGGAAGGGCTGCTCAGTAAGGTTCTGATAGATTTATCTCCCCATCTGAACCCTTCTTGAAGATGCCAAGTGTTCTTTCGATTACCAATCTGGTGACACTTTCAGCATCATTATAATTTATGTTGCAGGGAGTCTGGGGGGAGGAAAGAGAAATTAGCCAGATTTTCAATGACATCACACTGTCCCATGGAACAGAAGGACTGTACACAGGCCAGCTTCTCTCCAAAGGTCACAACACCTTCGATACACATAGTAGTGGCATCAAGCTAACAGTGATGATTGTTTTCGATACTATGTCACACTGCAAAATACAAAACACAATTTTCCTTCAAATTAATTGCTGCTAAGTATAAGCAGCATTGCACAATCAGATTGAGGAAGAAGGAATTATACATTGGGTGCTCACAACAGTTGGCCAGTGCATTAGAGAGTGACTTGTGCCTGCTCAGAGCATAGCACCTGCATCTCACAGGGAAAGCTGTCAGAGCACACTTCATTAAGAAGGGCAAGATTCACAAAATAGGGCCAGTGAGAGAATTAGGGCAGCAGGGGAATGAGAAGCTCGGCCACAATCACATATATCCACACGAGTGGCACCACTTAATCATTCCCACAGCAGGTGTGGGATACTGATGAGGACCAAGTACCACGGCTTGCTCCCTAAGGCTGGGCAACAGTGCATCTTGAGAAAATACGACAAAATATACTTTCTCTTATCTCCGAAACATGCAGTTCTCTCCAAGTTTGGGACAAACCAGTAGATATGAAACAGAGTATAAGAACTGCTTGTTAAAGACTGCCTTGGGTGAAGGATCAAGGATTTCTCAAATATTATCTAGCAGTAATAATAAAGTCTCTTTTCTAGCCCACGAAACAATATTCCAGGAAAACAATCTATGAGAGTATTTCCTATTGCTCTTCAGAAAGGGCCAGGGATGTTGGAAAGAAAAGGAAGAGGGAATTAACCACATGCTGGAGGGAAGGCTGCTCACCTGGGCACCAATATCTCAGGAGGCTTTTAGGTGGGATCCCTGGAGTTTGGGTAGGGGATGTTTTGAAGAGGAAGTCCTTTCTGGTCTACTTTGCTTCCTTCATGCCTTGCTCTTGCTTTTTTCTGCCTGAACTTGGCTCCCCAAGCCCCTCCCGTGGGTAACTCTTTTCACGTTCAGGTCTCAGCAAATGCCATTCCCCACCATCCTATCCAGACGGTTTGCCTCACCCCAGCCCCTTAGCGAGTTACCCTCATTCAGGTCACCTGTTTATTTCCTCCATGGATGTCATACAATATGTAATTTCCTTTTTGATTATTGGTTTACATTTTATGGTCTGTCACCAATAAAATGAACCCTGCATGAAGTAGGGACTTTGTCGCTTTTGTTAACTGCTTTATTCATGGAGCCTGAAACGGGAGCTGGTGCTGTAGGGGATGAAATATGTGTGGAATAAATGAATGGCAGTGACAAAAAGTGAGTTGAGAATTACTGACCAACATCCTGGAATACAAATGACACACTTTAAATTGACTAAAGCATCAGTATATAACAAATTCTCAAGATAAAGAGTCATTTCTGATAATAAATGTATAGACCTTCTCACTGTGAGGCAGCATGGTGTTTTAGTTATCTATTGCCTTGTGATAAATGACTCTAAACCATAGCCGGTGAAAACAATCATCATTTGTTATTATATCTCACAGTTTTAAGGTTTCGGGGATCCAGGGCTGGCCAAGCTAGGTGCCTCCTGCTCAAGATCTCCCCTGAGGATGCAGTCAAGCTGTCTGTGGGGGCTGCAGTCTCTGAAGAATTCCCAGAGGCCAAAGGATCCACTTCCAAGCGCACTCGCATGGCTCTCAGCAGAAGGCGTCGGTTCCTCCCCATGATGCCATGATGGCCTTTCCACAGGACTGCTCACAGAGCGGCTTCCTCCAGAGCCAGTGATCCAAGGCAGCGTGAGAACACAAGCAAATGAGGGAGTGTCCCAGACAGAGGCAGAAGCCTTCTGTAACAGCGG
>VBSM01002217.1:16027071-16042511 GCA_008086735.1 Cheirogaleus medius
TCAGGGAATAGATTCGCATAAGGAGCTCAACCCGGATCCCTCACATGCGCAGTTTACAGTAGGGATGGCGGTCCTGTGAGAATCTAATGCCGCTGCTGATCTGACAGGAGGCAGAGATTATGTGCTGATGCCAGCAATGGGGAGCGGCTGTAAATATGGATGAAACTTCATTTGCCAATGCTTGTTCACCTCCTGTTGTGCAGCCCGGTTCCTAAGTGCCCATGGACTGGTACCCATCCATGGCCCAGGGGTTGAGAACCACAGTTCTGTAATACAACCCAAATTTGTAAGTGACATATCATCACTATGCCTTACATTATTGGTCACACTGAGCAACCAGGCACAATGTGGGAGAGGCTATTCCAGGGTGCAGATTCCAGGGGGCAAGATCCTTGGGGACCACGTGGGAGGCTGGCTACCCCATGTAGTAAACAAAGGGCTCTACATCCTGGTCTGGTCTGCTTTCCTTGTCTCTTTGGACAGATCTGCTAAGATTTGCTGATCATTATGGTAGGTCCTGTTCTACTCTTGAGATGTATATTTTGAAGCAAGGTCCCTCTTCCTCAGCTTATGAACTAGTTCACTGTTCACTGTAATGATATACATTTTCAGTGATATAGAGATTCTACTTCCCTCAAATACAGTCTGCAAAACATTGGCTGCTGATTACTTTTAGTCTAAAGTGCTGTGTCTTCCTCCCTTCCTTCCTTCCTTCCTTCCTTCCTTCCTTCCTTCCTTCCTTCCTTCCTTCCTTCCTTCCTTCCTTCCTTCCTCTCTTCCGTCCTTACTTCTTTTTATTTTTTTCGGGATGTAGGCTCTCTACTCTGTAATTAAAGCATCTTTATTCTGTAACGTCAGTGTTTGCCCTGGGTTCCGCCTGCTCTGTGCAGTGGGGAATAGAGTTTCTTCTGCTCCCTTTGGTCTGAGCTGAAAGTGGCAGGCCCTTCAGCAGCAAGCACGTGGATGCTGCGAAATAGCACATGTGGCCCAGTTAAACATCTGCCTTTCTGCAGCTGTCAGAGGTGTCATCATTTAACTAAAGTATGCCACATTATATGCAGGCCAGTGAATTCCAAAGTCAGTTCATCTGAAGAACTGCCCGGGCAGCTCCTAAAAAGTACTCATTTTCTATGTATCATTCCAGAATATTTGAGTTCGGTTTTAATCATCACTTTCAAGCTCCTTGGGTGATTCTGATGATCAGACAAGTTTGGAAACACTTGGGGCAGGCTAACATAAACATAGGAAGTTGTAAAGAGGCACTAAAACCAAGTCATATCAGGATCTCATATGTGCTAACACGAGTCCTGAAAGCAAATGAGATGCCATCTATTTCTGTAATTTACTTGGGTGAAGTTCTGAGAGTGAATTCCCCAACCACACAGGCTTTCCCTGCTTCCTAGTCCCTAAACTCCTAATGTATATGTTTTCTCTTTATCAGTAGGGGTAGAGAGATGGGGAAATCAGCCCCTCCAAAATCTCATGGAATAGGTTCTTCAATTGTGAAGGGAATTTTGCTACCAGAAGAGGAAATAGAGAACAGGATAAGCAAATGCAGATGGACACCTGAGCATGCCACCCTGGAGAAATTGCCAGCTGCTGGCATTGTATACTCATTCATCTGTTCAGTTTGCCGCGTTTAGTAGTGCAGTCCAGCTTGACAAAAGGAAAAGAGAACAGGTTAAACCACCTCTTTAAGCCTCTTCTGTAACTTGGATGACACCAAATTTGAAAAGATTGAACAGTGCCACACCTAGTCCCTGCTCCTGGAGGGGTGTTTAATGGTGGTGCAGAGAAAATATCTTGGTGCCTATGTTTATGTACAATAAGGGATAATTTCAGCTCCAGCTTTAAGCCAGCAGTGACTTTTCCCTCCAAAAAGAATTTAAAACATCCTTCAACTTGCTACTGTGTGTCAAGCACACAGTCATCAGAGCTGGGAGCACTGAGTGGAACTGCCAGAACGGAGCATCACAGAACCTACACCCACAGCCGGCGCTGGCCAAGTGCATTGGAGGCAAGTAATGCCTACTCCGGAAATCAGTGGTAAAGACTCAGAGTAAACATTGTATTTGTAGGAAACACAACCAAATACTAAGACTTCTTAATAAAGTTTTAAAACAAATAAGAACAATTGGTCATGTCCTTTAGGAGTCAAGAGCAATGTGTAACACCCAGGAATGGACCAGGCTGAGGATGGCTGTCACACGCTCATAGAGAGAAGGAGCCAGGAATTAATATCAGAATTCATTGTGTATTTTTCTTATTTATTGTATGTATGTATACATGTGTATCAGCCATACGTGGTTTTTGTTATTGGAGTGGGTCCAGATTTTCTCAACTAGCCCTTTGGTCATCTCTACTCAATCTGAGCTAAATCATTCTTCCAAGGATTATGCTAGAAATTCCCCAGCCTAGGTGTTTCCTGCAGAGAAAGTTAAGATTCCAGGGTTAAAATCAGATGCATACTTTCCCTTCCAGAATTCTATCTCAAAAGAGCTTACTTCTTTCTGGGAGCATGCAACAGTCTCCAATGTTATCTTGCTACACAAATCCTTCTAAAACAGTTGTTAATTTTTCATCACCCAAATTTATATATTTTGAATACAAATTTTCTTTTTAAAAATAGCAGATGGCATTTAAATATTTATTTCCTTCAGTGCTTCTTTCATTGATTTGTTCCAGAAACTGAAAAGAACTTGTTAGTAATTGTGTTTATAAGTTTTATAATGAATAATAGATTGTTTTTAACAATGATAATTATGAGATTTCTCTATTTATAGAAGATGAATGCAAAGCAAAAAAATAAAGTAGTCATTTCCATATTCTCAATTATTTTATCCAGCAATGCCTGTACATTCTAAAGAAGAACCATTTAGTTAGATTTTTAAAAACTTAATGTCTGCTTATGGTTCCCTTAATGAATTTCATTACTTTAGGTTGTCTCTTATCTTTTCTTATAAGCATCACGTTATTTACTCTCTTGCTTCTTACACACCAGTCTGCATTAATATGTATGAATGTGTCTGTCTTCATTTCGGCACATGTAAGTGAAAAAGCACATCCTAACATGCCACGGACACATATGCACATGTGTGCACACATATAACACACATACACAAATGACATACTCACGTGATCACATGCAGAAAGAATTTGCCTCTCCTAATCAATCTTGAAGTCCATACAGAACAATAAATTACCAGGGGAAAGTAGGATATTGTCATTCAATCTTTTCCAAGTCCACATACCATTAGTTTTTTAAATTTAGTTTTTATTTTTTATCAAAATTATACATGCATACATATAAAGTCAAATCATTTTATCAAGATTATTACCAAAATCAAACCAAACCAAAACAATCCCCTGTTCCCCACCTACAATCTCAAGTTTCTACTCCTAAGAAGCTACCTTTGCAACTTTTTAAACTAGTGCTCTTATTTTTCACTGGCATATCAATAAATAACATGCTACTTTTAACGCTACTTGTGATTTTTCAATATTAGGCAGCATAAAATGATTACCCACTATGGAAGATAAGGATTTAGTTCTTTTTGACTTTTCATCCCACAATTATCATTTCTCTCTCTGTCTCTCTCTGTCTCTCTCTCTCTCTCTCTCACACACACACACACACAAACACACACACCCTAGCACACATTTCTCTTCCCCTCAAACTCCAGTTATACTTGTTAAATTTTTTATTAATCCAATATTTAATATTGACATTATAACTATGTAAACATTATTCTCTGTTGAGCCAACAGAGAATATGCACAACTATTTGATTTCTGTGAAATCAATAACTGAACTGTTTTTTAAAAATTTACTTAGTGTGATGGTTGATTTCATGTGTCAACTTGACTGGGCCATGGGGTGCCCAGTTATTTGCTTAAACATTATTCCGGGCATCTCCATGAGGGTGTTTCTGGATGAGAATAACATTTGAATCTTTACTGGGTAAAGAAGATTGCCCTTGCCGATGTGGATGAGCCTTACCTAATCCACTGAAGACATAAATAAAGCAAAAAGGCTGGAAAGGGAGCACTTACTCTCTCTGCCTGACTTTCTTGGAGCTGGGACATCTCTTGCCTTTGGACTTGGAACTTATACCATCAGCTCACCTGCTTCTCAGGCCTTCAGACTCAATCTGGAATTCAACCATCAGCTGTCCTGGGTCTCTAGCTTGCTGCCAGCAAATCTTGGGACTTCTCAGCCTTTCTGAGTAAGCCAATTCCTTATAATAAATCTAGTTATCTCCTTTTTCTCCTTTCTTGCTACCTCATTTCTCCTCTCTCCTTTCCTTCCTTCCTCCATTCTTTCCTTCCCTCCTCCCTCCCTTCCTTCCTTCTTTCCTATCTATCTTTCTACCTATCAATCAATCATTCTCTCTCTCTCTCTCTCTCTCTCTCTATCACCTTTCCTTATTGGTTTTGTTTCTCTGAAGAACTTGAACAAATACACTTAGTTTCCTTTGTATTTGCTCAGATTCTTCACCAATTCTCAAAATCTTCCCTCAATACTTCCAAACATATCAGGAGCAATATCAACTTTATCTTTCACAGATGTTCTCCTAGAGCCCACTGAACTGGTTGCTGTCTACCTCCCATACACGGCAGTCACCAATCTTCCTTCACTATTTTCCTGGAGATTCTTTGAATTCTTTCCAATGTATCTCCTGTTTCTTGGATCCTATGGCCTCTGCTTTCTTGGTTTTCACCATCATTTTGGAAATTTTTTTCTTTGAGATAAGGATCACATAACATAAAATTCACCATTTTAACAATTTTAAAGGGTACAAGTGGTTCTTAGTATATTCACAATGTTGGGCAACCAACACCAGCACTATCTAATCCCAGAATGTTTCATCACCCCAAGAAGAAACTCCTTATCCATTAAGCAGTCAGTCCACATTCCACCCTCCCCTGTATAATAAGGAATTTATACATCCTTACCAGCACTTCCTTTCCTTTTTTTCTATATTATATTCATCCTAGTGGGAGTGAAGTGGTAACTCATTGTGATTTTGATTTGCATTTTCCTAATGACTAATCATGTTGAACATCTTCTCATGTGCTTCTTGGCCATTTGTATATCTTCTTTGGAGAAATATCTGTTCGAGTCCTTTGCTCATTTTTAATTGGGTTGTTTTTGTTTTGTTTTTGAGTTGCTAGTTTTTTTTAATATGTTCTATTATTAGACCTTTGTCAGCTATAAGACATGCAAATATTTTCTCCCACCTTCAGGCTGCCTTTTCACTTTATTTCTGGTATTCTTTGATGCACAAAAATTTTTAAATTTTGGTGAAGTCCAAATTATGCATTTTTCTTTGTTCATGCTTTCGATGTCATATTTAAGAAACTGTTGCCTAATCCAAGATCACAAAGATTTACATTTACATTTCTTTCTAAGAGTTTTACAGTTTTAGCTCTCACATGTCATTCTTTGATCCATTTCAAGTTAATTTTTAATACAATGAGAGGTAGGGTTCCAAATTCATTATTTTGCATATAGATATCCACCTATCCTCACATTATTTGTGGAAAGACTATTCTTTTTCCATTTAGTAATCTTTACACCCTAGTTGGAAATCAACTTACCTTAGATGTATAGATTTAATTCTGGACTTTCAATTCTACCCAATTGATCTATATGTCTATCATGCCAGTAACTCAGTGTTTAGATTACTGTTGCTTTATAGTAGGTTTTGAAATCAGAATGCATGAATTTGGAGAAAGAATGCTTTGGGTCTGTTAATCACTTGGAAGTATTACCATTTTAGTAGTATTAAGTCTTCCAATTCATGAACACAGATGTCTTTCAATATATTTAGTTCTTCTTTCATTTCTTTCAATGAAATGCAGTTTTAGTGTATAAGCCTTGCAATTCCTTGGTTAAATTTATTCTAAGGTATTCTTTTTTATGCTATTGTACATGGAGTTGTTTTCTTAATTTCAACTTCAGATTGTTCATTGCTAGTGTATAGAAATACAACCAATTTTTGTTTGCTGATCTTGTATCCTATAACCTTGATAAATTCTTTTATTAGCTCTAATGTTTTAGAGGGTTTTTATGGATTCTTTAGGGTTTTTTTATATATAAGATCATGCCGTCTGTGAACAGAAATAATTTTACTTATTTCTTTCCATCTAAAAATGCCTTTTATTTCTTTGTCATGGTAATTGCCCTTGCTAGAACTTTTGGCACAATGTTGAATATAAGTGGCAAAAATTAGCATTCTTGTCTTGTTTCTGATCTTAGAGGAAAGCTTTCAGTCTTTTATTACTCTGTATAATGCTATTTGTGAGTTCTTCATAGATGCCTTTTATAACATTGAGTAGTTCTCTTCTATTTCTAGTTTGTTGAGTGTTTTTATTATGCAAGCATTTTGAATTTTGTCAAATGCTTTTTTGCATATATTGGGATGATCATGTGAGATTTTTTTTCATTCTATTAATATGGTGTACCACATTGATTAATTTCAGTATGTTCAACCATCTTGCATTTCTGAGAGAATTCCCACTGGGCCATGGTTTACAATTCTTTTTATATACTGCTGAATTTGGTTGCTAGTATTTTATTGGAGGTTTTTGCATTTCTATTCATAAAGGATATTGGTCTGTAATTCTACCTTTTTTTGTAATGTCTTTGTCTTTTGGTATCAGTGTAATACTGGCCTCATAGAATGAACAAGGAAGTGTTCTTTCTCATCCACTTTTTAGAATAATTTTAGGATAATTGGTGTTAATTATTTTTTAAACATTTGGTAGAGTACACCAATGAGGCCATATGATGGGACATTTTTATTGGAAGTCTTTTTTTTAATTGCTGATTCAATTGCTTTACTTGTTATAGATCTATTCAGATATTCTATTTCTTCTTGAGTCAGCTTTAGTAGCTTATGTGTTTCTAAGAATTTGTCCATTTTATGTATGTTATCTAATTTGTTGGCATACTTGTTCATAGTATTCTCTTATAATTTTTTTATTAATGTAAGATTGGTAATAATGTCCTTACTTGCTTTCCTGATTTTAGTAATTTAAATCTTCTCTCTTTTTTACTTGGTCAATCTAGATTAAGTTTTGTCAATTTTGTTGCTCTTTTCAAATAACCGATGTTTTATTTCATTGCTTTTTCTCTATTGTTTTTCTATTTTCTATTCCATTAATTTGTACTCTAATCTTTACTGTTTTCTTCCTCCTGCTTGCTTTTCTTTTTCTCTTATTTTTATATTTTTTAAGAACAGAAAGTTAGGTTATTGATTTGAGATTGATTGTAAAGAAGTTGTTCATAGAATTTCCATCTGAACACTGTTTTTGCTGCATCCCATAAGTTGTGTTATGTTTTATATTTGTTTGCCATTTCTGAATATTTTCTAAGTTTTCTTATTATTTCTGCTTTGACCTGTTGTTTATTCAAGTGGGTATCTTTAAAATTTCTACATATTTGTGACTTTTCCAAATTTCCTTCTGTTAACTGATTTCTAATTTCACTCCACTGTGGTCAGAGAACATACTTTGTATGACTTTAATATTTTTAAATTTATTGAGACTTGTTTTCTGGCCTGACATATGGTATATCCTGAAAAACATTCCATATGCACTTGAGATGAATGTGTATTCTGCTATTGTTACGTGAAGTTTTCTATAAATATGCTAGGCCTACCTAGTTTACAGTATTGTTCAGGTTTTTTATTTCCTTGCTATGCTTCTGTCTAGTTGTTCTACCCATTATTAAAAGTAGAGTATTGAAGTCCCCAACTACTATTTCTGAGCTATCTATTTCTTCCTTCAATTCTGTCAGTTTTTGCTTCATGTATTTTGAAGCTCTGTTGTTAGGTGTATATATGTTTATAATTGTTATATCTTCTTGATGGATTGATCTTTTGTCATTATATAATGTCCTTCTTTGTTTTTCATAACAATTTGTCTTAAAGTATATTAAGTCTGATATTAGATTAGCTATTTCATTTTTCTTTTAGTGATGATTTGAATGGAATATCTTTTTTATATCTTTATACTTGCAACCTATTTGCGTCTTTGAATCTAAAGTTGGTCTCTTATACATATAGTATAGTTGGATCATTTTTTAAAATCCGTTCTTCTAATCTCTGTGTTTTGGTTGGAGAGGTGAATTCATTTATGTTTAATGTAGTTACTGATAAGGAAGGATTTACAGCTGCCATTTTGCTATTTGTTTTCTATATATCTTATATTTTTTTATTTATTATTTCCTTCATTACTGCCTCTATGACATCTATTTTGTGTCACTATTTTGTGTACACTATTTTCTAGTGTACTGTTTAATTCTTTTCTTTCTTTTACTATGTATTTTTGAGTAATTTTCTTAATGGTTATAGGTATGTTAAGTTTGAGATGTCCATTAGACATCCAAGTGGAAATATTAAATGATTAGATAGGAAGATGAGCCTAGTGTTCATAGAGAGGTTTAGGCTAGAGATACAAGTGTAAGAGTGTCAGCATATATATGGTACTTAAAGCCATAAGACTACAAGATCCTATTGAATTGAAAAGAGAAAACAACCAAAGACTTAGTTCTGAGATACTCATTGTTAAGAGGTTAGGAAAAAAAGAACCAAAAGAAAGAGGCCAAAGAGGTGTAATAATTAATATAGGAACCAAATGAAGGCATCCTATCAAGGACAAGAAAAAGAGATCAGCTATGTCAAATGCTGTTACGTCAAATAAGATTAGGACTGAGAATTAACCAATGGTTTTAGCAGTATGGTGGTCACTGGCTATATTGTCAAGAATAATTTCATTGGAATAGTCGGGGTGAATACCTATTTTGAACCTGATTCATTCATTCATGTGACAAGTACTTAGTATTGTCAGTACCTAAAACCTACAGTTTGATGCCCTTACTCCCTAGAATTTACAAATGAAAGGGCTATTACTCTTAGATTTAAACTATAAAACACCAAATCGATTTATGGAAGATATATACATTTACTTTAAAGTTACAAAGAAAAAGGTGACTTCCTAGTCAGCAAAGCTTGAAAATAACATGGCAGAAGGTATTAATAGATCTAAGGTAAGACTAATCCCATTAGGATGAGAATAAGTTGGTAAGGAAGTACAGAAAAGACATCTCCAGTTAGTGATGATTCTATCTAGGGGTGAGAAAGTCTTAGTCAGTGAGCAAGAGTATTCCTTTACCTGTAACATCGAGTTCTCATTTAAGTTCATAAATTGATGTTTTTGGATCAATACATTAGCTTTATAAATGTGGCCAGTGTGGCTCAGCTTCTGAAATATGAAGCCATACTCACTTTGTGTGTTGACTAGATCAAGTTTCCAGCTCAGGGCTGGAAAAAAATTCCCCACTCCTCCATGTTCCCCTTGGGATCCCTCCTGGGAGGCAGCCTTCTGGATTTCCCCCAGGGGTAGCTCTCATTGCATAGCCATCTGAATTGCTCTTCTAAGAACTTTTTATGTGCAGACATTTGCCATGAATTTAGGGTTCATAGAGAAGTAAAAGAACATTCCTAGAATCAAGAGCTCTCAGGTTCCCCAAGGCAATGATATGTGAAAAATTAATAGCAAGAGAGAATGACAAAGCAGAAATAGTACATGGTAATATAATCTAGGGCCACATGAGAATGTATGGAGAAGACTTTCTGCCAGCCCTTCTCCCTGGGACACAGAGCTGCTATAGTCAAGAGTTCAAGTCCTTTGGCTTTGAGCAAAGCAAAATTCACCTTCCAGACTTCCTGTTTCAAGCAATGTGGTTAAAAGATGCATGTTAGTTTGAAAGCACACAGACCTGTCCTCAAATCCTGTCTCTCTCATTTAATTGTTGTGAGACATTGGGGAAGTCAATTAATTCCTCTTTGCTGTAGTCCTTGCTCCTGGAAATTCAGGATGAAAACCACTTTTCTTGGAGCATTGTGGTGAGGATTAGAAGAAAGGTATAGAAGAGCCTGGGGACACAGAAGATAAAACTAAATGTTGCTCTCATTATTCTCAGTGCTTGGGCAAGTTGGTCAGATCATTTTTCTCCAAGCCAGTGTGTCAGAGCCTGTGGGCTTGAGGAATTAGTTGTGAGTTAAAGTTGAAATTTAGGCAATCCACTTAGCCTCTACAAACCTCCATTTGCTCTTCTGTAATGCGCAGGTTTTAAAACTCATTGGGCTATTGCATTAAGTGAGACATTGTCACAAGTAGTATAATGTCAGGAGCACAGTAAGGCACAAAGTCCCCTCATCTATCCTGCTCCCTGTCTCCAGGGGCCCCTGGCCTGTCCGGCTTCCTGGTGGGGATGATGAGGCTCAGTGGAAAACAGCTGCACATTCAAAGACCTGGTCTCATTTTTCTTTTCTATAAAATCAAACAGTCTTTTGACAGTACCTTGAGCTAACTCTATGCCTCTGGCTGTGGTCTATACTGGTGGATTACAATTATGGAATCTTTGTATCATTTGGTAAGATGGTTGTTGGAAGAGTAGCAAGCCGTTCCTGGGGTGGGCGGAGTATATCAAGGCACTTCATAGCTGTTACTCCATTTAAAACTCACAGCAACCCTGGAAGGTGAGTAATGGTCTCTGTGAGGTTGCGACTCACCCATAGGTTGCACAGCAGGTGTATGCAGAATCAGAACTAGGTCTCTGCACTAAATAACTCTCTAGGTCTCATCCAAGCTTCATTCCCCCATGCTTTCTCTCCTAGGAGCTCAGCGCTAGCTCCTTATAAATATCAATCTGAGCTGAATCAAAAAGAATCACTGTTGTGTTTGGGGAGGGTGCGGAGGCTGTCCATCCCGCTATGGCTATGGTGACTTCTAATTTATCAGACTGGCTCAGAGACTATGGGTTTGGCTCTGTAAATGGAAAGCAGATGCTGCCGAGGGGGGCTGCCTGAAGAAGGAAAATAGCAGGAATGTCTTCAAGCTGTAGCAATTCCAATGAAAAGGATTTGAAGAAATGATGTGTAAATTTTAAATATTTTATTATAATTAGTAGGAGGTGTGTATAGCCATAATACTTTACTCTTTTTAGAGAAAAGCTGCCTAAAATATGTTTCCAATAAACTTTTCCAATCTCCTTGTCCAAAGCAAATGAACAAAAAAAGATTTGGGGATGTAATTATCAATTGGACTTGCAAAAGGAACCTATAGTTATAAAGGGCATTCTTGTTCTCTCAAAAGTAATATCACATATTCAGAGGGTCTAGGCTGTGCCAGGCACTTTACAACTGTTATCTCATTGAATTCTCATAAACACCCAGTGAAAGAGTTGGCTTTTGTTTTGTTTTGTTTTCTAATTATCTTCCGGATGAGGAAATACAGGCAACGAGAGTGAAGCTACTTGCTGTGGGTCCCACACCTGGCAAGAGGACACACTGGGAGGGGCCCAGGCCTGGCGGGAGAAGCTGTGGGGCAGCCTGGTGGTTTGGAGCCTGACTTGCCTGGGTCCAAATCCTGAGTCTTCCCTTATGGGCTTTGAGGCTTTGGGTAAGTCACTTAAGCTCTCTGTGCCTCAGTTTCCTCAGATATAATGCAGGGATAAAAGGCTAAATATGCAAACAGATATATGCCAGAACACATGACAATGGAACTCTGACCCTCAGTCTCTGCAGCAATTGGCCCAGAACAGTCAGGACAGGAGCAATGACTGCCAGGTTCCTTAGCTTTTTACCCTCCCTTCCACATCAGAACCAGCTAGAAAAAGCCAAATATACTCCCCAGACAAATCACACAAAATGCCCCACTTCTAGCTATCTCACCTCTGCTTCCTGAAGCCATCAGGGCATACCTGAATGGAGCCTCCCTTTTTTGTAGCGTTCCCACTTTCTGCCTGCCTTCCAGTCTCTGCCAAACACGGGAGATGGGGCCAGCTCCATGCTATAGCAAGCCCCGAATGGCCTCTGCTTGTTCTCCCTTGGATGGTCTTCATTTATCTCCACAGGGACAATAATGGTGCCAACCTCATGGGGCCGTCATGAGGATAAATATTGTAATGCGGGTAAAGAGCTTAAAGCAGAACTTGACACATATTAGGTACTCACAAAGATAGTTATAAGTTTTAAAAATCAATTTCACAGTAGAAAGACAGATTCCAACAAATGACTTGCATGTGAGAAAGTTTAAGAACTTCTGCAGTATGCGGATTTGAGCAGCTACTGAATCGAGGCTGTCCTCTGGCCTATCCTGGGCAGGATTGCTAAGTATTTAACTCCTTTCCCACTCTAATTTCCATGACAAGTAAATACAAAATTAAGAAATAGTCTAGAAGGTGGAGAGGGCAAGCCCAGCCTGCCCCCTTCCCACACAATCTCAGCAGAGAGGCTTGGGGCCAGGGCATTTCCTGGGGCCAGGGCATTTCCTGGGGCACACAGGAAGTAGCAGCTCTAGGCCTGCAAATGTGTGGAGGTGCAAAGACCACAGTTCATTCACCTGCCACCTGCCGTTCTTATCACTGCTACCTTTGGAATGCCTGTCCCTCCTGCCGGGCTGACATCACCATTAATACCCATGTTTGAGAAAGAAAAACTCTCTCCAAGGGCAAGCAAATAAAGAAAAACCACATTTGACAGACATTTGACAAGTTTCAGGGGTTTAAAAGAAAGGAACTTTATTTAAGGAATCAAAGGAAATATCTCTCTACACAACAGACCAACAACAACCAAATACAAATAACATTTTTGAAAAATGCGTTTTCAGCAGCTTAACAAGATGCGAGAGAACATGATACCTTTGACAGGCAATCAACATCAGGAGAGAAAGGATTACTGGAATCTGAGAAACTTGGTTAGTGGATTATTTAACTTCACGACCTGATTCAGACAATGATGGCCAATGGCTGGCACCATGAAAGGACAGGTTTCCCAGGACTTTGCAAAGGGACAGCTCAGGCTGAAGGGGTCACTATTGTCAGCAGTCATCCCCTGAGCATGACTCACACGGCAGTAGAGGCAGCTCATCTGGACATTGCCTGCTTCCTGGTGTGACTCAACAGAGAGCCCACAGCCCCACTCCTGGTGGGTTTTTGCCAAAAAAGGTGAAACAGAATCTAAGCACATCTTTAAAGCTAACTATTTCCAGAAATCCTGGGTGAGGAGGGAAAGAAGGACAAATTGACACCACAAGGATGCAAATACTGAGTACAGGACATTTTATAAGACAACTAACTGGCATGAGACAAAAAGCAAGGAGGGAAAGAGACTTCCCTAGATCAGAGGGACTTGTGCGAAAGAATAACCAAATGGGAAGCAGGGACCTTATTGGAATCTTCATTCAAACTAACCCAAGGCAAAAAACACATTTTTAGAAATGTTCAGAGAACGCTTGATTACAAAATTAGATCGCACATGATACCATGGAATTTTTGACAATTTTATTAGGTGTAGTAGTGGCTGGTTATATAAGAAAATGTCCATCTAATTTTAGACACGCATACTTCGGTGTTCAGGTGTAAAATGACATGATGTTTGGGATTATTAAAAGAAAAATGCTTACAGTGTGCCTTTGGAGGGATACTTCTTCATGCTGGTGGATGGCCTGATGCCCAAGTGTCCAACCAGTGACCAGGTGTCCCTCTCCTGGGAAACTTGTTTGCACTGGCAGATGCCCTCGTAGCTCTTGTCTGACCTGTGTCTGATTTATTCCTACAGAGACAGCCACTCTGTAGGAGAGCCATGATGGGAAAATAAGTTAGATTTGGGTGTGTCAGTCGGGGGATACATGGAGGCCCCTCAATAAGACATGTGAAGTAACAAAAGCAGTATATTCTTTACAGATCCCAGAGAGGAGGGCAGCACGCCTCGCAGGGCCAAGGGGAGTGGGGAGCCAACCGGGACAGGCAGGTTCAGCCAGCGGGTGGGGAGCACAAGTGACCGAGGGCCAGGGAACTGAGGAATGAAGCCTTCACTGGGGTCCAGGGCATTACCTAGGCTGGCTTCCTGTGGGGATTTCTAATTGGTGGGTTTAGGGTAAGCTGGCACAAGTTCCACGGAGGCATGCTGTGACTGGTGGTGTCACTGTGCCATAGCTGCACTGTCCCCGAGGGGTCGGGGGTACAGTGGGGGAGTCTAGCAGGTTGTTTATGTCCTAAAAGGAAGTGGTCACCAGGAGGTGGCTGTATAGGCAGATATCTGGATTGACCACACTGAGGAGCTGGGAGGAGACAAGAACTGGAAACTGTGTCGGGGTGACTAAGCCCTGCTTCTGGTATGAGAAAGTCCAGCTTATTTTCAAAATGGATGCTGAAGCAACATGAAATTATGGGGATTCACCATAGGAGATTTATTACTATTCCATCTTTTGGTATGTTTGAAAATATTCATATTAATTTTTTGAATTGTATAAGTGACACCTAAGTCAAACTGGACATGATGTTCATCTGATTCACTATGTATAACAGGTAACGATTGGAACAGAATATTCTCTCCTTTTTTTTGGATCTTCTACTCAATCTAGAAATTACTGCACATGAATTTGTGCCATTAGCTCTATAGGCATGGGCCTGTGTGGTGGGTGCTGGGATGCTCTGTCTGTATCTCCCTTCAGGATGAAGAAACCACTTTCCCAGTGTCCTGGAGGGTTGCCTGCTGATGTCTCAAAGCTGAATCCCTCCCCAGGAACTGTCGTTGGCCCAGGGGAGCTGCCTTGTGCAAGGTCACAGCCCCTAACCAGGGGTGGCTCACATCCACTTTCCAACACAAGTAAGAATAAAGCCCCCTTTGCCTCGATAGGGGACAAGTCTGAAGGGCTCCAAAGCCCCCCAGAGATGGCTGAGGCCGTTGCTGTGGTTGCACTGCAGCTCAACTTTTCCTTCTGATCAAGCTACTCCCCTTACTCCCCCATAGGAAATATTCTTAAGGCAGTGGCCAGGAACCTTTCTACATGTGATTCTCTATCTCAACTTCTTTTTCCCAGGAAATCCAACCTAAGTTGGTGTGGAAAGACCTCCACTTCCTATTGTTGCAAGAAAAGAGCAGACTGCAAACCAGTATGAATAGAAAGGTTTCCATGTAAATAATGGAAATAAACAAAAGCATATATTTCTATATGGGTATCAATACACAGAAAAAGTGATGGAGAGATACATACATCTTTTTATTTGAGGAAGAGAAATTGGAAAGATGTTAAGGGCAGTTTTTATTTTATTTTAATTGCTTCACCTTTTATCATTAAGATTGACAAATCTGTTATTTATATTATTAAAAGTAAATTAGGTAGTCTGGGTGGGGTGGCTCACCCCTATAATCCCAGCACTTTAGGAGACCAAGGGAGTAGGAGCTCTTGAACTCAGGAGTTTGAGGCTGCAGTGAGCTCTGATTACACCACTGCACTCCAGCCTGAGTGACAGAGTGAAACTTCTCCTCTATTAAAAAAAGAAAAAAAAAGTAAATCATTGAACTAGGCACGGTGGCACATGCCTATAATCCCAGCTACTTGGGAAGCCAATGCCAGAGGATCATT
>VBSM01002217.1:16049109-16067168 GCA_008086735.1 Cheirogaleus medius
ATGGGCACACTTATAACCCTGACTCAAGCATTACAAAAGCAATCCATGTAACCAGAAACATTTGTACCCCTGTAATACTTTGAAATAAAAAAAAGGAACTCATAGGAGAGTTCAGCAAGATAGTTATAAATAATAAAAAGAGATATACAGCCTCCCTACAAATCAACAATACCATCATCAACCTGTCAGACAATATAACAGAAAAGCTACACAATAACCACACAAACATAAACTTCTGAAGATTAAATTTAATCAGAAATGAGTTGCCCTTTCTAAAGAAACTCATTCTTTTGAGGGGCATAAAAGAAAAATAATAAATGGCAAGCCAACCCATGTTATGTTCCTAAAGAGAGAAACTTGTAAAGATTGCAAGATTGCATTTCTCCACCAAAGTAATGTTTAAATTAAAAAATATCATATGCACTTTTATGCCATGTTTGTAAGAATAGTTACACACACACACACTCCTCCCTAAAATAATATTCCCCAGAATCTCATGTCAGCACTCAGGTGGTAAAATTGGTGGTGATTTATCTATTCATTTTTTAAAAAATATTCAGTATGTTTTTTATTTTGGAGTGTCAGGACTAGACTCTACTTTACGAATGAAAAAAGATACATACATCTTGGGGAAAAAGCTGAGAATTGTTGAGTTATTCCAGATTTTCCTCTCTTCATTGAAAATGAACTCAATGAGGCCTGGAGCTCCAGGTAAAGAAACAGCGCCAACTTACTTTCCTGTATTTTTAATCCTTCTTGGGTCATGTCGATTTGTTCATGAATTCTGAATTTATGCCTGACTTCTCAATGTACATTTATTACTTGTGAGATAATAAAGGTTATAAAACATGCAAACATATGCTAAGTGATGGGATCGCTGCTCTGGCACTATCTTTCCATTTGCGAGCCTGCCGCACCCTGACCTTGCACCACTTGCTACCAGCTAGGAATGTCTGCAAAACACTGGGTAGTCCTGAGATGTCATGTGCTCTTATGGAGACAGAAACATCACTGAGTGCAGATGCGTGTGTTGGGGGAAGCAGGCAGGCTGGAGCAGGAGTCAGGATTCTCCAGCCTTTCCCACAGTCAGCCAGCCTCCCTTCTCGCAGACACACACGGACACACTCAGTGAGTGGAGACTTTGTAGCTCAGAGGGATGTGTCACGCCCTAACTCCACACACTGCAAGCCCACGACTGTCCCATGTCAGGTCCTGGCTGGGAAGCACGGGTGTCTGGCTCACAGTCACTGTGGGCTGATGTGCAAAATGCTCCGAGTCAGGCAGGCCTGCGTCAAAGCCTGGCTTTATCATTAGCTGTATGGCCCTGGGCAAGCCATGTGACTCCCCCCAACAGGCATGCAAGTGCCAAACCCTGGGCATACAGGAAGTCCTCACTCAACCTTGTCGATAGGTTCTTGGAAACTGTGACTTTAAGCAAAACAACATAGAACCAATGTTTCCACAGGCTAATGGATATAAACAAGAGTTAAGTTCCTGTGGCATATTTATGGTCACAGAAACATCACCAAACTTCTAAGTACAGACAAAAACACTTCTAATATTAAACATCAAAATAAATGTGAGTGATACATACATTCAAGAAAAATTAGTAAAACAAGTGAGATAATTGTTTTCTCACGTATTCCATTCAAGGACACGGGTGGCCAGACTCTATCTTGGCAGCTCAGGGCACAAGTGGGAACCAGCCCGGCCAGGCCACCCTCCCATTGCAGGGCACACTCACGCACACTCACACTCACTCAGACGGGGACCCACACCAGTAAATCTAGTGTGCCCAGCTCTGGGATGTGCAGGAAACCAGAGTACCTATAGAAAACCCATGCAGACATGGGGAGGGCATGCAAACCACACAGACTGTGGCCCCCGCCAAAATCGCTTTTCTTTTCTCATCAACGTTATAACAAAATTGGGTGCAATGCACTCTATCTTGGTTACGGGCACACTTAAAACTTTGATTCAAACTGCACAAATCATGTAATTCAAATGTTTGCATCCCTGTAATATTCTGAAATAAAAAATATATCATTTGTACCCCCAAAATAGGTATAACTATAACATATCAATTAAAAAATTCAGAAAAAAAAGTTATAACAAAATGATGTTGAAAAAAAATGACATTATTCGAGGACTTACTGTACAGTGATGAACAAAACCAGATTTGGTCCTGGAGCTCAGAGTTCAGCCGGCTCCTGTATGTGAGAACGGGGCTGCCTTTCAGGGCCATTGTGAGATTTCGAGGGATTCACATCCACAAAGCATGAGATGAGACAGCAGGGGCTCAACACGTGCCCTTTTCCCCCACTCCCATCTCTTCTCTCGCTGCCTCCTCTCCTAGCTTCCTTCGGCCACTCCATTGCTCAGCATCTCCTTCAAATGATATGGGACAGAAGATTGGAAAAGGCAGGAAGCCCAAATTCACAAAGCTTTCTCGGGCTCAGGACTAACTAAAGTTCTGGTGAGGGTAGGCACTGAACAGTCTACTAAAAACTGAGCCAAGGAGTATCTGTGGATTTTACCTGAACGTAAACATCTCTGCCCATCTGCAAAGCCATGTCCAAGGGTTGACATGCCATGCATTTGTCTGGTTACATGTTAGGATGTCTGTATAGCCAGGAGTTAAAAATACACAAGTCACCTAAGTGTTTGGCCAAACTCTAATGAGAACAGATCCTTCAAGAGAGCTGCGTGTTTGTCTGTGTTTTCTCCTGGCATTGACTTTGATATAGACTTCTAATCTCAGAACTCATATTAAGAACAACACACACTAAGTGTATTTCAAATACCTGAGAGGTAGGCTGGCTAATGGAATCTGGCTTATTTCCCTGTACAGATATTTCTTTTCCTGCTGAGCAATAATAACAATAAAAACATGTAATGTTCCTTATTATTCAACTTGTACAGCACCTGTCACTCAAACCAGGCAGGCTTCAAGCTCCTCCGCCTTTATGATGGCTACGAAACATCACATGTAAAATCCTGAGACAAAGGTGGAAATTTTCTTCAGTAGAAGAAAGATCAGAGGAGAAAAACCATTGAGGAATAAAAAGCGACTTTCCAGCTGATGGGCTGCAAGCTGCTGTGACGAGCTGCATAGCTGATGACACTCTGAAAATATACAGCCATAATCATTCTAGAATTGTGAGTGAGGAAGGCCGTGGTGATAGAGTGCATGTTTTTCCATTGCAGAGAGAGTCCCAGGAGGGCTCCAGGGCTGTGGGCTTGGTCCTCTGGGAATTGGCAGTCACCTACTGGCTGAACCCACCCTCATGCCTGGATGGAACTGCCGATGCAGGTCCCACCCCCAGATTCTGATTTCATAGGTCTGAAACCTGAAAACCTGACCATGATAACTTTTAAAATTCCCTGGGTGATTCTACCATAAGCCAGGACAGAGAACCTGGGCTCCAGATCTCCTTTCCTAAACAGGGAACACACCTGGGACCGGGGCCTGGAGCAGCTGAGATGCAAGAGACCAGGCATCAGGGACCTGCCCGCTCTCCCCACGTGGTGGAGAAGGGGGACTGCCCTGCGCCGTTGTCACTCCCATGGCAGGTGGGTCTGCATAGCCGCATGTGTTCTAGGATTCGCCACCAGATTGCAGGACCTGCAGACCAAAGCTAGTTGAAAAGAAAGCTCATCTTCTCCCACCACAGACTTTCTGTTCCGTGACACGAGGGCATGTTAATCAGCCCCTCTGAAGAGTCTGCCTGACTCTTCTCTCATGTAACCTGTGTACAATGTGTGTTTGGGCCAAATGTCACTGAATTTTAGGCCAGAAATCCTCATCTTTCTGGTGAATTTCCAAGTCCTTTTTCATAACTTCCCCAATGCCCAAACCAAGACCTGTGTGCAAGTCTGATCTCTACACAAGGCGAGGCAAATCCGCTGGAGTGAGACTGGCACTTAGGGGCCAGAGGACCCTATCAAGGCCTGCCCCCTAAAGGCAGTCCCCAAGGTACCTTCCAAGAAACATAGATCTAGTCCCACCATCCACCTTTACTGGAAAACCAAGGCTCTGAGAAATTTGTCCACGGGCACCAGCTGGTAACTACCCTCGCCTGGTCTGACACCTGGGTCCCAACCACAAAGCCAGTTCCCTCTTAGCCAAAGGTCTGAGCTGGACCAGTAAAGATGAGCTTCTCCAGGGTCTCCTAGGAAATATCCATAACAGAGGCCTTATCACCAGGACCCTCCGAAAGCTGACCTGTCCCCCCTCTGTCCCTGGCCACTTGTCCCAGCCAACCTTAGAAAACAGCAGGGGACCAGCCAGGAAGTTTTAAACAGAGTGGTAGGTGGGATCAAGCTCCCCCACGCTCTGAGCTTGTGCAGCTTCTCCGTGGCAGAGTGGTGTCTTCACAGGTCGCTGCTCACCCCCTCTTTCTGAGTCCATCTTCTCCAGCCATCATGCCTCCCTTGGGACTCACTGTCCTCTCACGAAAAGCTCAATCAGCTTGCTTCTCCCTGGGCATTTCTTTGAACTCCCAGATGGCCTCCCTGCCTGCCGTACGTGGCAACAATATTATGCTACTAGAGCTACGACTACTGCCTTGGCCACTGCCTTTATCCAGCACCCCTCTGAGCAAAGCGATGTGCCGATGCATCATGTGCTCGGCTGACTTGGTTCTCACCCCCTGGGCAACTAGGACCATTATTGGCTTCATCTTCCAGACAAGAAACAGGTTCAGTCCTTGCCTGAGTTTCCTATCACTGCTGTAACAAACTACCACACATATGATGTCTTAAGACACAAATTCATTAACTTACAATCTAGAGGTCAGACATCAGAAGGGGACTCACTAGGCTGAAATGAAGGTGCTGGCAGGACTGCAGCCCTTCCTGGAGGCTCCAGGGGAGAGCCTGTTTCCCTGTCTTTTTCAGCAGCATGGGGGAGGCCCACATCACTTGGCAAGTGACACCTTCCATCTTCAAAGCCAGCAACCGCGGGCTGAGCTCTCCCATCACCTCACTCCGATTCCCTCTTCTGTTTCAATCTCTCACTTTTAAGGACCCTTGTGATTACTTGGGGCCCAGCTGGAGAATCCAGGTTACTCTCCCTAGCTTCAGGTCGGCTGATTAGCACTTCATCTGCAATCCTCCTTTCCCTCTGTCATGTACGCCACATATTCTCACATTCTGAGAACGTGAATGTGGACATCTTTGTGGGGGAGGCATTATTCTGCCCTATCACAGAGATACTATATAGTTTGGAGCTAATACATGGAATTTGCTGGATTTGAACCTTGGTCTCTTTGATTCCAAAGCCTCTGCTATGAACCCCAATGCATACTGCTCATACTGCTACCAGTTAAATTCTACCAACAACACCACTTTCTAAGACACTCTTCTATGGCAGGCACTATCTGGATGCAAAGAGTTTGTATATGAATGAAGAGTTCACCCTGCCCCAGAAGGGCTCACAAACTTGTTGGGGAGAGAGGCTTGCAAATGTCAATAAATAACCATAATGGTACATGAAAAAGAAGTAGATGCAAAATGTTGTGGGTGCACAGAGGAGGGAGTGATTAATTCTCCAGGAGTGGAAGGCAGTGTGGGATGGGGTGGAGAGGATATTTGAAGTAGATCTGAAGGATAATTAATTCTCCAGGCAGGGGAGGAGGTGAAGGATGCCTCACGCATAGAGAATGGTGTGGGAAAGGCTGAGCCATGGCACAGCTGGGTGCTTGTGGGAAAATGAATTCATCTTGTTGGGAACTGAGGCTGGATGGGTCCAGAGGCCATGCTAAGGTTTATTGCGTTTTTATTGTGGAGAAAATGGACTGCCATCAAAGGATTTTAAGGAAGGACTCTGGTCAAATTTGTACATTGGGCACCTCATTCTCATAAGTTCTCGAAGACGAACTGGTTTGCAGGTTGGGGGAGAGGCGGTAGGGGCTGAGGTCGACGTCCAGGTGGGAGGTGGTGAGCGTCTAAGGATAGCCTTGGCCACAGGAATGGAGAACATGAGGCAGGTCCAGGACTTTTCTGAGGTGGATTCAATAGGCGTCGGTGGATGTTTGATGGAAGTGTCTGTCCTGGGGTGAGGGGCAGCAAAGCAGTAGAGTCAGGAGTTCCCCATAGGCTCTCTAGTTAGGGCACATGGGGATACCCTAAACTGAGATAGAATTTCATGCAAGCCCACCCCTCCATTCATTGCCAAGGATATTGGTAAACTCGGCATCATAGATTTCTAGGGTAAAAAGCTTCTCTCTGGAGCTTGAATCTATTTACAAAATCATGTGGAAGGAATTGCTCATGGTAACAGCTGTGATTGCAGATGCTGAAGTAAGACGGGGGCGTGTGTGTGTGTGTGTGTGTGTGTGTGTCCTTGGGCGGAGGCGTGCCCTTGCTAAGGCAGCTCCTCCTCTCACTCCTCCACCACAAGGACCACTGTGAGCAGAGACTCAGCCTTCCGCCCCCTCCCGAGCCATGCTGTCCCTTCCATCTCCCACCCCAGCTTGGCCTCTCCCCAAGTCTCCGAGGGAAAGCTAGCACTGGTATTCTAATGACCAGGGTGGTAGTGGCGGGATCTGTTAGAAGGAACTGAATCTTGGTTACATATGTGTTTGTGTGTGTTATTTGGGTGTATGTGCTTGTGTGTTTCTGTACGTGTTTGTGCATGTGTATCTTTGAGTGTGTTTGTATCACAGTTGCCAAATTTGGCAAATAAAGATACAGGATCTACAGTTAAGTTTGAATTTCAGGGAAATTAGTTCAGCAAATCATTCTTTTAGTATAAGTATATGCCATGTGCAGTTGTGCATGCAATATTTAGGACTCATTTATACTAAAAATTATTCATTGTTTATCTGAAATTCAAACGTGTGACGTATCTGATTGTGTGTGTTTTGTGTAAAAGCCTATGTGGTTTTGTGTGTTTGTTCATGTGCTTGTGTGTCTGTGTCTATCTAGGTGCGTGTTTATGCCTCTATATATGTGGTTTTTGGTGTTTATGGGCTTTATGTGGATCTGGGTTATAAGACTCTTAAAAAGAGATTTGTCTCAGTTATCTAGGCCCTGGGAAAAACAGAACTCTCCACTTACAAGAAAAAAAGCTGTCAGATTTTTTTCTACTATTAATTAATTTTGACTTTGAACAAGTCACTGCAAAGCGAAGAGGTTGAGCTAGACTCATTCATTTAAATATTTATTGATCATTCTAGGAGCATTCTAGGCAGATAATTCATTGAGGGCTCACAGTCTGGAGAAAGGACATCAATACAACTGATGAGGTTACGACGTAGTAAAAGCCACCATAAACGTGCACACCGACGTCCCAACGACTGTGGCGGCACCTTCCATTTCTTTGTGTCTGCGATGCCAGCCCTGCAGTGAAGGCAGGCGGATATTTCATTGTGATGCTTTTATCGCTTGGAATCTTTAAATTATGGTTACTGGTGGAAGCGTATGTGCAGCTCGGCTGAACACAGACGATCACCCAAGCATCAGCTGCGGGAAGCGTTGCTCTATTCGTCAAGTTTGTTTGTTTTTAATTCTAGCGGTGTTCATGGAAGCCAGGAAATGTCACTGACTTGTGCATTTGATGCATGTCTCATCATTCCTCCTGTCATCGTGGGCAGTGCACACTGTGGCTTCCGAGGGCTTCCTGCCTGCCTGGCGGGGTGTCTAAGCCACCTCCGGAGTCCACGCCTGACGCTCGTGCCTCTCTCTGCTTTGACATTGGTTTTGCTCACCTACCATTTTCAGACTCTGTCTTTTAAAATAAAATTAGCTGGCTAAGTGAGATATTGGCCATTCTGGCTTGAAATCTGTCTCAAGCGAGCTTTCACACCCCTACAGAAAGCTGCCTTAATACCATAATTGAGAAATGATGTAGGAGTTTCTGAGTCCAGTGATATATGGCTAGAACACAGGCCAAGCTGCTATAGCAAAGAGACCCTGGTGGCTGCAACAAGATAGAGTTTGTTTCCCACTTACCTAGATGTCAGAGTCAAGCTGTCCTGGCCGACACAGCAGCCCCAGGGGACAAGGAACTGGGTTCCTTCTGGCTTGTTGCCCCGCTGCCTCCAGCTCCTGGCTGCCAGCCCATGGAAGGAAACAGTGCCCTGCTCCCATCAACACGGCCCAGCCCAGCCAGCAGAAAGAGGGCGGGGAGGGCAGCACAGGCCTATTCCCCTTCCAAGGCCAGCCCTGGACATTGCAGGCCTCACCTTCTGCCACAGCCACAGGAGAGAATGTGGCCACACCTGGCTTCAAAGAGGACAGAAATGTAGTCTTCCTCTGGGCCACCGCAGGCCTCTATCACTATGCAGGAAGGGAAGAGTGGACGTGGACACTGGGCACCCAGCGATCTCTGCCCAAAGAGCATTGGCTCCAAAATGTTTCAGAGCTCTCAAGGCAAACAGCTTTCAGAACATATTTGTCTGAGCATAGCTGGAGGTGCAAGAACAACACTAGTGGAGCGTTCACCGTGTTCCAGACACTATGAGAATCATTTCGCGTCTGTTACTTTATTTGATCCTGATAGGCTGCTCGTGACTGAATGAATCCCTCCGGCATGCGTGGGTTTTCGGGTGTCAACTCAACATCACTACCAGCCCTGTCTAGGTCACCTCTGCACAGCAGAAACAGAGCAGGAACTACATTTCCCAAACACCATTCCTGCCAGGACCCAGGTTAAAGCACCTGCGGAAGGCAGAAGAGGAGCAGGGACCTTTATGGGGCAGAGGTGTCTGTATGCGGATACCTGGGCAGACGGGCTCCCCTGAAGCTTGCTATGGCTTCTGAGGACCCGCGGCTTTAGCGTTTCAGGCTGAAATCTTGGTGGGCAGATTCTCTGTCCCTTACACCCTGGGCTCTTCCAGTGGTTACATAAACCCCGATTACTACTTTAAACTCCCTATACCTGCAATACAAACTGAGCCTTCACAGACACAGAAGCTAAGATCATGAGATTGGGCAGAAGTCTTTCTGTCTGGTGGAAAGAACACTAAAATTGGAACTGGATGAACTGGATTTGAATCCTGGCTTTCTCACTGGCCAAGCATGCCTTTGACCATATCACTTAAACTATATAAGCGCCAACATTTTTCATTTACCAAATGAGATATCTATAATATCTACAAAATCACTGGGAAGGTCACATGACAAAATACTTGACACCAATTAAGACAACAAGAAAGTAGCATGCTGTTGTCATCACTGTTAATAATAATAACCAAGCATTTGATTAGCATTATTGCATTTAATCCTAAAACAACTCTGCTTACTATTACCATTCCTCTCTTACAAGTGGGAAAATGGAGAAACGGAAAGCTGAATTAACTTGCAAATGAAAACATAGCTAGTTCTTGTCGGAGCCAGAAATGGAACCCAGTCTCTGTAGTTTCAGAGCTCACACTCGTAACTAGTACGTATGTGCTTCCTGTTGATACTGACACATTTCGACTAGCTTGTTTTTTCCACCTTCCTCCTCAACAGTTTACCAGAGTTGCTAACAAGCACAAAGACTTGCAAGAAGGAGAAGTTATGAGTAGAATTATATATGGAATAACCTCCTAATAATTTCAATAACCAAACATGAAATTGTTCTATCTGGTGAGGTGCCTAGATCCTGGGTAATTTCAAGAAAAAGCTCAAGGACAAGTTACTCTCAACTTGAGGCTCCTACTCCCTCCAGGAGACATTTGGCAGTGTCTGAAAGCATTGTCACAATTGTTGGGGGTGGGAAGGACATATTGGCATCCAGTGGATAGAGGCCAGGGATGCCACTAAACACCCTACAATGCACAGGATGGTCCTCACCCACCAAGGAATTATCTGGCCCAAAATGTCAAGTGTCACTGTTGAGAAACACTGCTTTAGGAGGTATTATGGGATTTCCTGTTTCTAATGTGGATTAGGCAGGACATTCTCTAAGGCTGTGTTGTCCAATATGGTAGTCACTTGTCACCTGTGACTCTTTAATTTTAAATTAATTAAAACTAAATAAAATTAGAAATTTAATTGCTCAGTAGCACTAGCCTAGCTCATTGCAAGAACCCAATGGCCAGAGGTGGCTAGTGGCTGCCCTATTGAACAGCACAAGTTTACAGAACATTTCGATCATCTCAGAAAGTTCTTTTAGTCAGTGATGAGGCAAGATCTTCTACTCTGAAATTCTATTAACTGTCTCAAGCTGTGGCTCCTCCTATGTTATAAGAAACCAAATATCAACTGCGATTTTTACAACAGATAAAATACGGCATATTTATTCAAACCATAAAAATGGTCTTCTAAATTTGAATGCTTCTAATATACTTGATGACTTATCTCCTCGTTAGGATGCTGCTTTATTATTTATAGATCATTAAAACTGGGAAGAAGGGTAGACACTTCAACCTAGACTTGGCAAAGGCACTATCAACTGAAGCTCAAGAAAAGGACCTAAGGCAACTCTGAAATTGCAATCTAAACCAAAGTCATAGAATTGTTGAGTTTAAAATAGGATTTGCCGAATACTTTTTGGTTTAGATTTGTATAATTCTTTTCAGGGGTCACAAAGATCTTGGAGAATCTGGTGAAACATGCTGATCCAAGTAAACACACAGACATATGCAGAGACCCTTTCCTACACAATTTTTCCTAAATGATGTCCTAAAGCCCGCTCTGTGTTCCAGTCGATCCCCACCCCTCTTTCACAGATGCAGTAACTGAGTCACTGGATGAATCAAAAGAAATGAGTATTTGACTTTTCCAAAGTTTACACAGTGGCAGAACCTGAATCAGAAGGCGGATATTCCCATTTCCAAGCCTACTACATTCATTAAGAAATATCCATTTATACAAAGTAGTAAAGAAACTAATCTACCATGTGCTGTAAAATACACTTGTACTATTTGAAATTCTTCTGCTTGACCTCTAAGAAGGGAGGGGATGGGGCAGCACTTGGAAAGAAAAGAATGTTCTTCAAAGTTGCACAGGGTAGAAAAAGGAAATACATGTCCAGCCACTATGTCCCAGACTGGGTATGAAGCCCTTAACTAAGAAGCGGTTCTGTAATTTCTGATCTATAATTTTTATCAGAATGCTTTTTCTTTGATAATCCATCACCATGCTTCATACAGCACGTCCCTGATAATAACATGAACTCTTCACTCAATTACCTCCATCTTTTTTATTAAGGCCTCAGGAAGCACAGTTTGAGAAATTTGCCTTTGAATAGCTCATTAAGCTATTTGCTTTTTTCTCCTGCCTCCTGTCTCCTCTCCTGTGTTCTGCCTTCTTATTTGTGCTTTTTTTCCTTAAAGCCAACAAAAACCTAGAAAACACCCTTATGTAAAATTCCAAAATTCAACTGTGTTTTTACCCTTAGGCTTAATTATAAGAAGTCACGTCTGTTCTATACTTACGGCTTTTCAAAGTGTGCCATTATGTAGAACAGCAAGCAGAAGCAGAAGGTAGTGAACCTCATTGGCAGTCTAATCCGTTCAGAGCTATCCCTATTGAAATGCTGGAAATAGAAATAATATTCAAGGAGAAAGAATATGCCTGTGGTTCTATGCACAACAGACCTACTTACAACCCCCAAACAAAGCTTGTTGAGTCCAGTATACTTAGCCCAGTGTCTGGAACACAGCAATCATTTAAAAAAAATTGTTGAGTGAATAAGTGGATTATTTTCATTACCTCCCTCGACACGCATTCTCTGCTCTTCATCTGCCTCTGCCCACTTCTGTTCTGATCCCAGATGACCACATCAGCCAGGCCCTCCTGCTGGGTGGCTTCCCACTGGCTATAGGCAATGGGAGATTGGAAGGTGGAAAGAGACATGGCAGGTTTCTCTTCCCATAACCTCTCCTTCCACATTTTACTCTGGCTGGGCTGTGCCCCTCCTCCATGGCCCCACCTCTCACAGCTTCCAGGGATAGTGTTTCCTCCTCTTTCCTTTTTAGATTGAAAGAGTTCAGGAAATGCCACCTCAAATATGCCTAGGTATGCTGATTACTTCAAACTGAGAGCACTTGGGGAAAGACTAGTGCAGGACAGGCTTTCTCTGAATTTCCCTCAAAAGGAGCTTAGTTGTTGCAAATCTCTCCCCAGAATCTTATCACTCAGGGAAGGTTGCCTTAGATCACAGGAGAGAGTTTTCTTGAGGTTGACATCATACCCAGACTGTCACCTCTTCTTCTGAGGGCTGCTCAGAGACAACTTTTATTACAGGAGAGACTTTACATCTGCATAACAAGGCACCCTTTACTCACCATACATTTCCTCCCCCACCCTCCCATAACTTGCAGCACGGTCACCACCACTCCCTAGAAGCTCCAAGCTCTTATTCTTCTCTGTAGCTCAGGAAGCTGTATAAACTGCAATCATCTGACTTCTTCCAGTCTCGTATTTTGTGGTCTCCCATGCGTATTTACATAATTAAATTTTTGTTTTCTTCTATTAGTCTGCCTTATGTCAATTTAATTCATAGCCCAGCCAGAGAACCCAGGAAGGCAGAGGAAAGCCATGTTTTGCTCCACTACGAAGTCTGGGCCTGGCAACAGGTTCCTACGTTGCTGGTTCCTGGATGTCTGTGCATCTTTCTGGTTCCTTTCAACCAGCCACATCTCAGCGAGCAATCCATTCATTAAACTCTTCAGTTGAACCAGGTGAGTTAAATTTTGGGTTTTGCCAGGATCTTGACTGGTACAGTGAATAAGGGAAGTAGATATATTAATATAAATGAAAAGACTTGAAAACCAACTTTGAAGTAATTTGGAATGTAATTGTTTTTAACATTAAGGTGTAAAGCACAAAATTATAAACATAAAAATTATTTCCCAAAATAATAAAATCTCAATTATTGAAATTTTACTTAAATATAAGTTGTAATATACAAAAGTATACATTCATTTTTCTATAACATATGCCTAGGACCAGGGGAAGGTAATGTAATTGAGAAAACTGGTCTAGGTGTTAAGAAAAAAAACTACTAAGAGCATTAATAAATGATGACTAGTGAGAAATAAAAATAAAATCCTAAGTCCCCCCTCCCCCACCACCAACTGAACAGATCCTAGTTGGCCAAGGGGACCCCAGAGAAACCTTAAAAACTGAGTTCCCAGCCATGACAGTAAGGGAGTGGACAGGAGGTTGGATATACCTCAATGTCCTCCCTCCCTCACATCATAGCCCCTCCCTCACTAAATGCCACTAGACTATTTTCCCTGAGGGTTAAACAGAAACCACCCCTTTCAAAAGACTTGCTCCAACACTGATTTCAACCAACCATCTAATGCTGCAGCCAGATTCCCCTCCCTTTTTGTGGTTTTGACACAACAACTGATGCACTCCTTCCTGATAAGGGACCATGGGCAATAGACTGGTTTGGCCAGTTGATGGAGGCTGTGCACAGGATACCTCTGTGTCCTCCTTTTCACCTTTTTGACATGTACAGCCTAATTGTAATGCCTTTGAACTTTAAGTCTCTACCCCAAAGTGAACGTGGGTCATATGTAACACGCATGTTTGCTTACTATGCATGCACCTCCCCTTCATGAATATTCATAGTGCCTCCTGTGACCTGTTAAATATGTATACTTAGCTGACTCATTTGTGATAAATTCCTGTTCCATCCTTCTCTCCCTCGAAGTGCCTGTTCTCAGTGTCTGCCAGAGGCTACGCCAGCCTGTGGTGGCCAGTCTGCAGGCTGCAACCTTTTGTAAGATATAAAGATCTCCTTTCCAAATTTATAGTTCTTGTGATTGAAAGTCAACACTGGTAATTAGCTTGTCCATGCAGTCTACATGTATGTGTGTATATGCATTGCAAAACAGTCCCGATCAATCATAACAGTGATAGATGCAACTGGTGTATCATTTGGGGTCCAACTTCTCACAAGGAGCAAAAATCTTTTTTTATACTCTAACTACATGGTTTTAGGGAGGTGAGGTCTGGGGGGATCAGCATAGGCATGTGTTGGTTGCAGGTGACAGGTAGGAGCTATTTGGAGACACCTCGTAATCAAAACGACTAGTCCTTAGTCAGGAAATGAGTCTTGAATTATTTGAGTTTAGAAAGCAGGTTGACAGCCAGGGTCGCAGCAGAGTTAAGGTGGGCAGCAGAGGTCTGGGACACCAGTCCAACGATGAATAGATCCACTCTCTCCACTGTCTCGCAGACACATTCCCTAGCATGCTGGCGTGTGCTCTTTCTCACCTTCACTCTCTCCCATTAATACATATCAGTTTTCTTATTTTAAAAGTAAGAAATATCCAACAGAGAAAAATACCATAGAAATAAAAGTAAGCAAAAGGAAAGTACAACATGAAACGACCCATAATCTTTCCACACTGAGATAGCCATTTTCAGCAGTTTGGTGTCTGTCCTTCAATAAGCAAATAGTTGATAGCTGGCTAGGTGAGGAGAGGATCCGTAGGTATTTCCTAGCAAAAACCTAATCAAATGTGCATGTTTTATAACTTGCTGTTTTCATTTAACAATGTGTTTTAATATCTCCCCAGGTTATTGCCTACTCTTCTACAGCATCATTTTTATAACTGAAAAAATTTGACTGTATGACTTTGTTATCATTTATTTACCCAATTCCCTATTGTTAGAAATTTAGATTCTTCCCAATATTCTGCAGTTTAAATGATGCAGTAAAAGATCTTTGCCATTGCTTGCATTTCAACAGCAGGGTTATTGTTATTTTCTGGACTTTAGTGTAAGGGCAAAGAGCTTTGCTTACCCTCCTTACCTCTGAGGATATGGCTGTGATTACAGAAAAAGACAACTGCATAGTATCTAATGAATTTTAAGGATTGCATATGCAATCCAGAGCCACTGCTGGAGCCTGAGTTCTCCTGCTATCCCGGCCCCTTTCTCCACATACTACTCTATCAGCCAGGTAATCTTGTGTAATTAGTTAATATTGTATTCAATATTTTTTTTTCTAATGAATACTAAGCAGCAAAATAAAAGCAGTCATGCATTTTTTTCTATTTCTTTCATATACTCACACCTATACATGACATAAGTGGCTTTTCAAGACACGTAATGCATTTCATAAAAATGTATTAATATGGGAGTGCATATACATACAGCAGGGCGTCTTTACAGGATAGGTCATGCCTTCTTCACTCTTTCTGTCCAAGACCTTCATAGGTCACCTTGTGTTTTGCACTATTTGCCCCACTCTCCTGGTCACAACCTAGCAGATCAGAGATGCACTGTGGAAAATGCAAGGTCCCCAACTACAATTGGCCCAAGGCTTGACTAAAAACTGATAGAAACTGGTAGCGGTGCTGCCTTTTGCTGTGTGACTATCAAATGACTTAGAACTTTTCTTCTGGGGATTTCACTGCAAAACACCCAGAGGTACATGCCCTCCCAAAAAGCATTCACTGAGCACCTTCTATGTGGCTATCGCTGTGGGAGGTGCTCAAGTTGCAGTGCTAAGCAGGAGTAAAAGGTCCCTGTCCTCAGAGACTCACACCCAAATGAACAGATGAGTTGACCTGTCAAGCACTTAGAACTGTAGCATTATATAAGGGGTATCTAATGGTTGTGGATTTCTAGTATTTGTAGGAGTATGTCTAGCATTTGTGGAATAAATACTAGTAGTATTTCTGTTAATAGTATCTGGAAAGCAGAAATCCCAGAGAACAGGCCTTGGGCAGACACTGTGAGACTGTGGCTGTCATGAGCTAGAGAGAGCTGGGGAGAAGTGGATGGAGCAGCAGCAAAACCAGACAGAGAGGCAGAAAGGGGCAAAAGTCGAGCCATGCAGATGGTGAAGAATGATCCCGAAGAATTATCCAACTCTTCCTGAAGCCATGCAACTCTAAGACAAGTCCCTCTGTTTGCTCACTCCCCTGTGTGATTTTTGGGGTGCCCTAGGCAAAGCCCTAATGGAATGATATTTATGATAATTTTATAATTTCTTCAGTACCACAAGAGAAAAAAAACTTTCCTCTTTAACATTTTTGATCAATTGTGGAGTATCGGGGGTTCACAACGTCCCCAATAAAGATAGGGTCCCCTGGCCGACTGTGTTGCAAGAGATGAGGAAAACAAAGACACAGACACTGAAATAATAGTTAAGAAAGCGGGGAGGTCAGGGGACCACCAGTACTCCGGTGCCAAGTGGCAGTGACTGAACCCCAGCACTTGCTTTTTATTCTGTTTGCCATGTTGCAAAATACAATGATCTCATGTGAAAAAATCATGGGATCCAATGATCAAAGGTTTCGGGGCTCCCCCCAAAATCACAAGGTGTCTTAGCTAATTTCCTTCTCCTTTCTAGAAGTGAAAAACACATAATTCTTCAGTAGGTACAACCCTTTTGATCAAGGTAAACTGATTTATCCCAAGCTCAAGCTATGTACATGGATATCAATCTTTAATGTCAGTAGCTGCGACCCATTTGATCAAGGAACAAGGAAACTACATGCTCCCCACTGGGAGACTGGTTTTACATTAACTGAGGCATTGTTGAGAGAAAGGGAGAGAAGGAACTTGGCCCAATGTTCAAACACTATGGAAGCCTTAAGACCCTTCTCCTGGGCTGACATATTGCAATCTACCTCTACAGCCATGAGAAGTTTTCATGTCAGGCCACCCACGGCTTTTCATGCATGAGACCCCTTAGGCTCTGAGGTTGGAGCATGCTTTGCTGTACTCCCAGATCACTGATATATGTCCCCCAACTAGGCAGTTAACATGTGCACTTATCTCAGGCTTCTGCTCAGGCCATTCCTTCACCTCCTATCCTCTCACAGCCCCAGACATAGCATCCCTAAGTCCCAGTGGTCTTAATCCCATCAGTGGAGCACATTATTTTTTAAAATTTTTTTTCCTCCCTCATGTGAAGCCCCCAAAACAAGATAAACTATGCAAGTATTTCAAGGAAACATAAACAAAGCATGAAATTATTGTCCTTATAGCAAAGGAAAAAGTATGTCGGAGACAGTAGACCATGTTCAGTGCTTTGGTGGAAAGGGAACACGAGATAATATCTGAGAAAATATCTTCACTTTGTTCAGCCTTTTGTGTTTCAGTTTTTGTGCCGTATCCAAAATGAGCCTGAAGAAATATGAGTTTTATTTCTCATAAACTTATGATTCTCTGTTTTCTTAGCTCAATTAAATCTAATTTGCATAGGATTAAAATGTTTTTACAATAAAACTGGAGAACTTATCAGTATGAAGTTTTAAAGGTTTGGCCAAAGTAGTTTGAATATCCTTCAGGAAAACAATTTTCATTGAAAAAAATTGGAAGCAATCCTCATCCCTATATGATATTTCAGAAGAAAATGAAAAATGTTAAAAATTTAGCCTGATACCTTCATAAGACTTGTAAAGAAGGGCGTGCAGCATGATACAGTGGTAGCAACATAAATTTGGAGACTGTCATCCTTACATCTGACTCCTAGCACTGCTACTTCCCAGCTATGTGATTTTTGGCAAACTAGCTTTTTTGGGGCTTGGTTTTGTCACTTGTAAAATGAGGCGAATATTAGCCTACTCACAGAGAATTGTAGGGGATACATTCATCTCTCAGTATCCAAAGGGCATTGGTTCCAGGACTTCTGTGGGTACCAAAATCTGTGGATGCTCAAGTTCCTTATATAAAATGGTGTATTATTTGCATGTCACCTAGGCACATCTTCCTGTATACTTTAAATCACCTCTAGATTTCCTATAATACCTAATACAATGTAAATGTTACGTAAATAGTTGTTATATTGTATTTTAAAATTTGTATTATTTTTTATTGTTGTGCTGTTACTTATTGATGTTTTTCAAATATTTTTGATCCATGGTTGGTTGAATCAATGGGCACAGAGCTCCAACTGTATCTATAAGTCTTTAAATGGAAAGACTGGTAGATGGTAAGGCCAGGCAATGTCGGGTCTCTTATTTCCTCTGTCCCCACTGTCAGTGTTTATTCCGACTCCTAGTCTAATCCAGGGTTCAGATTCCTCTTTGGTCAACATCAGACTTATTACCTCTGCTTCTAGTAAGGGCAGAGTAAGAACTCGCCAGACTGACCCTCCTGAACATATCAGTTATAAGCTTTGGACTTAATACAAGCAGCAGCTTCCAGAA
>VBSM01002217.1:16067268-16126000 GCA_008086735.1 Cheirogaleus medius
CCCAAATAAACTGTGTTTGCAGTTAAGTATTTTCCTCATTAAAGATAAATAACAGAACATAGAATTTCCATAACTTTATATTCACAATGTCCAGGAAACAATGCAAACTTATTCAAGTTACAGATAAACAAAAAATGGAACACATTCTCAAAAGAGAAGAAATACCAACTGAGACCAACCCTGAGATTATTCATGTATTGTAATTAGCAAACAAAGCTTTTGAAGCAGCTATTTATAACTATGCTCAGTGGCAAAACAAAATATGTTAGCAATGAATGATAAGATAGAAAATACAGATAGAGAAATAGAAAAGATTAAAAGAATCAGATAAAAATTCTAGAACTGAAAAATACAACATGTGAAATAAAAAATGCATTGAATGAATTAACAGCCAAATGGGAAGGACAGAGACGATAGCAAGTGTGCAGAAAAAATTTGGCCTCTGTTTTGAAATTTGTCAGCCTAGATTCTTATTTGAAGCTCTCTCAAGAAAAAAAACAAATTTAGTAAAAGTGATTCACCAAAATCTAAATGTGGTCATTAATAAGATCCTGGGCAATACTGTAGTACAGGCTTGTTTCTGCTCATTCTTGCTCCCATGCTATATGCTTTTTTATGCCTCTCTTCCTTCACATATGACGTTCCATTATCTCTAAATTTCCCTTCCCCTCCCTTCATAAGTATTTAATTATGCCCGTCTCCTCGACTGATAGTGAACTCCGTGAGGGGGTGTGAGGGAAAGGAGAAAATCAGCATTTGAGTACCTGTGATGAACCAAGCATTGCGCTGGGAAATTCACATACTGTACGTCACTCGGGCATGCAGGGACCAAGTCTAATTCATCCTCACAGATTCAATGCTCAGTGTACTGCATGGTTTGCAGCCTTTAGCCAAAAACAAACTGCTTCTTTCTTCTTTCTACTCTGATGTACTTTGTTGCAGGTGTGTATATTTACATTTGCAAAATCATATGTTAATCAACTCAGTACCATAAGGCAAAAGCTGAAATGAACAGACAATTGATGTAATGCAAAAGACATAGTGAAGACACTAAAATGAAATTAGGATGTAGATGCTTAAAAGCTCCCCAGGGAAATGCTGTAGACAACAAAGTAGAACTCAGAGAGTTAGGAAATCAGATAAGGGGCCAGAGGCGAAGGAACAAACTCAAGTCAGAGAAGGCCCATCATTAAGATGATTTAGTAGAGAATCCACTTTAGGGAAAAACACGTGGTGAACAGAAGAGGGATGGAAAACAGCAAATTGACATCATTTCATTGCATCTTTTTTTTATGGCTGTTAATATAATTCTGATTGTACCTGTAGGGAATTAATTATATTAATTACATATCACAGTAATACTTCGACTCAACTCATATTGTAATCTTTCCCTGAAGTTAAATTTGTTAATCCCAGAGAATATTCTCGCTCTTTAGGTTTGGTTTATGTCCTGCATTAGTCCTAACTTTCCAAACTGAAGGAAACCCTTAGACCACTGATGGGCATTACTGCCCTTGGTCCACTGTCTTCTACCTTTATGCTGACCTTTGACCTCCTCTCTGGCATTTTCTCCAAGGCTCTCAACTGAAGGAGGAAGTGCTGTGTTATGTGGCTCTGGGTCTGTCTTCTGTCACTGTACTGATTTCCTCCCTTGGGCCAGGGATCTCTTTCTCTCCCTCCTTCTCGGTGCTGTTCTTCAGTAATGACTTCTTACTCTCATTTATCTTCAATCCTTCCCTCTACAGTTCTTCCATATTAAAAAAGAAATAGCTACCGCCCTATTGCCAAACATGTTGGAGAATTGTTTCTATTCCTTATCCTCAATTCTTCACCCCCTTCTGCCAACACCCCCCTCCCGACACTCCTCTCACCAAGCTGACCCATGAGCTCTTAATGCCATACCCAATGGGTGTGTTTTCAGTCCTTATTTTGTTCAGCTTGCAGCATTTAACAGTGTAGCACATCCTCGTTTTAAAACCCTCTCTTACATTTGCCTCCACACACTGCTATCTCCCGGTCTTCCTGTTGCTCTGAAGCCCAGCTTAGTTTTCCGCATGGAGTGCTTTTCTTCCGTGCCGCTGCCTTAAACATATCTGTTCCACGAAGTTGCCTCTCTGGGTCTTTGCTCACTCGGTCCTCTCTGCTTGACAAACCTCATTCATTGTCATGGGTTCAGTGACTGCTGGCACTCTGGGCACAGTCACATTTGGATCTTCAGGGCAGACTATTCTCTTGAGCTCCAAAGAGTAAATCTAATCACTTCATTATGTTTCTCCTCCACTCAAACCTATTTCTCCACTTGTATTTGATATCTTGCTGAATGCCATCTCCATTCACCCTTTTGCTCAGAGATTTTAGAATCATCCGTTACCCCTCTATCTACCCTAATCCCCACAGTAAGGCAATCATCAAGTCCTTTAGAGTCCCCAAATAGCTCTCGGTCTTATCTTCTCATTTCTTTTCCTATCTTTTCTCTAGAGCCCGAATTACTGCAAAATACAACTTAAGTGGGCTTCCTAATTCTTAGTCCTGCCTGTGTCCACTGTCTCTGTTCGTGCTAAAATTTGCATGTTTGAAATTAAATCTGTCACTGCTTAATGATGTCCCATCGCTTTCAGGATCAAGTTTAAACTCTGTCACATGGCCATTGATGTCCTCCTGATCCAGCCCTGCCTTCCCCTTGTGCCGTGGCAGACTTTTCGTTGTCTCCCCACATCCAATCTGCTCCTGATTCTCTCTCGGGGTCACCTGGCTAACAACTCCTGTAAGGTTAGGCGTGGCCACCTGATGAAGTTTGCACCTTCCTTGCCTAAAAGGAAATTGTTTGCCTCATATTTCTTCACTTTCTTTTCCCTCAAGTTGGAACACAAATGCTGTCGCCCGTCCTCACCTGTGCACAGGTATGGGAACAAATAGCTCCCAAACCTCCTCATATAGCAAAGCTACTTGCCAACCTAGGCCAGTTAGACAGTTGTAATAAAGGAAAGTAAAAATATCTTATTTGGGCCATTGTATTGTGGGTCTCTTAATACTCCACTCTAGCCTTTGCCCTAACTTGTGAACATCCTTCTCCTCATGCCACTGTGGGTCCCTTCTCCAACTGGGTCCCCTGTTCCATCTACACGAGGTAGTTGCATTTTCCAAATGCTGCACACTCTCTTACCCTTCATGTTTATGCACAGGCTGTTCCCTCTGTCTAGAGTCTGTCCCTATTTTTCTCCACCTGAATGACTCCTATTTGTGCCTTGGCACTCCACTGAGGCATCAACTTCCATTTGAATCCTTCCCTGACTTACTCTATCCCCACCCCACCCCCACCACACCCCTCCTTGCTTCCATGGCACCCCGTGCATTTTATCACAAGGCCCTGTGATCACCGGTTTACCTGCATGTCTTCCTCTGTGAGCATCTTGATGGCAGAAGCTATCTTTTGTCTCTGGTGTATAGTTGGGGCTCAGCAAATATGTACCAAGTCAAGAGTTGGAGAAGCTCATGATGTTCCAAGTTTTCCTGAAGGAAGTTTGTGTGGTATATGTAGAATATAAGTGTATGTGTGTCTGGGATGGAGCCCTCTCAACTGAAATACCAGGATCCTAAAGAGCCAGAGGCTGGGGGTGTAGCCAGCATCTCTAGAGAGTGCTGAGGGGCTAAGCTGGGCTAGAGGTTCAAACACCAAGTCCAAGGATCAGGAGCAAGGGAGGAACTAGAAGAGACAGGAGAGGAGTAACCAGGATGGTCTTGTGGGAGGTAGAAGAATCCCCCCTACAGATGTCCATGACCTAATCCCCAGAACCCATGACTATATTAGGCTACATAGCAAAGGACATTAATAGTGCACATGGAATTAAGGTTGCTGATAAATGGACCTTAAAATAAAGAGATTATCCTGGGTTATCCCAGTGGGCCCAATATAATCACAAGGATCCTTTAAAGTAGAGATGGAGGCAGAGGATGGAGAGGCAGAGAGATGGTAGTGGGGGAAGGACTCAGCCCAACGTTGCTGGCTTTGATGACAGGAGGAGTGAAAGGAAGCCAGGAGCCAAGGAACGTGGACAACCACCTGAAGGTGGAAAGGTAAGGAAACAGTCTCCCCAGCCTCTCCAAAAAGGGACATGACTGACATCTTGATTTTAGCAGAGTGAAACCCATTTTGGACTTCTGAGCTCCAGAATAGTAAGATAATAAGTCATGAAATTTGTGATAATTTGGTGCAGTAGCAATAGAAAACTAATATTAAAAGTATTATCAACTGAATACACTTGGACAAGACATTTAATGTCCCTAAACCTCAGTCTCCTCCTGTAACACAGACAATATTCATTCTGTGATGGGAAACATGAAACAAGATAATTGATGTAAAAAGGTTGACAAAGTGTTTGTCACATAATGAGCACTCCATAAATAGCTGTTATTCTTAATAATAATATCATCATTAGATCATCACTGCTATCATTGCTCATTGATTTGCCTGGTGCATCTGGGGTAGAGAGGAAGGAAAAGACAGAGAAAAGGAAACAGAAAGTAAAACAATAAACATCTACTTTGGAAGCCTGTAGGCATATTTGGTTTTAGCTCTTTTATAATGTGTCTGCTTAACTCACAGAATGTACTTCATTTCCTTCTGCTTTCTCCCTCTTGCTTTAGGTATAAAGATCTATTTTAAATTTAGTCATTTCAAAGTCTCCTTGGCATCGTATAAATGTCGCATCATTAAATCTATATCCAATGAGTGCTCAAGTAGGCTGGCTTTCTCGCCAAGAAACGGAGCCCCGTGGGTGGGCAGGTGGAGGGATGACAGACACCCCACCTGCACGTACACTCTGCCGTCCTTACCTACGGGGACCACATTTTCTGAGCTCCAAATCAGGATGTGTGGTCTGACAAACATTTTTTCTCCCGAGTTCTAATTTATTTTTCTGAAAAGGCTTTCACAGACATTCAATTAGATTACATGAAATGCAGTGAATAAGCTTTACTGTGAGGAATAAAATCTCATGTGAAAATTCAGAAAAGACATATATCGGTTTTTGTAATAGTAAATTCAAATCATCTGCGCCAGTCTAGAATGCACATCCTGCTGACACATCTGTGGGTTTGTGCTGTTGCTTTGCTTTGTGGCCAGTGGCCTCAAAGTTCCAGTCGGGTGACCCTGGGGAGCTGCCAGACACAAAACTCCACCTTCTGGTTGAACGAGTGGATATGTCACGCTGACCCAGGCCAGTGATGGGTCTCACGATTGGGCGCACGATCCAAATGGAGCTGATTCGCACAGAGAGCTGGAGAGCATGACCTTCCTCCCTCTTGAACAGCTGGCGGGGGAGATGTACGCGGAACCTGTTGCCCGCCGCGCTTGCTACCACACAAAGGAAGCGCATCTGCAAGAAGAGAAGGAGGCCAAAAACCGGAAAGAGGCAGGACTGAGGCAGGGAGAGGAGACAAAAAACCCTAATGACATCGCTGAGCCCTCAGCTCCAGCTGCACCTGTCACCACTCACCGCCCCTCCCGCTGTGTACATGGGCCGATATATCTTTTCAGAGTGGAATTTCCGTCACTTGAAAAGGAAAGAGCCCTGGCCGATGCCCAGGGTCACTGCAAAAATACTGTCAGAAAGAGACCCTGGAAACACAAGCCCAGAGGTGGGGAAACGGGCAGGAAGAGAGAAGGGTGGAGGAAGCAGGTGGTAAGATGGGGTGGGAGGAGAACGAGGCAAGGCCCAGGGTCAGTACCCCGGGTCAATGTTCCAGCTCTGCCATTTGCCAGGGCGAGAGCCCGGGTGAGGCCGCAGGGTCTCAGGTGAGTGGTCTGCACAGCAAGGACTCTGCACCGCTGCCGTGCACAGCACTGCATGGGGGACCTCCCCTGACATCGTAACTGTGACCGCTCTTCGCAAAATGTCAAGTGCTTACAAAGGGTGCTTATTGCTTAGAAAGCAGCACATTTAAAAAAGACTATAGAGTGAAACACAGGCTAGAAATAAAAAGAGAGGAATTAAGTAGTTGAAATCTTGAGAGAGGAATATGGAAATCAGCTAATGCCTGGATTCTAAAGGGCAAACTTTCTGTTGAATGTCACTGGCTTGAGTAACATTAAATGCAAAATAAAACATATTTTTAAAAAACCCAGAAAACAAGTCTAAGTCTGTGTATCAGGTAGGAATGGGAAGAGAGAGAAGAGAGGGGAACCAACATTTGCAAGGTGTCTGCTGTATCTCAGACCCCAGGTATCACATGTGCTGTGTCACTTCATCCATGAAGCCACACTGCAAGAGTCAGGTATCACTGTCCCCATTTTGGGGAAAATGAGGCTCAGAGCTTACATTCAAGCCCAGGTCTTAGGACTCTACAGTCAGGTCACTAGACTACAGTACTGCCCAGATAATACATTTGAAACTAGAGTTTGGGGTTAAAGATTCTTCCCACGTTATAAGGACCAATCAATAATATTTTAAAGAAGGCTAGAGTTTATTTAAATGAAACATTCATTTTGAATGGTTCTTTGCTATATCTAAAGTCTAGTGCTTTTAGTAGCTACTAAAACTTTGTTTCTCTTTTCCTGAGTGTTAACAATTATAAGGGCCTGGGGATTTTGCCCTACTTAGAAGCTAATGAACAGCCTGTTACTATTGTGGATGTTACAGGAGACATAAGACTCCAGGGTCAAAAACAAAGGACTTTATTACTCAGGGCAAAAGAAGGAGCCACGGCTTCATGTTGGTTTGTGTTTTTTGGCTCTCCAACCCCACTCCTCCAAGTCCCATGAGAGTGACACAGAGAGGCTAAGGGGGTGCCTGCACATGCCATGGGTTGGATTACAGGAGAGGACCACTGAAATTGGGGGAGTCACTGCTTTTATAGCGAGTGGAAGCAAGCCTGTTCTTTGTCTGGGGTAAGATCCTGCCTCATCCCTCAGGATTTCCTACTGCGAATGCAACTCTGAGCATCGACCCCGGTAGAAAGTGTCCAGGCCCTTGCCCATTTGGCACACCCAGTAGGAATGTGTGGGAGGATCGGGCCATGGTGGATTGCCTCTCCAGCACCTAGCCCTCCCTTGGCAACACTGAGGCCTTAATGCCTACATATCCTCTCCAAGTACAGTGTCATTCCTTCACTCGCCACTGGAACTGTCCTTGCACAGAGTTCTTCTAGCTGTTTCTCTTTCTATTTGCAGGTATCCCTCACTTTATTTCCAAAGTTCTTAGAAACACTTTTTTCATGCTTCTACCCCTCAGCCCCTGTGCACGTCCACTTGGCTAGGCTACACTACAGCCCCAGAATTACCTTTCAGGTATGTTTTCAGGTAGGGCAGGCTACAAGGCAAGTTCACTGAAAGGACTGAGAGGATGAAGGGAGGGAGCAGCCACTTCCCCGTGTTCTCCCAGTTAAGCAATCAAGTCTAGATGCTGCTGGGAAGGGGTTTTACAGATGTAAAGTGCCTAATCAGCTGACTTTCAGTTCATCAGAAGGGAGATTATCTGCACAGGCCCTACTTAATCAATTGGAAGACCTTTAAGAAAGGGCTTGAACAAGCAGATATGAGCTTGTTCAAGCCTCCTGAGCTGGAGGCTGCACATAGCTGCTGGCCCTACTGTCACCCCCCATTCCCCTTGGGTCTTCCATCCAGACTGCCTGCCTGGGGACAACAAATTCTGGCTTGTGTCCACAGGATTCCTGCCTGCTCATGGTCTATCCTTCCTGTCTGCCTGCCCCGTGGACTTTGGGATTGCTAAGCCAGTCCCCACAAGACAATTGTGCAAGACAATTCCTTGTAGTAAATCCCTTAATATTTATAATAAATACATATAATCAACATACATATCTTGCTGGGTTTGCTTCTTTGATTGAACCCTGGCTGATACACACTGCGACTTCATAAAAACTGCTCGTTTGATGAAACTGAGACCTCCTTCCTGCCAAGTTCAACAACATTCTTGGTCCTTGTTTTGCATGACCTCTCTACTAACATCCCCTCTTTAAATCACTTCTCTCTTGGATTTGGAAATACTCTTCAGACTCTCTTTCTGTTCTCTCTCTCCCTCCCTCTCATTTTCCTTTCCTGGTTTCTCTTTTGCTCCTCTAACTTTGGTCATTTTCCCAAGAGTATTTTGCCATGTGTTGTATCTCTTCCTCCTCTCTTACAGGTGCTCTTAAATTCTCCTGGTCTTGACTATACTCAATGCCAATGACTCAAATATATACTTCTTATTTTTTACCATCTTGGAGTCTCTTAATGTAGCTCTCACCCAACCTAGTTAATTAAAAATTCCCCAAAATGGATACCAGTCCCAAGGCTGTTTCAATCTTTTATCCCTCTGGATTCTGTAGAAATGGCCCTTATCATCACAATCACCACCATTTACTGAGCCTTGATATTGAGCCTACATATTATTTAAGGTGTTTTACAAACATGGTCTCCTTTAATGTTTGTAACATCTTTATGAAGTAGATAGTTTGATTCCCATTTATGTGGGAAAACTGAGAATTTGGGAAATATTCTATAACTGGCTTTGGGTCCCACAGCTAGTAGATGCCAGAGTCAGGATTTACACTCTTAACCCAAGCTTCAACCAACTGGCTATAGTGCCTTTGTCAGGAGATATGGGCAGTGAGGGCATAATCAGCAAAAGCCATTTAAACTCAAAGGATCTGGCCAAGCAAGGCAGAGCTGAACAGGTAGTTTCAGCTTAAAAATTGACAGTAGACCTCAGGCGACTATTGAAACCACTGCAGCCATAGGTCTATTCTAGCTGGTGTAATCACAGGTTTCCTTTCCCCCTGGGTCCTAATGCAGCTTTGCAGATTTCCTGGGTGCCATTCTGTACCCTCAAACAAAGGACAGTCAACTCTTTCCCTTGCCAAGCTATTTGCCTCCAATGATAGACAACAACCCAGCCACCAAACCATATTGCAGCTTTGCTGATACTGCTTCACCATTCCTAACCCCATGACCATGGCCTGTTGGAGTTCAGTTACACCATGTCTGGCAGACCAAACAGGCCAGGGGATTTGGTGATCATTCCCATTAATGTCAAGTCAGTGTTGTGTTAGTTATTGCAGAATCGTGGTTTTTAAAGCACATAGCAGTAGAGAGCAGTAGCAAATAGTTACAAATAGAGGGGAAAAAAATGCCTTTTTCCCAAACAAGAGATTTTGGCAATTGTTTTAGTACTGGCTAAAGCCTGTATGTTTTTCTGGCATGGTATTTATTTTATTGGCCAATCATCAAACCCTGATGTGGCTATGAATAAAGATTATAGAATATGAAGAATCAATTACAGAAATGGCTATAAAAGCCTTGCAGAGTCCAGGAGAACATGTGCTAGAATAGGAGAACATCTTGGCTGACTCCTCCCATGGAAGAGAGGGAATAGGATAAGTACCTACTAACTCTGGGAACTTTTGCCCTCTGTTTCTCTGAAGAAGGAAAAAAAATTACCTTGATAGTAAATTTTACATTTACGACCTCCTTTTGAATTACATTGATGGCTTCAGTTTGTTTAAACATTTATTTCAGTTGGTTATGAACCTCTTACAGAATTTTCAGAAGTTGGTTTGACAAGTTTACTGCATCAATTACCCCAGCCAGTAGAGTGACCATCCTCCCCTCCCTTCTTTGTTTGTTAGTTCAGTGACAAGAAGAGCCCCCAAATGGCCTAGGAGTAGGCTCAGCTCCCAATTTAACTGAATGCTGATTTTGTTTTCCAGTGGAACATTCCTTCATGGGTAAAAATTTTGAGATTCTCAGAATAACATCAAACATTAATCCAGCCACAATTTCCCTTGATTCCTACGCCCACGCATTCTGGTTAAGGGAAGATGGTACCAGGTATTGGCTGCTGGTTTAAGACACATGCTGGCAGGGATTGTCATCAGACCATTCCAATGATCCATCAAGCTATCTTCTCCTGGGTGACAAGACAGAGTATGGAATGCCCAAGGCTCTTGCCTGTTGCCACACCTCCTTGACCACCAAATAAGAGCCTTAGATGGCTGTAACATTTTTGTGAGATACTATGTCAAAAGATAAGGCATTTGTAAGTCCACAAATGGAAAAACTGGCAGAAGAATTCTGAGGAAGAATAGCGAATACATATCTAGGATATGCATCCATTCCTATGAGGATGAATGACAGCCCATTTCATGGACTGTAGCTTTATTAGTGACTCGAAGTTGTCCATGCTGTTGGAATGTTTGGTAGTCAGTAGAGGCTCTAGCAAAATCAGCCTTGGGGATGAGAAGTCCATTTTCGTCTCTACAGACACTCTGTATGTGGCCTCATTGAACAAGCACCAATGTGGCTGAGGGAGGAGGCTGGCTGACAGCCACTTTTCCTACCTACAGTTGAGAAGTTTTGCAAATTGATAGCTGAGAACTAGGTGCCAAGAGTGGTTATTAATTTGCTCCCATAAAGATACCACATCCAAAACCTCAGCTGTGATTTCCATAACCACCTGATTAGGTCTGGAACAATCCATAATTATTCTCTAAGACCCATCTGGCTTTTACACCAGCCAAGCAGTAGTTAAATTGAGATGTGATAGGAATAATCATTCCTGCATCTCCCTAGTCTCTGATAGTGGCATTAATCTTTGTAGTTCCTCCAGAAATGCCATATTGCTTTGGGTTTATTATTTTAGGGCTTCCATTTGGCTCTTCCTCTCAATATAATCCTCATTCCACAGGGTAGGAAACTAATATGAGTATTCTGCCAGTTGAGTATATCATTCTCACTATAATTTTGGGGCGTAGAAAATGAAAACAGAGAGAATCAGAACTGGGTAAGAGAAGACACTTTTACATGCCATGGATTGCCCTTTCCCTCTCCTCCCAAGGTTATCCATGTACTCCTCAAACATTGGCAACCCAACCACAGAATCTGGTTTTGAGAGGTTGCATCTTGGGGCCACTTCCCTCAGTATTAATTACAATGTAAGTCAAGATTCTAGCTGGAGACAGTACATTCAAATGGGGAATTGGAGAGTGCAATAAAATGACGTTTTACAACAGTGTAGCCAGACTTAGCAGAAACCAGTAAGGGATTAGGAAGCACCTTGGGATTAGTGGCAGTAGAGAGCACATACTGGAACCTAAGGAGAGGGAACACTTACTGGAACCCAGAAAGAGCTACGACTGTTGGGGAGGATGGTAGCCACTGCCGACCTGTGGCAGAGCAAGGAAGGAGCTTGATGGCAGGGCCTGTCTTGTGCTAGAGCTAATACCCTGAGCTTAGTGTGCTACTGCCTTTCAAAGTCCCACTAGTGCCGTACATTGGCCTGACCCAGTGGAAAACCAGAGGCCCAACTCAAGAGGGCCCATGGGTGCAGCCCCTACAGGTCGTCCTCCCAGGGCACAGAGCAGGGCAAGGGGCAAAGGTTAATGGAAATGATCCAGTCCATCAACTCCACCAAGAGGTGCACACTGAGCACTCCTACGTACCAACGTATCAACACGCCCCAAGTCCCAGCACTCCCATCCTCCCTACCCTGTCCTCTTTCCCCCACGGCACTTATCCTCATCCACCATATGTGATTTACCTGTTTGTGTTACAGCATATTCTTTCTCTGCTAGAAAAGTGAGCTCTCCTAGCACAGGCATCTTTTTCTGTTTTCTCTCCAGACACCTCCAAATTACCTAGAACAGTGCCTGGTACATAGGAGGTGTTCAGTAAATATACACTGATGAATGAAAATAATGACTTGTGGAAAGAGATGGAGACTGATACAAACCTAATCACTAGTGATGAATCTCTAAGCCTCAGGTGCCTTAGGAGATAGAAAAAGACCAGGTGTAGAAAGAAGAGAGAAAGAGGGAAGCACCAGGAGAGATATAATTTATGTCAGAAAAGGAGAGAGAGGGGGAAGACTTTGGTTGTTGGCTTTAGTTATTCTCATAGGACTATCACTGTTTTATCTAACCTAAGGAAAACTGGCCAACACTTGAAATGTGCCATGCAATCCAGTTAAATCACCCTGAGTCCCTCCTGCCCCTCAAGCACCCTCTGTTACCCACCTTGTTCATATCTCTTTCCCCTTTGCTCAGCTCAGAGTGTTGCAGACCATGGGGGGAGGGGCATGAATGGATCTGAAGTTAACTGGGAAGAAACTTTATTTCTTTAGCTTCCTAAATCTGCTCCCCTAATCCTGATACATATATGCCATTAAAAAACAAAATAACAACAGTAAAAGAAAAATTGCACAGGTGGGGCAAACAGCTTTGTGCTTATCATTATGGCCCAGAGGAGCAAGGCTGAGGGCACCTGCTGCTTTTGCCTGCCTGGCAGGTCTTTCCCTTCATTTGGTGACAATAGCACATTTTACCTGGGAGGTGCTAAGGACTGAATTGTGGCCTCCCAAAACATATATGTTGAAGCTTTAACTCCCAACAGGTCTGTATTTGAAGACAGGGCCCTTAAAGAAGTAATTAAGGTGAAATGAGGCCATGAGCATGGGCCCCAATCCAACATGATGGGTGTCTTTGTAAGAAAGGAAGAGAACCCAGGGAAGCATGCACACAGAGAAACGGTCACGTGAGTACAGGGAGAAGGCGGCCATCTGCAAGCCAAGGAGTGCGGCCTCAGGAGAAATCTGACCTGCTGATACCTTGATCTTGGACTTACAGACTCCAGAACTGTGGGAAAATAAATGTCTGTTGATAAAATAAATGTCTGTTATTTAGGCCACCCAGGCTGTGGTATCTTGTTATAGCGGCCTTAGCAGACTAAAATAGGGGGATTAAACTTCTCCCATTACTCATGGCATGACAAAATCAACATATGCCACTCTCAAATCGAGACATCCCCAAGCCAAGCCCACCACTCCGCCCAGGTAGATCAGTTCTCTCTCTCTGTCCAGGGAATTTTAATCCCAGAGAGAGGGATGGTGTAGCAGGCGTTGCAATGGCTCTGTCCAAAATGGGCCGTCCTTGAATTCCTTTTGCTAAACCTGCAGGGGTTGTTCTGCTCCGGCATTGTCCAAAGTCTGGTTGGTCAGCTTTTTCTTCAATTCATTGAGCTACCTACTTCCTGTGGCAATGTTTTCTTTTTTTCCTTTGCTTAAATTAAGCAATTTCAGATACCAACAATAATTTACACGTGATTCTGAAGCAGCCTAAAAATGGAAAAGATTTTCTGCCAAACTAACTTCTCTCCAAGAATTAATTCCATTTTATGCTCTCATTCAAACTCAGATTCCATTGATAGAGCACAGTTCCAGGGATGGATCTTGGAAGATGAGCCAATATGCAAAAAGGAACAGAGGAGGAAAACACAATGATCCAAATTAACCTTTGGTTAACCTGCTGGTGACTGCTGTGGAATAAGAATTAAGTTGGGGCTTAGAAACCAAAATACAGTTTGGAACAGACCAGATTATTCTCCAGGTAATACTACATCAAAGCTTTCACCATTTCTTTGGTGGAATTAATATCAGCACCCCATGGATGCCCTTTTGGGAGTGCTGGATACAATGACATCTAAGTTAACGGTATTATAACTGTGTATGATTTTCATTCCTCATATTTTGTTGTCTCTGCAAGATTCAAGAATTCAAAAATCTGCTCAGGTAATGTAAGATGTGTGCATTTCCTAACTGACTACTGTTGCCAAAATTCTGGTGGGGAAAATCAGGCAGGCAGGGCCGGCTATCTGGATGTAGCCTATTTCTGTCTGGGACTGTACCACCATTGGAGCTGGCTTCACAGATGGGTGACCTGTGCAGTCACCCCAGGCCAAGCTCAGAAAGCCCCCACACTTTGTCTAATTCTCTGCTGTGGCCATCTTGAAATTCTTGGTACTTTTTCTTTGAGTTTGTGTTTTGTAAGTGAAATCCGATGGGGCAACAGAGTATGGCAATGAGTGGAGGGGACCCATGTAATATGCATGTCCCTGGTCCTAGCTGCCCCATTTGCAGTTGACCTGTGAGATGCACCATGAGCCCCGGCTTCTGGCAGGCCCACATGCATGGGAGCTCAGCAAGCCTCAAAGGGCGTACAAGGCAAGTGTGTTACCTCTACAGTTAAGTGGGTAGGGGGTGCAGACAGCCCTGAATAGCCATATTTTTTCTTCCAACCAGAGCTTACTTGGAAAGCAGAAAGGAGGCAATGATATTCTAAGAAACATGAACAACCAAGGAATCCTACCATATCCTTTCTTACTCTTGTTATTTCTCTGTAGTAGCCAACCAAGTACTGAAAATGATGGCACAGAAGGAAAGGGAAAGATTGGCCACTCCATAGTTCTCTTTTCTTTCAATCCTTTCTTTCTCATCAGTAAGCCGAGGAGGAAGGCAGAGAGTATTGGTAGAAAGTACGCATGAGAAGAAGTGTAATAAAAATAGTGAGGACTTTGGTTTTGTTTTTTTGCAGCTTTCCACTGTTTGGGAGAAAATCAAATATATATGCATGTATGAATTATGAAATATGAATTGTGTGCTTGTGGTGACTCCACATAAGAGTTAAATGTTTTTATATTTGCACTTGAACCTTATGATTGCACTTAAAATTTTATTGCATAATACTAATAAGAATGAGAAAATTCAAGGTAATCATTTGAAAGTTTAATTTTCTTTACTTAGAATAAAATTAAGAAGATAAAAAAAACCACCATGACAAGAGAGAAACTGTGTAAGAAAGAGAAAGGTCTGTATTTTAGTAATTTTAATGGTACTTTTTTCTGGTTTTTGAATAAGGGTGCCCACATTTTCATTTTCCACTGAGACCTGCAAATTATGTAGCCAGCCCTGCTGACAAGTGCCTGGATCATCAGTTCACATGGTTTTGGGACATTTTGTTTGTAATACGATGGGAACAGGAGTGGAGGCTGAGAAGAAGTCACATGAACATTATTAAGGGGGACACAGGAAAAGAAAAAGCAGCCTGGAAGGAAGGTGACAGCGTTAGCTAGTGTCCTTTAGCTGTGCACTTTGTGCAGTCTGCGAGGAACGACAGGGACAGCATCACTAAACAGGGATGCTTAGTGTAAAGATGCCGGTTCCTCCCTTTAAACTGCTCGGATAAGAGCAATTTAGTGCTGAGAAGCGATGTGATAGAAAGACTCTTTTCTCTTATGATCACTGATAACCTTCTGTCTATTACTCGAGTTCAATACCGGGATATATTTGTGCAGAAAAGCTGAGGGCTTGCTCTCAGGAAAGTCAGGGAGCAGCATAATAGATCAATTGATTTGTCAAGCCCAGGCAGACAGAAACAATTTTCTTGGCTAGACTTAGTTAATGCAGATGGCTGGTTCCTTTACCCTTTAATACAGCTCACACTGGCCATGGATCATGTTCCCAGGAGGATGTCGTGATTTCCCTGGAAGGCCCTAGGCTGTTTCCTTTAGGCATTTTGAGAGAGGAAATAAAACAGCACAGCAACAGCCTGAGAAAGCCATTAGCAGGAGGTGGGTGTGCCTGAGAGAACAGTTAGGTTAGTGACACTCCTGCTGGTAGTCATGCTAAACCAGTCCCGCCTCCATTTGCTGTGTCTGGTCGCCACCCATGAATATGCTGCTCCTGGGGGAGATGAAGACAAACAACATGCCCACAAATGCTAATTCTTTATACCTGGAGTGTCGGCTCCCAGTCTCTGTCTGATTGACTGTGTTGTTGAGCTGTCAGGAATCCCACGGTGATGCAGAGCCCGGCAGCTTAAGAATATAACCAGACTCCAGCCTGATCACCCTACTCCATTCCTCTCCTTAGTGCTTTGAAGGCATGGAAGAGAAGAGCAAAGAGAGCTGGCTGCACCCTTCCCCCGGTTAACCTAATATTCATTTCACTCTTCATGTTAAATGCTCCAACCATCGCCAGTCCTCCACAAGGGAGGCGCTGAGCACTGTACGACAGGCATTGCACCTGTAGCCTTTCTTGAACACACTGACAACCCCAAGCAACTTGCAGTTCCCTGCTTACACCGTAGCACTCTTCCCTCCATGCCTTTATTTAGACCGTCCCCTCTACTGGAACACCTTCCCTACTTCTTCATTGGCTGGTGTTCATCAAACCCATTTCCTCTTCTTCCAGACCACGCAGAAAAGACTATATTTCGGCAGTCTCACTTGTGATTGCTGGAGCCATGTGACTGAGCTCCAGCCCACAGCATGTGAGCAGAAGGGATGTGTGACACGTCCATCCCTGACCCGGAAGAATCTCCCACACAAGATCCTCCAAGCTCTTTGCCTTTTACTGACTACCACAGGGGACCACAGCAACCACCAGGGCCATGGGATAAAGGTGGGGGAGGCCACAGGAAAGAAGCAATCTAGGTTCTTTGGTCACCACCTAGAGGACAGCCACCTGCTGGTCAGAGCCACCTATTTGGGGCTCTACCCAAGGGAAAAATGAACTTGTATTCTGTTAAGTCTTATCGGTTTCAGCAGCCAGTGATACCATAACCAATAGAACTGACTTCTAATACTATTCTCCCCCCTTCTGTGGATTACAACACAGTTGTAATCCAGGTGTTAAGTACTCAGATGTCCTCTGACCAGCTAGAGGCTCCCTGTTCCATGACACTGACTTTTAAAGGCTGAAATGTCCTCACACTTAGAGGGAAATTTCAGAGCTATCCTGCTCACACCTCCATCCCCACTAACATCTCCTGGGGTTCCTGAAAAACTTAAACATCTCTCCTAGTCATATCTTGTTCTCATATCACATGTCAATGGAAAAGAGGCCAAACTCTGTAAAAATAATTTTAAAGAGGTTTATCCTCAGCCAAATTTGAGGACTATGGCCCTGAGCCATATCCAAGAAGCCTTGAGCAAGTGGACTCGCTGTGGTTGGGTGACAGTTTGGCTTTATACATTTGAAGGAGACAGGAATGACATGTAAAGTCATAAATCAATGCATGGAAGGTGCACATTGGTTTGGCCCCAAAAGGCAGGACATCTTGGGGGAGCGGTGCTTAAAGGTTATAGATGGGTTTAAAGATTCTTTGATTTGTAATTGGTTAAACACATGAAGCTTTGTCTAAAGACTTGCAATGTTTTCAATTAAGGTAAAGATGTCTGTTAATCATAGACAAGCCACCAGACATATACCGAGACTCAAGTGACCTGTTAAGTAAACTGTGGACCTGCAGGTGTGATTTAAGTTTTGTCCTGCATAGCCTTAGGTCTGTTAATGAGTTACAAAGGATATCTCCAAGAAGGGAAGGGAGGCATGATGAGGTGAGTCTGACTTCCCTTCCCATGGCCAGCAACTCCGCTTTAGGATATTTCTGGGGTCCCCTTGGCCAAGAGGGGGGTCCACTCAGGCAACTGGGGGTGGAGGGAGCTTAAGACTCTATTTTAGTTCACATACAAGTTAGAAAGAATATGATAGGATTCTTTGGTTTGTGTTTCTTACAGCACCATTGCTTTTGTGTGTATATGTATATCTGTGTGTGTGTGTGTGTTATAAGCAAGTTCTGGTTTGAATCCAAAGTGCGGTCTCTTGGGGCTGTGGGCAGCCTTGCTTATGCAGTGATAGATGCAATACATTTCCTTTGTGCTCACTTTGAGTCGCGCTGAGCTCCCACACACCATGGGTGCCCGCATCTCGTGCTGACCTGGCATTGCAAACACTGTGTGAATGGGGAGGCAGGATACAGCCGAGGGACGTGCGTGTCACATGCCTCGCCCCTGCTTCTGCGCATGCGCCATGTCCCATGGCCTTTATTCCCAGAACAGCGCTCAAAGATAAAATTATTAATCATTGTCAGAGGGTGTGAGCACAGCAGTAAATCTCACCTGGGAGTCTTGGAGCTTGGCTCCCTATGTGACTGCACAGGCCGTGTGCTGGAGAATCTGGCCCTGGAGATGGACCCCTCCCCCGCCCTCCTCTCTCCTGAGTGAAGTCAGGGGGAAAAGAGACAGATCCGAGATGGATCGATGAAGACTATGCATGATATAAAGCCCTCTTCTGACTCGTCCATTGAAATCGCCCTTGACGTTTATGAGGTGGATTTTCCTCTAGGAATGTGTAATGAAGTGCTAAGTCCTGCTCCAGGCTTCGTGTGGGACAAAAATACAGCCAGGATCCCAGCCATTGGCATATGGGTTAGACACTGCAGGTTTGGGTCTGGGAGTCGGGTAGAACAAACATCAGCAAATTGAATAATTGATCCGTGCTCTTTAGCATCCTTTGCCCAACCTGCCACTGGGGACTTCTCTTCCAAATCCCAGCCTCCTACGCTCTGTGGGTTCTCACGCTCCCCTGCCTCTTCCCAGCTCTTTTTGGATTCAGCCTGTCTCCACCTCCTGTACTCCCTCCCTCTTGGGTTGCCCTTGGAAATGCAAAATGAACAGCTTCCCTCCTCCTTGAATCGCTTTTGATAGATCCTGTTCTTATATTATCCTGATATTATTGGCCACATTGTCCCGTCAAAGTGATTTGCTTTATGAAACAAATACACAAACAAAAAGCTGGCTTATTTCCTTTAAAAATTTGACTGCAGGCATTTAGGTAATTTTTTCCTCCTAGATCATCTGATAACATCTAATCTAAACATCTAATCATCTGGCATGGCTCCAGACCCTCAGAAAGCTTTTCCCAGCCCCTTAGGTGGGCTTGGGAGCTCTTCCTCAGGTCGCCTTTAAAATCATGTGCATGTCATCCATATACAAATACACGAACACATACATATTGTTAAAGCTAGACACAGCTGGACATTAGTTGAAGCAGCGAAATCAGATTTATTCAATAATTACTGACAGTAGGAGAAAGCTGAACTCCATTCTGATTTGCACAGAGGTGACTGGGCGATTTCAAGGGAAAATGAAAGAGTGGGGAGACAGATAAGCAGGGCTCAGTGGAGTCAGAGAGTGAAAAATTACAAAGGGTCGCTCAGTGTACATGCCATCCGGCCTGTGTGTGTGAGCTGGCCATTACGGAAGTTAGGTTCCTGGGACAGAGGCCTCATCTGTCCTGATACTACATTTCACAGGAATGACTCTCAGGGCCTTGAAAAAGACACTTTGGAGTCATAGGAGATACATATTCACAAATGTAATCCATTTTTTACTTTTATTTCTTTCTTTGTTAATACATTTTATTGTGTATAGTTAAGGCATACAACATGATATTATGAGATACATATATTAATATACAGTAAAATGGTTACTATAGTGAAGCAAATTAACATATCAATCATCTCACATAGTTACCCATTTTCCCCCCTGTGGCAAGAGCAGCTATAATCTACTCATTTAGCAAAAATCCTGAATGCAGTGCACTATTATTAACCATATTCCTCATGTTGCACGGTAGGGTGAGCAAGTGTAAGCCCTTTCTGGTAAATGCTCTAAAAAATGGAAGTCAGGAGCCCATCATCAGGTGTTGGCTAGAACAAACAGTAAATCCTCCTGGCAGCTTTGTACTTCTTCTCGTGGGCATTTAAGCAGGGGCTGGGGTCATCCTAGGGACAAGGATCCTAGAAGCCATGCTAGTAGTGTTTGGTCATCTCTTAGTGCAGAAGTTTGGACTGAGTCACTATGTGCCAACAGTTCTGCTGTTCTCAAAAATATATATATATATGTATAATATATATACAGTATATGTACACACATATATAATCTTTTTCAATGAACTTCCAAAGATCCTCACATCAGAGGCATAAGGCAACCCTGCCTAGAGGAAACTCAATTTTACAGACCATGTTTTAAGCCCCAAAGGACAGTAGCAAAAACAAAACAAAACAAAAAATTATATCTGGTGCAAAGTATTGTCTCCCAGAGCTGCTCTGGGCCTCCTAATCTCACGGCCAGGAGCCATGGAATGCATGAAGTTTCTCTGTCCTCACCAGGCTGCCAGGAAGCTCAGGGTTAAGTGAGATATGAGTTGTTAATCATAACAACTACACTAGCCATGGTGGGTAGCAAACAGGTGTTCCTTTTTCTTTTTCCTCTGGTGTTTTGGTTTCCTATTTTTATTTCTGTAACCATGTCGTTTATATGTCTATGGGGATAAGCATGGAGGGGCAGGAAAAGAAACAAAGTAACAAAAAATACCTGGCTCACGCTGAAGTTTTGGTCTCAAAAATTTTCCTGGATTGTGTGTGATACAGGTGTGGAATGTTACAAGCTAATTCATTAAGCATTCACTACAGTGAGTCTTTAATGACCATGTGCTCCATACAAAGCACAGTTGTCAGGGCACAGTCCACGGGGAGAAGGGAAGTCTTAGTTTTCTACTGCAGCAGAACAAATGACCACACATTTAGCAGCTTAAAACAACACACATTGATCATTTCATCGTTTCTGTGAGCCTGGAATCCAAGCACATCTCGATGCTCTGTTTGTGATCTCACAGGGCTGTGATCAAGGTGACAGCAGGGCTGCTTTCCTTTCTGGAGCCTCTGGGAGAAGTCCCCTCCCAAGTTCACTCAGTTTGTTGGCAGAGTTTATTACCTTGTAGACACAGGATGGAGGCCTGGATCCTAGGGGCGACCCGTGGTCTTTGCCACGTGGACTCTGCAACGTGGCTGCTTACTCCATTGAGCCGGCAAAGACCACGTCTAGGGCGAGTCTACTGGCACGACAGGGTCTTAGGTAATTGTGATAGTGACATTTCACTTCCTTTGCCTTATTCTGTTGCTAGAAGGCAGTCCTAGTGCCTGCCCACACTCAAGGGTGAGGGATCATGCTAAGGAGTGTAGATCAGGAGTGACGGATCATGGTGGGGACACATTAGAATCTGTCACCATGGGAGGTTATAATACAATGATAATAAATTGTGGTTTCTGACCTCAAGGAGCTTACAATAGAATTGAGCAAACAAGATGCTTAAACATGTAATAATATATACAACAGAAATGTCTTGATCCCATGGGCAACAAAGATCACATCAGCTTCAAAGATCATGAAAGCTTTCTGGAGGGGTGCCACCCGGGCTAGCATCTGTGGGCAGGAGAAAAATTGTGAGAAGAGAGTCTGGGAAGATAGGCTGGGACTAGATTTGCTGGGTGTTCCGTGCCAGCATTTTAAAATTGATCACGTAGGCTTGTGCTTCCAGAAATAGGCTAAGTGGCGCTGCGCCAGGGGTTGGTATTCAAACCAAGTAAGCATAGCCCTTCATGGAGCATTGATTTTACTAGAATACTTTTCTGAGAGGAAAACACATTAATTTTTATATTAGAGTAAGTATCATGGAGTAGAATGCAAAATTAAAACTCATTTCTCCTGAGATAAAATTCGAGACTCTAAATCATTATCCCTGTGGCTCTGATGGAAATTTCTGAGAAGCAGCCGCCTTGAGTGGCTGCCGGTCAGGGCAGCTGTCAGATATGGAGTTCAGGGGAGTCAGAGGCTCACAATGGGTGGGGGACAGAGGAGCCCTCAGCCAGCCGTGGGGTGAAGAAAGGCTTCCGAAGGGTTCCTGGGCTAAGCCAAGCAGTCTCTTACCAGTGTGAAAAGGAGAAACAAGTTTAAAAGTGACAGCAGAAATCTTAGGGCACGAGCAGGTGAGGCCTGTGCGTAGTTCTTCCCCCAGGCGTAGGCTGTTTCAGAAGGTGCTGCAGCTGGGAGGGAAAGGGAAGGAACATTCCACCTATCTTGGACTCTCTTTTGCTTTTCAAAGACACGAGTATCTCAATATTTAGACCAGCAGTTGGCAAACTCTGGCCCACCGGGCCAAATGCAGCCTGCCGCCTGTTTTTGTACAGCCCTGGAGCAGCTAAGAATGGTTTTTACATTTTTAAATGGTTGGAAAAAATCAAAAGAGGCATAAGATTTTTTGACACAGGAAAATCATATGAAATTCAAATTTCAGTGCCCATAAATAAAGTCGATTTGGAACACGGCCTGCTCACTCCCTCGTGTATGGTCTGTGGCTGCTTACACGCTACAGTGGCGGAGCCGAGTAGTTGCAAGAGAAGCTTAAAATATTTACTACTGAGCCCTTTACGGAAAAAAGTTCGCCTGGGTAGACCTGTCACAAGCAGGGAGGTCTCAGGGACACTAACCCTCTCTCATCTGACCCCTCACCCTCAGCTTACCTCCTGCAAGGTTCTGTCTACACCACGTTTCTCAACCCGTTCTCTCCTGTATGGGATTAAAAAAGAGAATAGAAGAGGCTGTACAGACAAATAAATTAAATCCTGCATTTAAAAAAAAAGATAAAATGATTTTGTTGCTACAGATGTTTCCAGCTCTTTTAATATGGATTGTGACCAGCCACATCGAGGCTGTAAATTTGACATCTCCCCAACTTATTTTACCACTCAACAATTTTTTTTAAGGAATATCTATTAAATATGACTGTCATCTCAAAACCTTCCCCACAACACAGTTTTGTCAATGCTACTCTATATCTTACCAGATATCGGGAACTGTCTTCTAATTTTAGGCAAGTAAGTCCCCGTTCTTAGTGAAGCCCCCTTGATCATTTAGTTCCCTCTTCGGGCCCAGAGATTTACTGTGGCGATGGCTCCGGCCACGGCCATCCCCTCACTACGGCACGCTCACTCTTTCACTCCCATCTGTCATCTCCTTCCTCCCCCCCAGCGTCTCACCCTCAAAAACATGAGGAGGCAGGAATGTTCAAGCCTCCGGTGATTACCCAGCAGTAGGTCACAAAATCGATTTCGAGGGTCAGCGACTAGCAGTTTTTAAAAAATTAAAATATAATAGGATATAAAATATCGTAGTGTGTTTCAGCAGTACTTGGTGAAATTTTTGTATGGGTTCTGGGTCATGGCATAAAAATGTATTTCTTGCTTTGGGTTGTGATCGAAAATGTTTGAAAGCCAACGTGCTAAGATGCCAACAAAACCAAAGTGCACGGCAAAACCTTGTGGATGGGATTTGATTAGCAAAAGTGTTACGTCTGTCCAGCTATTAATTCTCATGTTATCACCCCAGTGTGTCCATCTTAAATTGTAAACATAGGGACCCAAGGACTGTGCCTTTTGACTGGCTTCTGTATCTTCCACCCCTCGCTGACTGGGGGCTCACTGACCTCCAGAGGCTGCATAAAAATTTGATGCTGATAATGAAATGGAATTAAAAGTTCATAGCATAAGCTCTCCAGCATAAGTTCTCCATCCCACATCCCAGTTCTGCATGGTGTCCCGAAGTCCCCTCTACATGAAACCTAATATGACCCAAGGAGCGGCGATTTTCTTTTCTCCAGCAGAAAATGTGCACACACGGCACTAACCTCCTCCCAAGCTGCAGCCTTCCTACAGTTCCGGCCTCAGCTCCACCCCTCTCTTGCTGGCACCCTCTGATCCAGCCACTGTCTTCAGGAATCCTCTGTGTCTTTCTACATACTGTGGCTCCTTCTGCTTCACACCTTCTCCCTCCAGACTTTCCTCCTGCCAAAATCCCTCGTGCTGGTAAAAGCCCATGATGCATAGACTCTCTCTATGAAACTTTTCTTGATGCGCCAATACGCACGGTTACTTGCATCCTTTTTCATGGCCCCTCGGGACTTTGTGTAAGTGTCTGTGTAGCAGCAGTGGCACTGAATTCTAAGTTTCGATGTGACTCTTCCTTCCCCCTGCTCATTGGCTTCTCCAGGGCAAGAAGTATGTTTATTCCTCTCTGAATCATCATCCACGCCTGGAATGGCAAGGCAAAACGTGGGTGTCCAATAATGTTTTAAGTGGAATGAAAAAAGAGATAGTATGAAATACTAGAGGGTGCAAACGTTTACTCATGGGGAAGACCATATTCCTGCCTCACCCCACCTCCAACGCCTTGCGAGCATCAGGACAAAGTGTGTTAGCATGCTGCAGAATCTTTAGACCCGTTCATGGAGTGGGTGAATAGAGGTCAGTCACATGCATGCACTCTAGGTATCTCGGGTAGAGAACTGAGAAAGCCGCCGCTTCTTCATGGGCTAAACCTGCTGAGATTTATAGTCAGGCCATTCTACACGCAAGGGAGAATTTTTAATTGCTTGTGAAGCTCTAATGTGATCACAAGTCCAACACAGCTAGTAGTGGATGATTAATGACTTGCAGAATTAGTCCAAATGTGAGCTTTATAATAGCTGTGAATATTGGGAGGTGGTTTTTATTCTGAATTTCTGGCAATCTTTTCTGTTTATATCCTTCCCTTTTATGTCCACTCCCTTCTCCGACAACCTCTTTGCCTTTGTTTACCCCCAGAGCTAGACCACCAGCACTGAGCAAGATGACCTGGAGTGACCCGCTGTTGTGGTAGCAGTGGTTCATTCCACTGTTGATCAGAGCAGTGCCTTCCCTAGAGGCTGTTCAATTCACCAGAGGCTGAAAGCGAGTCCACAATGAGCTGCTTCACCCAAGCCACAGAGAAGTTGCTGAAGATAGAAAAAGAATGAAAGCGGCTCGTTGGATACTACTAGGAAATCAATGAGAACTATAGAAACACTCACCTCCATCAGGGAAACCTCAGAGTAGAGAAGGAAAAGAAATGATGACCCCAGGGAAATCCTGGCCCTCTGCAGATATAAAGGGTAAGTCATTTGTGACCTTTCTTCCCTTTGAGTTCTGTGGGTTCCTAAGAAGCAGAACCAAGATTATTAAAATTAATTGTGAGGCTGCTGGTACCAGGCACAGAGGTCAGAAAGGCACCAAAGAGGAGAACATCATAATTATACTTGTCGGAGGCTGACAATGAATTCAATTTTACTAGACAATCTACTATGCCAGAGACTGTATTCAGCTGTGGGCTCTGAAAGACAAATATACCCGAGTGTTGCAGGGGCTGCAAAAACAAGAATTCTAATGCTCATCATCTTCCTTCCAAAGCATGCTTGTACCTGAGGACCACTCAGTTCAAGGCACTGCTGTCCGCCTCATTGGCAAGGCCAAAAGTCTGGGTGTGGTACCTGCCACTTCCTTTACTCTCACATCCCTCATCCAGTCAGCAAAATCTGAACACTTTGCCCCCTAGAAAAAAATTTTAAAATCTTTCCTTTTCAATAGAACCTCCTCAGTCCTTCCCAAGACCAGCCAGCCCCTTAGACAACCTGGCCTGTGCCTAACTTCCTGGCCTTGGCTCTCTCAGGCCCTCCTATTCTACATCCCAGGCTTGGGGTTCCGCACTGTGACAGCAAACATAACCACAAGACAAATGACAAGCAGAGCACAGTATCCATAGCGTATATGAAATTCCAACACTTAATATAGAGAAAACTATTACAGATCAATATGAAAAACATGAGCAGTTCAAAGAAAAAGATACAAACATGTATTTTAAAAAAGAAAAATATAACACATAAGAGACAAACATGAGAAAAAAGGCCCAACCTCAACAGTAACAACAGAAATACAAATTAAAACAATTAAATGACATTTTCTGCCTGTGTTAGTGAAGTAAGGGGGGGGAATTAAGATCTCCCTTGTGAGCTATAAAGCACATATTGGCAAAGAATTTCACATGGGAAAACTTGCTATAGGAAAAAAATTCTTTAGAAACTGTGCTTACCATTGACTATACAATTCCACTGATACAAACTTATTCTAAGGAAATAAGCAGTGGATTGGGAAAATTTTTCACTTTGGAGATATATAACACAGTGTAGTTTTTAATACCAAGTTAATGCAAATAATCCAAAGTTCTAACAATAGGATATTTTTAAAGTAAATTCTATATAATAGACTTTTTCAGATACTTAAAAGGGAAATGTGGAAGCATAATTGTTGACATGAGTCAAATGATTATTGGTAAATTTTAAGAGAAAATGGTTTATATAAATTTACGTACATTATTTTTATTTAAAAAATTTATATGCATAAAATGTCAGGAAGAGTATATATCAAAGTATAAATACTGGTTATATCTGGAATTGACTTACTAGTGGGGAAATTTTGGGGAATATTGTCTACATTTTTTCATTTTTGAACAATAAAATGATTTACCTTTGTAATAAAAAGTGGTTTAAAAAATAACTCAAACAAAATTGCCAAACTTAGAGCTATTTATTATTGAAAGCAAAGACTTGAGCCCCTTATTTATTTTAAAATAAAATCAACAATTTACTTCAATCCAGAAGACATTCATTTACTTTCTAAGAGCCAGGCATGGTTGTGTGCTTGGGAGAGTGATATTAAAATGATAATTCACACAGTTGCATGAGTAAACCTTGTGAAATTCCAATTTATAAAAATGAGTTTTGATTTATGAATTTTGACTATCATGCCAAAGCTATTTTATTGTTAAGTTAGGCATTATAAAAAAAATACATTTAAAAATGAAATGACACAGTTATAGGAGTATACACGTCTGTCAACTCATTGAACCTCACATTTAAGATCTGCACATTTTGCTCTGTGTAATCATACCTTGAAAATGTGAAGGGCACATAAATAAAAATATACATAAAAATGACAAAATATATATTTTTTTCAATTTGAATTTTTAATGTTTCTCTAAGGCTACTATATTGAATCAATTAAAAAACACAGGGGGACTTCCATTTCTGACTATGAGGGAGTGGCTGGTATCATAGCAGACAAACCTCCACTAAAAGAATGATAAAGGCTGGATAGAATAAAATAAGAATAACAGCAACCATTTGAAGGCATCAGAGAGATGTCAAGGAAGCTAAGTTTCTCTGACAAAGTGAAGTTTCAAAAGACAAAGTGAAGATCCTATAGAGAAGAAAAACACATCAAGGTGAGCTGGACATTCCGTCCACAAGTACCCTCGGGGCATTTTCTACCCCTACGTTGTGCTGGCATGGGACTCAGTGATGGGAAGCAAAGGAGAAAGCAGCTGCCGAAAAGGTAAAAACTAAGTAGAAATTTTAGTTTCATGCTAGAAAGAGAAAAAAATGAGTTGAGGACATGCAAAGGAGAAGGAGCCCTGATAAACCTTCAGGCTTATAGTTGAAATTCTTGAAGGACACAAGCTAAAGTAAGGACAAACCAAAAATAGTCCAGACTCAACTGGACCCAGATGATCTCCTCATATTCAATCTGCCTATCAGAAGAAAACAGAATCTTACCCAGAAGAAAATAACGTTATCCAGAGCTTCTACTCTTTTTTATACATTTCTTCCAATCAAGCGAAAATAGCAAGCATAACAAGAAACAGGACGAAATCATTGAAAACGAACATACTAAAAGCCCAGGAAACAGAATGACACCCAGAATAACATAGATAGCTGAGTTACCAAATAACGAAATTTAAGCTAACTGTAATTAATTTACACCAAAAAACTAATAAAGATGGAGGAGAATTTCACCAGAGAATTTGAATCTAAGAAAAAAAAAGCAAATTGAAATTCTAGCATTGGAAAATGCAGTAAGTTAGATTAGGAATTCAATAGGTGAGTTTAATAGCATTAGACATTGAGGAAGAATGAAGTAGTTACAAAGAAGGTGGTCAACAGAAAATATCTAAATTGAACCATTAACAGAAAAAAAGATAGAAAATTAAAATACAGATACAAGCAAAAGAGAGCTGAGGAGTGTATAATTTTATGTCTAGAAATATGGAGTGAGAATGAAGCAAACACAATATTTTAAAAAATTGACAAAGAATTTTCCAAAACTGATTTTTAAAGAAAAAATCAAGCCAGATTCAAAAGGCTTACCATCTCTAAGTAGGATAAATACAAAAAGACTCCCCTAGACACAAACAATGAAACCCCTGAAAACCAAAGACAAGTCAAAAATCTTCAAAACAGTCAGAGAAAAAAAAGAAATGTTACTTTCAAATAAACTACCATCAGCTTAAGGTTATTTTTCAAGAGAAACTATCAAATCCAGAAGACAATGGGATAGCATCATTAAAGTGCTGAAGGAAAATAATAGTGCCAACTTTAAAAATTTCCTTCAAAAAATGAAGTTAAAAAAAAACAAACACCACATCTTCAGGCACCCAAAACTGATAAAATTCATCACTAACAGACTGACATATATCAAAGATAATTCTTTAGGCAGAATAAAAATGATGTAAGGTAGCATATTAATGAAAGAAAGTTTAAAGAAACTAAATTTAGATAAGTCTAAATGAACATTAACTGTCTAAGATAATATTAATGTCTGGAGTTTAATAAATATGTGTAATTATGTATATATCATATATTTATATATAATTCAATTTTATATAATGGATAATATGATAGGTAATGTTACAGTGTATAATGGAAACATTAGAACAAAAGGAAGGAGTAGTTAAATGGAGCTAAAATGTTGGAATGTTCTTGCATTTTATAAGAAGTGGTAAAAGTAGTAATTAAGGTATATTGTAATCTCTAGGACAGTACTTCTCAACTAAAGGCAATTTTGTCCTCCAGGAGACATTTGGAAATGTCTGGGGACATTTTTGAATGTCACACTTGGGGATGGGGAGCAGGGGTGATGAAGTTGCTATTAATGTTTAATGGGTAGAGGCAAGAATGCTGCTAAATATCCTACAATATCCTACAGAATAGCACCTCACAACAAAGACTTATTTGGCCCAAAACATCAGTATTTCCAATCTTGAGTAATCCTGCTCTAGGATAACCCCTAAAATAATAATAAATGCATGTGTAGATAACAGAAGTTATAATGTAATAATTTATTAAAAATAATTTATTAATAAAAAATAATTTATTAATCCAAGAGAAGGCTAGAAAATATTTTTTAAAGAAAGACATAATAGATAGGAGAAATATAAACAAGAATGAGATATTAGTATCAAAATCTGAATATATCAGTAATTACATTAACTATAAATGGATTAATAAGTGTTACAGTTAGACTGTATTAAAAATTAAAAAATAACTCATCTGTATGCTTCTTCGAAGAGACATACTTTAAATATAAAGGTACAAAATAATTGAAAATAAAAGGATAGAAAGAGATATTCCATGAAAACATTCACCAGAAGAAAGCTGATGTAATGATACCAATAACAGACAAATTAGACTTAAGCTATGACATATTACTTGAGATAAAGAGGGACATTTTATAATGATAGAAAAGTCAATGTAATAGAAAGATATAAAAATCCTCAATTTGTAAGCACTTAATCATGTGACCTCAAAAGTGTATAAAGCAAAAACATACAGAACTACAAGGAGAAATATTTTAGGTAGATCCACATTAATATTTGGAGAATTGAGCATGGATCTTTCAATTGACAGAACAATTAACCAAAAAATTAGTACATATATTCAAAATTTGAAAGGGACAATTAGCAAACATCTTATAATTGCCATATATAAAATAGTGCACCAAATAACTGAGAAACCGAAATGCATAGTTTTTGAGTAAACACAGAATATCAACTAAAACACATCACATCCTAGATCAACAAAATCCAAGGATTATAATTATTCTGAGTATGTAGTCAGGTCACAGTAGAATCAGGATAGAAATCAATAATTAAAATACAACCAGAGAAGTCCTATATATGTGGAAATTAATCAATATGTATTTAAATAATCCATGAGTCAAAGTAAACAAAAATGAAAATTAAAAAGTATTAAGTGAATGATAATAATATATAACATTAAAATTTGTAAGATGTTGCTAAAGCTGTACTCAAAGGAAAATGAGTCACAAAGAAAACTTCTCAAATGCCAATAATGTTCTCACTCTAGGTGATAGGTACATGGATGTGTTCACTTTGTGAAAATTCAAGTCTTAAAGCCAAGATTTATGCATTTCATTATATGTACATTACATGTTAAGCTTCAAAAAAAAGTGAAACAAACAAACACAGACTGTTGCTAGGGAACCACCCACCACCCACATACTGAGCCATGCATCTACGTGCTCTATGCGTACTTGGTTTATCAGTAGCTTTCAGATGCGCTAGCTTCCTCATAGTCCCCAGTGATGTGAATGCAAGTGAGACTTTGGATACATTTGTCTTTGCCCTCTGTGTACTCACTAGTCATTGCAGTCATTGTTTTGAGCTCAGAATCAGTCCAGATTTCACCTCAAACATTGGTATTGTGATGTTAATAGTAACCCCTCTAAGTGAGACTTGTGATACACTCTAAAATGGGAATTAACTATATAGTTAATGAAATTATCCACTGCGGATAGCAGTCGGTCAGTGTTTTTACCCAGGCTTATGCTTGTGTGTATTCACAGGTGTACATGTGATTGTACCTGCACACACATACCAGGTACTTGTCCTGGACAGAAGAACTTCCTGCAGATGTAGAAATGACCCAGTTCTGATCCTTAGGAGGCAAAGTATGGACATATATTTACCAGCCATGGGGACAATATCAAATCCACCAACATAATTTATTCAACTTACTTGCATTTGGGCAATAAAGAAACTGGCATTTCATTTTTCTTCATATGCAATGTAAATACTTAGTTGAGGCATGGAGGCAGTTGTTCTGATGTTGGTCAAAAGCAGATTTATTCCTTTTAGTGACGACCAAATGCTCAGTACAATCTTAGTGCAAATCAGACCTTCAAGGACAGCAACTTCAAGAAGAGCTTGAAGCATTTTCCTCACATGAGTCCACGCTCCTGTGGCGTTAGTGCCTTACCCATTTCTGTTGGGTTGGCTGAGGTGACGGTGGCCTGCACTTTGAACCTAAGTGGTTGGGGCAGGTATATACCATGAGCTGCCATATGGCTTCCCTTGCTGAGTTCAGAACCCCATGCAGAGAGCATTTTGTGAAATGATTTTCCATCACGACATTGGTGCAGGCAGCCATCATTTTCATTTTGTATAATTTAGAAATTTGTATCATGTGAATAACCTGGTGAGATTTGGTAGCTTGCCTGCCTGGGTCAAAATTCAGAAAGCCACAGGTATCTTCCATCCTGAGCTGTGGCTGCTCACAGTTAGGTACAATTTTGCATGACAAATTTGGACAAGTTTGCAGGAAACTCTATATAAATAAGAAACAACATGATAGTTTGTTTAAAAATAGCTCAAAGTGAACAATTGTTTCAAAAAGCCAGGGGACCTGGAAAAAATTAAATTCTGAAGAAAATCTTTGTTTATCCATCCCATTCTCCTTCTTTCTCCATTTCCTCCCTCCCTCTGAAACCTAACACAGACTGATGCAAACTCACTGGCTCTGGCCTAAAAAGCAACCCCATGGTATCATGTGTTTGTCCTGCAGGGTATGACTGTTCCAGATGATAATCTAGTGGCCCCAGATGTATAATTTGGGAACATTCTCACAGGATTAGGCTTTCCAGGTGACAACAGGTAAGCATGCCTGTGTGAGGTTGGTTGGACTATCAAAAGATGTTGCTAACTTTTATTTCTCAATTTTGTAAAAAATTAACTTTGCTACCATGGAAGAAACTTTAGTATTTGTTGAATATTTATAAGGTGCCACTTTGTGTGCTGAGTTGATTTTAGTGCTAATTAATTGTCACAAAACGCTTTAAAAGTAGGTTCTATTATTGTTCCCATTGTATAGATAGGGAAATAGGGGTGTAGAGAGGTTAAGTCACTGGTCTCAGGTGACAGAGCTACCCAGAGGCAGACTCAGGATTTGAACCATGACATCTCCTCTGTCCTTAAGTATTAGAAAGGGAGCCAAGCAACCAACCAGCTTGGCCTGCAGAGCTGACAATAGTGTGGGAACCACCCACTAGCACTGTCTCCAACCTGGGCCTCTGTGGACTTACCTCTGAGTCCTGAGGTGGCAAGTAAGCACAGGTGAGAGTCTTTCCAACCACAACTCCTTAGGACACTGTTACACAGCAGTGTTGCCTCGGTACTCACAAGGGAAAGTACAGGATGAAAGTGAGAAAACTATATTGCTTACTTAAAGAGGAGATAGTGAGGCTATGATACCTCAAAGGTCCCACTTTTGGTCTCCTTTTTCTTTTAATCTCAACAACCACTGTCCTTTGTTATTATTTATCACAATAGCTATTGTTAGAACCACCTAACTTCCCACCTCTGGATCCTCCCACCCCTGAGCCCCTACTTTGAGCTTCTACAAAGATGCCAGAATGATCCAGTTAAAACGCAACCTCACCTCGTCACCTCCCTACCAGAGCTTCTCAGTGTGCTTATCAACACAACTCACTATGTCCTCTTCCCTGATTTGTGTCTTTCACAGCCCTCAAGCTTCTGCTCCCTCAGCCTCCTGCCCCAAATTTTATCCATACACATCCATGACCTTCCCTTCTCTTCCTCTGACATGGTGTTTCTATCTCTGTGACTTTGCTCATACTGAGCCTCTTCCCTGGAATACTCATCTCCTGTTGCTAATGATTAGTCATCTTTGAGGACACAGCACAGCCATCACTTGACCAAGGAAGTTGTTTCCTTCCCCCACCCCCAGCTTGGTTAAATATTCCTTTTCTGGTACTTCCATAGAATTCTCACCATACTTCATAAAATTCCCCATTGCTGTAGTTGGAATGTTTCCTCCAAAATTCACATTGACATTTAATTGCATTATGACAGTGTTAAGAGGTGGCATTTTAAAGAGGTGATTAGGCCATTAGGACTCTGCCCTCATGAATAGATTGATGCTGTTATTTTGGGGGTGGGTTAATTATCACAGTTGGCCCTACTTCTCTTTGCCTCATGTGCTTACTTGTGCTTCCACCCTTCCACCACCAGATAACACAGCACAGAGGTCCTAGCCAGATTCTGCACCATGCTCTTGGACTTCCCAGTCTCCAGAACTATGAGCCAAATAAATTTCTTTATAAATTACCTTGTCTGCGGTATTCTGTTATAGCAGCCCAAAATGAACTAAGATACCCATGTTGTTTCAAAGTTATCTGTGCATGTGTCTTCACTCTCAGTGTGTAAGCAGAACTAAAATTAAATGGAATCCTTTGGTCCAAGCCATAGAATCTTAGTGTTAAAAAGGATTCTGATGATCTTTTAGTTCAGTGATTTCCATACTCCACTGATTCATGGACCCTGCACAAGTCATCACAAAGTTTGAGAGGGAGGCCTGGTATACTGTATGTATGTCTAACAAGTGCTGCCAAGTGATCTTACCTTCAGGTAAGCTTTGGGCACAATGATCTAATGCAATGACTCTCAAAGAACTAGGGCTTGAGTAGCAAGCATGAATATAACCTTAGTGCTAATTAGAAAAATAGAGATTCTTGGACTTCATTCTGAGTGTCTAGGTTTGTAAATCACACAGGTGATTGCTGTGTGCAGGTAGGTGTTGGCACTAAGGTCCAGCCTACTTCTTCCAACTTCCACCCAGTGATTTTTCAGCCTAACCTAGGCCAATTCCAGAGGCAGTACTCCCAGAGCCCTTTTTATGCCCAAGGTCACTACCTGAATAGTATTTCAAACATTTTTTCCCATACTCTTTCAACCCAGTATTAAGACACAAGAATGAGATTTTTAAACTCATCTTTTTATGATGCCTTTCTAACAAAAGATTGCGTTCCCACTCATTTTGCAAGAAAAATTCATTATTGGCTACGCCCCTGTGTCAACTATGTTTACAGGTCCTTTTGGAGGTGAATGGAATCTGTATATCCATCTGAAGATCACCATTTTGCTTCTCAAAGACTCAGAGTGACAACTGGTTGCCCTATTAGGAAACAACATTTTATTTTTCCAGAGAGGAGAATTTTAAAATGTCCATAGCCAAGTTGGCAGTACGGAATATATAAATTATTCATAAACACCTCCACAATCTCTCAGAGAAGAGGGGTGAAAGGTAGCTAAAATAAGAACATGGACACATTTATTTGATTCCCAGTGCACATGTATAACATAGGACTTCAACTTTTCCCATGGAGAGCTGGTGTTAATGAAGATAAAGAGAAAACAAATTCAAGGTAATAAAGTTCAGAAGAAAAACATTCAAAAGTATAAGAGAAGCCATGTATAATTGTAATGCAATTTCCTTGACTTCTTACTCCACCATTTACTAATGAAGGATTTTATTTCTCTGAGCCTCACTTTCCTTGGCTGTGAAAGGTAGCTGGTCACACCTACCTTATTATACAGAATAGATGAAATAGCAAATGAAAAAACTGCCTGGCCCATAGTGGCATTCAATCTAGGTTAGACATTTTTTTAAATTGCTAATAGTGTCCTTCCTATGCTATCTTCAGATGCTCCTGAGCTAGGGTCAGTCAGGAATTTCTTTAATTACTCCAAAAGGACACAACATCCTCAGCCTTGCAGCTAATCCACATTAATGTGATAAACTGATTCTGACAAATGGGCTTTTAGCCTGTCTTCCCTGTACATCAGTACTTGGCTTGTTTTCATCTCTCCCTGTTTTTCTAGATCCTCAGGGAGCAAGATCCTGTCTGTTCACTCCCCCATCCCCATCCTTCTAGATACTTAATTCTAGATCATAAGTCTGGGCTCTGATCACCCACTGTTACCGATAAACTCTTCCCTTCAGGGACTCTCAAGGATTTCTGCATAACTCATGTCATCCCTGAGAAGGAAGCAAACCAATGGACAAAATGTTCAGAGTGTGGAATTTTCCATGGAAGGTGCAAAGTTGTTGAATATTTCTGCTTTCCCAGAGTGTCCTTTTGAGAATCTCCTCTCTCTTGCTAGGTCTTTGCTCTTTTAAGCTATCTCTTAAATCATTCTCTTTATTAGGCTGCTTTTCTCTCTCCCTCCCAAGGATGAGTGTGGAAATTGGGCCCAGCATTCTCCCCAACTTGGAGATTTTCCCTTGAACATAGAAAGGCTGCCAAGAGCCACAGTGAGGTACAGGAGAGAAGAGACGGAGCACAGAAACACGCCAACACCTAGAATCAAGCATCTTTAAAACCCCAATCCCTCTGGCTCTTTTTTGGACCCATCATCTGTGGCTCCTTGATGGAGATCTGATGACTCTCCTGGCAACCTCTGTGCCTTTGACTTCCCGCCTGGATTTATAGCTATTGCTTGCTATTAGGGCTCTCTACCCTTCTCCCACCCCTTCTGCTGTCTAGATACCACAGCTGACTTTCTAGCTTTGACTGCTCCTAACACAGGCATTACAGAGTTAGAAGTGTTGGGCTTATTAATACCATTTCTCCTAAGAAGTCATTTCAGCCATCGCCAATAGCTTCTCACTAACACACGTGCTCACTTCCATCTGGCTCTGCTCATGAAGGAGAAGAGTTCCATGGACTTAGAAGGTGGAGTCTTTCACCCTGTTTCCCAATCCACTTCACTGGAGAATTCTAGGCTGACTAAAATCTCCACTGAATATTCTTAAAGAGAGAGGGCAGAGAGGAGCAAGGAAACCCTTATCTGCTCTGACTATGCATCCTTGGGTCTGACCCAGCCCTGCACTACACAGCAGTCAGCCAACAAAGAGAAGCACATCCCTTGAATCATCTTCTTCTAACCCCAACCAGCTCCTGATCTCAGCTGGGTGCATGGGCCCCATTCCATGCACCTTGCCCTGGCCTGTGCATGTGGCTTCCTTGGTCCCACTGTTCTGCATCCTCTAAAAACTTAAGTTTATGCTACTTGTGGGCTCTTTCTCTGCAGGACTTTATTTTTAGCTTTAAAAAACTTTTTAAAATTGTGGTGAGATACACATAACATGAAATTTACCATGTTTATCATTTCTAAGTGTACAGTTTGGTGGCATGAAGCACACTCACATTGTTGTGCAACTATCACCAGCATATCTCTAAAACATTTTCTTCTTTCCAAACTGAAACTGTGTGCCTAAGAAACAATAACTCCACATTGTTCCCCTCCTCCACCTTCTGGCAACCATCATTCTACTTTCTCTCTCCATGAATTTAAATATTCTAGGTACCTCATACAAGTGGAATCACATTACACGTGGCCTTTTGTGTCTGGCTTTTTTACTCATTATAATGATTTCAAGGTTCACCATGTTTTAGTATCAGCACTTCAGTCCTTTTTGTGGCTGAATAATATTCCATTTTATGGATAGATCACATTCTATTTTTCCATTCATGCATCAGTGGGCACTTGTTTTGCTTCCATCTTTTGGCTATTGTAAATAATGCTGCTATGGACACTGGTATACAAATATCTCTTCAAGACCCTGCTTTCAGTTCTTTTGGGTATATCCCAGAGTGGAATAGCTGGGTTGTATGGTGATTCTATTTTTAATTTTTTTAAGAACCACTATATTATTTTCCATAGCAGCTGCACCATTTTATATTCCCAGTAACAGTGCACAGGAGTTCCAATTTCTCTACATGCTCACCAACACATGTTATTTTGTGGATTTTTTGGATAGTAGTCATCCTGATGGGTGTGAGGTAGTGCCCCACTGTGGTTGCTAGACTATTGACTGGTTCACCCCCCGCCCCCCCATTCCCAGGAAGCAGCCTGCCATGTGGGGTCCTGGCCAGGCCTCAAGAAAGAGCCTGCACACAGAGGGAGAGCGATAGTTCTTACAACTCATAATAGGTTCCCAATATTGTCTTTTGTTCATTAAACCTAGGACATATAACATCTGTTGTATATAGTTAAGGTGTAGACCCATGGGGAGGGAGTGACCGAACAAGATGACAGACTGAGTGTTGGATTTCTGTGAGTGCGATTTCCAACTCTCCCTTGCAAACTAAAGAAGCATCTTTCAGGAGGTTGTTCAGCTATAGGGCTCTTTATGCTACACATGAAGCATGTCAGTAGACCAGCCATAGCTATGGAACAGAAAAATAGTGATTGAATGAGAGAGGACCCTACTGACGGCTAGACTGGTAGACTAGAGGGGAGCCAGGGGATGGGACTGAGGATTAACATAGAAACCACAACTCTCAAAATATAAGCCACACTCACAGAACAGGCCAACTGCACCAGAGCAAACCACGATGGATGTTACAGACAATTGAAGCTGGAAATGTTGAAACACCACTTCCTTCACACTCATTTGTTCTGAGATAAGACCACAGAGAAACAGCTCTAACAGTTAACTCCACACAGACTCAGGTGTTCCAAAGACAAGACCACTCACTTTTCCAGAAACTCCCTGGTTTACAAAATCTGATCGAATCCTGCCAAGACCATCCAATGACGAACTCCAGCCCCCAAAACCTTACTGAATACCCCTCCTCTAATCCTCCCTGAGATGCCTCTAAGTTCCCTGTGGTGTGGAGTTTTTCTTGCTGCAGCATTAATAAGTTTAACTTTGTTGACTACAAATGTGTGTGTGCCAGGTGGCCTTAGGCTGCAGGACATTGAGTGACATCAAATTGCATATGACACCCAAAGCCAGCTCTCTGCAACTCCCTAACTCTGGAAATGATTAAAGCCTCTCTGAGCACCTCTCACTTCCCGTTACTCTCACCCTCTTCATCTCCTTCGGCCAAGTTCCCTAAATGCCGCACTGGACACCCCAGGACTTACACTTCTGCTTATGTAAGCGTCTTATAAAAATGAATAACATCATGAGAAAATTCTCAGGCCGACCTGAGAATAAAGCCATCAAAATCACATTAAAATTATATCATTTTTTTCCCTAAGACTCATTAAGGAGCTGTGAGAAAATTAGTCCACCAATCTGTTGTGAAATCCCAACGGAATGTTGGGATTTTCTGCCTTTGAATAATTTTCTGCCTTTGAATAATATTCCCAACATTGGTTTTCTTTTTCCTTACTGACAGTTTCACTTAATGTCTTTAAGATGACATAATGAAAGAGTAAAAAAAAAAATGTACTAGGTGGTGCTGCGGCCACCTCCTACAGCTCTGTTTCCTGACTCGTGGCCAGGAGAGAGCTGGCCCTGCTTTTCCAAGCCCAACGGGAGGGAGGTGCCTCTTCTATCCACCCCAACTCTCTTTCCCAAGTCATTCTCCCTTCTCCTGAGAATCTGCTCAATTTACTGGGCAGAGTGACAGGTCCTTCCTAGTGGCTTGGAGGCTGGGGCCTACACCCCTATTCATACCTCACCCTCCCTTCCTTGCTTCAAGAGCGGTTTGATACCCTTGTCTTGCCTTTTTCCTGCCAGAGTTAATGGGCGTAGGGGAGGCAAACCAGTCCCTTCATGAGAAATTTCAGTGGAGGCAAAGAGAAACTTGGCTCTGCAGCCTGTAAGGTACAGAGCTATTGGTGGCCTTCCCAACTGGAAACGGGGGAAGATAGTGCAAAGCCAGAGAGAGGAATGAAGCCAAGGGTCAGAGAAAAATAGAAAGGTAACCCTTCCTGGACTCCTTATGGTGTCCCCCAGTCTTGTGCCTTCCTCAGGGCCCATGCTCTCTGTTCTTGCAATCCATGAGTTTCTGCAGTATCCTCCCATTGAGTTCAGGTTTTGCTCAAGCCGCTCCCATGGATGGGTTTCTGTAACCTACAACCAGAAGAGCCTGAGGAAGGTGCCAGGCTTCTATAGCTCATTTGTGTGGCCCAGGAGAGCCTCAGCCCCTATAAGAGGTGGACATGTTCGCTGCCCCCAGTAACTGCACCACCCCCCGGGGAAGCCCTCGGGTGGCTGGGCTGAGCCGGCCTCTCTCGGCTCCGTGCTCCCTGCCGTGGAGGTTATACTATAAACTTGCCAATTGGTGATATCTTAGTCTCCATGGGTTGAAATCATCTCTTTGGTATGGCCAGGCTGCTTTGGGGTGAAAGCTTCATCTTTCAGATCTCACTACTCTTTCTTTTCAAGATGACTTCTGGGTGTAGGGCACAGAGAGAGTTTAGAGCAGTGGGGAGGAGTAGACGCCAACTCCCCTTATCGGGTTCCTGCAGGGTCCTTGGGCATCCTGCTCTCCAAGAGGATGGCCCCTGCACCATACCAATCTCTGGGGTTGAGATTTGTAGCTGATGCCTTTGCTGTTGGTCTCTGGGCTTCATCTCAGGCCCATGGCCCTCCCTGCAGTCCTGGCCCAACCTGGCTCTTGCTGAGGCCTCAACCTGGGTGGTCTTCCTTGCACCCCTTTGGTATAGGAACTCTTTGTCCCTGGAATAGCAAACTGCTTCAGCCACATCATCAGCTAACTTTTGCTGCTTCTACAAGCTGTCTGTAAATTTCAGAGTCCTTTGTAGACCACACACAAGCCAAGGGGAGCTTGGGAATGCTAACTCAGGCTGCCTCCCTGCCAGACCTGCTGCACCACTTTTCTGCTTTGCTGCAGGCACCCCATGCAGCTGAAAGGCTCCTCTGGGACGAGGTCCCCTCCCAGGGTCCCAAACAGAAATCAGAGTGAAAACCCCTCTCTGCTCCTGGCTACCTCCTCAGTCTTTCTAACACCCAGGACCCTTGGTTTGGGTCCAGTGGGAGAGAAGCCACACATCTCTAACTGTTTGCTCACCTCTCTCTTATCCCCTTCTCTCCCTGCACTTTGCTTGCTCAAAAGGACATGTTTCTCCCTCCCATTTTGTCTGACCTCAATCCCTCTTAGATCATTTCCTTTGCCCTACCTTGGCCAATCTCTAGGCCTAACTGCCCCAGGCAAAAGGTCTACAGAAGGAGTTATGTGCTGAATCCTTCAATGTAAGCTGCAGGACAATTAAGAATTAGGGACAGCCAGAAATGAAAATATATTGGCTTAACAACCCCAAAATATTATACCTATTAAACATATATTGCATGACTAATGTGTCTCTGGCACTTTGTATGTTTTATAGCTAATAAATGTATGTTATAATACATGCTATATATTTTATAGCAGGCCCACATGGTAGGTACCGTTAGCTTCATTTTGTAGACGAGGAAACCAGGATCAAAAGAGCTTACTCAAATATGTAAAGCAAAATATACAAAGGAACTTTGATTTTATCGCCACAAACTGGGAAGAAGAAATGAAAGCCAGAATGTGGTATCTGGCTTGAAGAAAGGAGGCCAGACCTCAGGCTGGGATTTCCCACACATCATCTCATGTCAACAGCCCAACACAAGGACTGGTGTTTACTCTGATGACCTTGCTCAACAGGAAGAGCTTGTATCACGATGGTAATACGGAAATAGGTGTCCCAGAGGTTTTTACACAATGTCTCAATCCAAGTGGCTAAAATTGAAGAGGAAAAAAGTTTCACATATGTGGAATGCTGAATAAGAACTTGAGAAAAGTAAGGCCTTCCAGAACAGGGGCTCTTAGCCTGGGATCCATGAACCCCTAGAAGATAAAGAAATGAGTTTCAGGGGGGTCTATGATTTTTTTTAATTCATGTGTTTCATGTGTAAATGTCAGTGTGCTTGCATTATGTGCATGTTTTCTGGAAAGAGCATCCATAGCTTTCATCAAATTCTCAAAGGGGTCTGCAACTCTATAAAATATGATACTTTATATAAGGTGATCAATTAGGAACATATAGAATGACCCATGTCATTAATTTCCTGATATAAGAAGTTGTTTAATTTTACCTATGAAATGTGCCTGAAGTCAACACAGGGACCAGTACACATGCAAGCTCTGGAGCCCAGTCTCAGCACCACTCCCAGGCACTGTAATGCAGAGAAATGCAGCTTTCTGCTTTATGGGAGTAGTGCATTTGTAAGTTTCCCAATGATGGGTTTTGCATACAGGTGCGGGCTTTGCTCATGGGGATGAATAATGACAAAAAGAAAAAGCACTTTAACCATATTTAAACGAATTGATTTGCCAGATGACACAGCAAGTCAACAGTGAGGTAAAACACTTTTGTAAGTTTTCTTAACTTCCGTGCCTACAAAAGTGCCAGACTGTAGGTGATCAACGGTAGGTGATCAATAAATACACATTGAATAAATCAATCAACAAACAGTTTTCTAGAATCCTATGAAGACTGTGGGTCCAATTAAATTAGGGAGACTTCTTTATTTCTTTTACCTTAATAAGAAATGTATTTGATTTTAATTTAAAGCCATATATTGGCATTGAACAGAAATTAACAATTTCATTTATAATTATTTTAATGCTGAAAGTCTGAAAGCTGTTCACTGAAACATTTTGACTTTCATCAGTGCAGTATTTCCTTATATTTAAATTTAAAATTCACATATCAAAGAAAATGTGGATGAAAGGCCACTACCTAATTATTTCCATTCATAATCATATAATTTAGGACCTATGACTCCATGGAAATAAAAGATCTCAGTTTCAGAGCTAATAATGACAGGATGAAATGTTTCTGTTGTTATTGATTGAGAATGAACTATTTCCCTGTGTGATGGAATTCGAGCACGTTATTCGTGGGGGTCATGTGCTAATTGGGTTGTCTTTGGTGTAGCTGGCAGAAGCCTGGCATGGATCACCTCTACATCATATCGTGAGGCAGGCTCACTGAGCAGCAGCCTTTAAATCCACAGGTCTCTTTCGAAGCCTGAGCAATTTCTCACATCCAAGAGTGAAAGGAAAGATTCTGAATCAGAAATTAAGATTTCTTGTATCATGGCCTGTAGCCCTGAGAGTTCCTGACCCCTTCAGGAGAGAAGTTTCCTGAAGCGAGGTGCTGGCTGGGTGCTTTACCTGCACACCACAATTTTGCAGGAAGACAACTTCATACGAGCCACGTTACAGAAAACATCTGGTCGGATGGTCCCATTGCCTTTTGGCTTGAACTCTGGGAGAGTAGAGGCACTGGTGCCACAGAGCAGTGAGAAGGTGGTGGTTTTGGTGGGGGGAATGTATCCCAGCACAGCAGTGAATGCTGCGGGAGGGATAGCCCAGGGAATGGCCTACAAGAGTCTGGTTCCAGGAGGAGATTGAAGGATGAGGGTCTGAAGACAGAGTCACTCTTGGTCAGAGCAAACTGGGTAGGTGGAAGAGCTACTAGTGACTTTAGGGCATACTCAAGACACCAGCTAATGTTTTAGGCATTACTACAGACATGATGGGAATTTATTTCCAGGGAGTGGGAAGAGGCATTGGAATGATTCAAAATTCTGGTTCTGCCCCTGAATGACTCCAAGCCTGGGGCACCTAACAGTTGGCCTTAGCTGAAAAGCCAACTGAACATCAGCCTTGCAGACCACTGAGGATGGAAAAGATCGCAAGACCAAGACGGACAAAGTTGAGGTGGCCCCGACACTGCTATTGAGGTTGGCCCTTATCAGAAAGGATATTCAGTCCAGTGTCCAAAGTCCAAAGGGTGCAGAGAGTGAGGGCTTATTTCAGGCAGATGCCAATAAATCCAATAACCCCAGTCGGGCAGGGAAGGTATAACTGAGAGGCAGGCAACAGGTAACATGCATGGTGGGATGTGGCTTGACAGATCAGTCCACTCCCACTACAATTCCCACAACCATCTGTGGGGTGGAGGCCATTCTAGCTCCATAGGAAGGAGCAAGAGCTGGAGGCAGGGCCTAGTGTATAAGGATATTGAGTGGGAATCATATCAGGTGGGGACCTGGAGACGTTGGCAGGAAACAGAAGCAGCCAGGCCCAAACACTGAGCCAGCAGACAACACAGAGCGCCTGTGGTACTAGGGATCACCCCAAAGCACAAAGCCCCAAGATAGACTAGTCCCTAATTTCAGACCACTCTAGCTATGGATAGCTTCCTGCTCTGGGATAAACTGTATAGATGATGACCTGAGAGAACTGCCTTTGATTGGAAGAAGCCATAGAAAACAATGTTTGACACACTTGAAGGAGATTCTCAGCCCCCTCAATCTGGACAAACTCACCTGGCCGTGTCTATGTCAACCTCAAAGTCTCAGCCAAATCCAGACTTGTCTAGGGGATGTGGAGGCTGAAACCACCTTCACCTAGACCTTTGCCCAGTGTCAACATCCTTGACCTGTGACTTGCTGCCTAAACATGTGGAAGTCAAAGAGAGGAGACATTGTTTTAGCAAAGCATATTACACAAATGATTTATTGTGGAATTTAGTAACTATGTAGATACATTAGAGCAAAGTTATTTTATCCAAGTTATATTTTGACATGTGATTCCTATTCAACAGCAATCGTCTTATTTTATGTTTACACTCTATTGCAAAACATTTATTCAATTAAAATGTGAATGACTGATACCATATTAGTCCCTTGAAAGTAATATATTGAAAATAAGGACATTTGAAAGAATGTGGGAGGAAACAGCAGAAAGGATTCTGGTTTCAAAATCAGTAACCGGGTTTCCATTCTGGGCTTTGACCCCAGACCAGTCATCTCACACTCTTTGGTCCTCAGTTCTGTAATGTTCTGTGTGTGTCTTACCTACTCTTGACCTCGTTCAGGAGTCAAGGCCCCTCCCTTGACTTCTGGGAAGAATGGAATCAAGGCAGATGCCAGACTCACTTGCCAGCTCAGGTATATGAGGGCAGATAATAGGTTACCCCAAACCCTGCTCTAAGAGGCAAATGTTGACAAAAGATTCTACATCCTCATTCCTCACTTCAGATGCAGCATGTTTAACAAGCCCCAGACAGATAACTTCACCACCCCCCTCTCTCTCTCTCCTCTCCCTGCCCCCAATGCAATAACAACTCACACCCCAAAACAAGCAACAGAAGAATTATCAGGAGACTTGAAATGTATGAAGCCAGAAAATGTGACCTTTGCCCTCAATTTGGAGGTCTTCGTCTTTGAAGGTCTTATGTAGTTCTTTTCTGAGACTGAGTTATTATCCCTTTGGGACATGCATCAGTTACTTCTGACTGCTAGAATAGTCCAGTGCTTTTGGACTGGTTTGATCCAAAATGAAAGGCTATAATGCTCCCCAGAGCACAGTATCAAAGAAACAGAGGAACTGCCAAAACCCTTAATAATCTGTGTAACACAGACCAGCCAACCATACCTCAATCCCAATCTTGCACCCTGTTCTGATTACTGTTACATACAAATGACCCCCAAATTTGGGGGCTTACAACAATAACCATTTTATTTTCTCTCTTACTGGCAGGGCTCAACTGGGCGATTCTTCTGCTTCAAGTAGTATCAACTGGGGGACCTGGTTGGTACTCAGCTGGCAATTGTGCTAGTCTAGAGGGTCTGAGATGGCTTCAGTCTGTTCTGGAAGGTCCAGTTGGTCTCACCCACATGCCTGGTGCCTTTTCAGGGATGGCTGGAAGGCTGGGTCAGCAGGGCCCTCCTCCCTCTCCATATGGTCTCAGGTCTGCACGTGATCTCTGCAGCAGAGTAATCAAACTTCTCACAGAGAAACTCAGGGCACCAAGAGACCGAGACAGAAGCTGCCGGTCCTCTGAAAGATCTGGCCTGGCTCCAACCCAAGGGTGCTTCTTGCAGACTGGATTGGCCAAAGCAGTCACAGGCCAGCACAGATTCAAGAGGAGAGGAAATAACCCTGCCACTCAATAGCAGGAGTATGTACACACACTCGGTGACTCAGGTTCTCTCCTTGACCAAAGCTCACCAGGCTCCTCTGAGTTCTCTTCTCGACCAGGCCTCTGCCCATAAAGATTTGTAAAAAAACTCTAACATAGTTTCTAATAGCTCACGGCCACATCCTTAGGATAATCCTAGCCCTGCTTAAAATAAGGGCCCATCGGAGAAACCTCAAGGCTGCCAGAAGAATTTACTGTTGCTCTAGCCAACACCTGAAGGTCAGATCCCTTTCTCCCAGTCTCCGTGGGAGGAGAGTAGCCTAACTTGCACCAGTTAGCAAAGCCAGATAGATGGGTTCCACACGGCCCAGACCAGCCTTCCTACTTCTTGTAATTTTTCACTTCCTTAACTCTTCCAAGCCCCCATTACCCACCCCTCATTACCTCTTTCTCTCTTTAAAATGCCCAGTGCAAATCACAAACCTTAGTGCAGATCAAAGTTGAGTTCAGCTCAATTTTAATTTTCCCCTATTGAAATAGTGTATTACTAATTAAAATCTGTCCTTACCACTTTAGCTAGTGTCCTGCTTTGTTTATCTTTGACAATGGACACACACACGCACACGCACAAACACGCACACACAATAAAACTCTGTGAAATCAAAAAAGAATTCAAAATGATAAAGCATCATTTTTTTTAAATTTCTATGTGCTTTATTTATTTATTTATTTTTATTTCAGCATATTATGGGGGCACAAATATTATGGTTACATATATTGCCCATGCCCCCCCTCCCCCCTCGAGGCAGAGCTTCAAGCGTGACCATCCCCCAAACGTTGCACATCTCACTCATTATGTTTGTATATACCCATCCCCCCCACCCGCCCGACACCTGATAAATGTTATTTTTTAACCACTTCTGTACAGCGCTCACCGGCCGCGAAACCTTGCCCACAGCCAGCACTCAGTCCGCACGATAGTTTGTGCTGTGCATTGACGACGACTCCGTTTTGCTCTGGTGTGATGAGGAAAGCTTTAAAGCACTGAAAGCTTGTTTTACTTTACAGGCAGCTTTACTTGTAATGTAAATCAGAATAGGTAACATATACATATATGTTTTCATTACGTTATTTTTAAGTGTTCACAATTTTATTTTGATAAATTAAAAATTAGAAAAGTCATATCACGGCTGTCAGCTAAAGTCGCTGTGCGCATTCATCTGTGGCTGTCGACTATAGTCGACGCTGGTACCAAAGTGGTTAAAAGCACTCTTTGGGATGTGTGTAGAAAAGCAGACTGCAGGCCAGTTCACACTGACTGCACACTTCAGTCCCTCAGGCCAGGTACCAGTCTCGCTGCCTCATTTCACTTTGCCAACTCTGTAATCGCCATGTGAGTCAGTGTTCTCCTCCTGCCTGAAACTCGTCTCAGAGCATGGCAAGGAGTAATTCATCCCAGCCTAGGGAAGTTCAAGCATCTTTGAGCTGCCGAAGGAGGACCTGCTGCTGCAAGTGCAGAAACCAAGGCCCCTCTGGCTCTCTCTTTGGCAGGTGAACACGGACCTGGCTGCACACGTCCTTCTTGCTCCTCAGAGCAGCCCTGGCTTGGGGGTCTGGGCTCAGCAAGGCAACACCAGTGTTGCACTTCTCCACTTCTCTGGACAGGGTCAGGCTCGAAGTCTTTAGGGAAATGCACTTTATCATCTTATTACAAGAACTGTGACAGCGGGGAGGAAATTGCATGACTTTGGACTTTACAGCCTGACAACATAACACTCTTGCTTCTTGTTTTCTCTCTACCCAGTCGCGGAACTGCTTCTCAAATCCTAACTCAGTGCTCTGCCCTTATTGCATCCTTTGCTGACCTGATTCCTCAGCATTTGCATAAGGGTTCAGTTCTGAGCCCCAAATTTCCTGCCTTTAGTGCTTTTCCTTTTACATAATGCTTCTGAGAACATTTTTAAAATATCCTCATCTACTTCCTGTACTTCTATAGTACCTGACATGTTGTATCTTTTTACTCTATCTTGCTCATTTCTTTTTTTCTCTCGATGAACATTTATTGAGTATCTGCCATGAGTCAGGTGCATGTTCTACAGCGATGGTGCTAAATAACCTGCCCTCCAGGAACCTGCGGCCAAGCGGGGAAACAGATGGGTACACTAACGATGAAGTGTCTGGGGAACACTGAGGACACAGCTGACATTCATGCTTGGCAAGGGACAGGGACGGCTTCTGAGAAGAGATAGTCTCAAAGGAAAAGTTGAAGGGGTTTTCCTGGAAGATAAGGAGAGGGACATTCCAGCAAGTGAAAGCTCATGCAGAAGGACTCAGGCATGAACATCTGAGCGTACCTGGGGACATCACAGGTAACTTGGTGTGACAAAAACACAGGGCACACATGAAAAGTGATTAGAAACATGGCTGGAGAGATGAGCCGGCTCCAGATGACGAGCATCTCTGTAAATCCCTCCGAGTTGTTAGCTCTTTATTTGGTGGGCAATGGGGAGCTTGGACAGGTTGTGAACAATAGGGCGATATGATCTATTGTGTTTTAGATGAAGATTATTGTTTTTCTTTAACTCTAATTTTATCTTTGTGCTCCTGAAGCTTTCTTTTTCTCTTAAAGTCCATATTATCTTAACATAAGGCCATTTAGGGATATATTTATGCTGGTTATTTCCCCAAATCTATAAAAAGATATTGATCCCCATCCTCACTTCCCTCCCAAAACCCTCCCATTGGAAACACCTGGCAGGTGTTTGGATGGGGATTTGGATTCAACATTTTGAGCACTTGCTCTGTGCTAGGCACCATGTGAAGAAATTTCATGATCTTCTTCCCTCTCCCCCTACCTTTTCTGTTCCCTAACTCCTGGTAAATGACTTGGAATATCAGGAGGAGACTTTTGGTCCTGACATGGGAGACTTTTGCGAGGATCTCCCTATAAGGAAAACTATGAGTTCCACTGCTTTTCTCTGCTTCCTTCCACTGCAGGCCTGGAACATGGATATGATGACTCGAGCTCTAGCAGTCATTTTATACCTTTAGATGATCTCAATGATGCAAGTCAACTTTAGGATAGTGGGACAGGAAATTAGGAGCTTAGGTCCCTGAAGATGCCATGGGATTGCCATACCAGCTCTGAACTGTCTACCTCTGGACTTTTAAAATCTAAAAATGAATGAACAAATGAATGAATGAATAAATCAATAAACTTCAAGGTGATTTAAGCTATATTTGTTTTATTTTGTTATGTGCATTCAAACTTAACTCTGCACCTCAGAGAGCTAGGTAAGAGTGATTTAATACCACCTTGCCCCAATCTATAATATATGGACATCCAAAGCCCTTCACAAGATAATTGTGAATCACTGAGGTATGTATTTACCCTCCACCTGTGCACTTGCTTCTACCCATGCCTTCTTAGCTCTACCTTGCTCTGCTCCAAACATGAAACTCAGTCTCTTCCTCGGTTTTCATAAAAATCCGTTCGGGATCTGGGCAAAGTCTCATCTCTCCCATGCATGGCACAGCAAACTTAAAAATCTACATCCAACCTTCTTACTGGCATTTTTGCTACCCCATCTCCCAGCACTTCTCTGTGGCTCTTTAGCCAGGAAGAACATAGTGTCTCATCTATCCCTGCTTCTCCCTTCTCTCTCTTCTCTATTCCTATCCACTTACATGTGTCCACATTCTTCTGCCTCACATATAAAAAGCAATCCACTTGCCACAGTTCCTTTCCCCAAATTTTCTATCAGGTGACCAGCAGACAAAAGACTTCTATTTAATAGAATGTGTGCTCTACAGATGTGGTCCCCAACCCCTCAGAGCTGCAGAGCAGGAGGTGAGCAAACGAAGCTTCATCTGTATTTACAGCTGCTCCTCAGCGCTCCCATCACCGCATAAGCTCCACCTCTTGTCAGATCAAGATGTTTGATCTCCCCACTAGACTAGGAATCTATGAGGGAAGCACATTCTAGTCCTGTCTCACAATAAACATTAGGAATACCAGTAGGACTGAACCACCTTGGGTAAATTGAGAACAAAGAGTGGGGTGCTGATCACAGTAACTGGTGCACAGATGTTAGCCATTGCTCAGTGCTCTCATCTGAGGTGGTACCACATTAAAAAGACCGGCTGGCACCATAGTGCCCCAGGGGACACAATCCAAGGGAAGACCTGAATCTCTAGCCATATTTTACACAAAACCCAGGTGCTTGTGTGGAGCCTTCCTCTGGCCCAGAAACAACTAAAAGGTTGGGATTAAGTTCAGTGGCTACTTAAGTTTTCCCCAGACTGGGAAATGACATCAGGACAATAACATAGTTCCAAGGAAGCATTTAAGATCCAGTGTTCACTATAAGTCTTCTCTGGACTTGAAAACAACAGCAGAACGGTGATTTAGTTCTGGAGCAGCATTTAAGTTTTGATGTTCATAAGTCTGCCCCAGATCAAGACACAAAGACAGAGTAATGGGTTAGTTCCAGTGTAGTGTCTTAGTTTTGATGTCACTATAAGTTCTCCCCAGAACAGGAGGCAACACTAGGCCAGTGTTTAGGTACTGATACTAGGAAGTAAATGTCGAACACCACCAAAGAACACCTGCAAAAACTGGAAAAGGTGGCTATCTTCTCAAATGTGCAGGTTTCAATGTAAAGAAGCAAGGATTGTGAAAACTCATGAAAATATGAAACCACCAAAAGAAACCAATGAACCTCTAGCAATAGAGCCAGAAGAACTAAAGATCTATAAAATGTCTGGGAGAGAATTCAAAATAATCCTCATAAAGAAGTTTAGGGAATCACAAGAAAATACAAGTAGAAACTAAATAAAATTTGAGAAATAATACAGGAACAAAATGAGAAATTTGACAAAGAAACAGGAATTTTTTTAAAAAACAAAATAGAAACCATAGAGATAAAGAAAACAATAACTGATGAAAAATTCATTCGAAAGCTTAAATAGTAGACTTCATCAAACAGAGGAAAGAATTTGCAAGCATGAAGACAAAACATATGAAATTACCCAACCAAAGGATCAAAAAGAAAAAAAGAGGAAAGACGGCCTTCAAGAATTATGGAATACCATCAGGCAAATTAACCTCCACAAAATTGGAATTCCTGAAGGAGATAAGAGAGAAAAAAGTCTGGAAAGTATATTTAAGGAAAATTGAAAATTTTGAAAATTTCCCAAATCTAAAGAAAGATGACAGCATCCAGGTACAGGAAGCTCAGAGGTAATAAATCAAATTCAACCCAAAGAGGAATTCCCCAATGTACATTATAAGCAAAAGAGCAAAAATCAAACACAAAGGAAAAAAAGACATTTGTAATAAAGACATCTATGCTGGATTGTTTATAGCAGCACAATTCACAATTGCAAAGATATGGAAAAATTCCCAGTGCCCATCAATACATGAGTGGATTAATAACATGTGGTATATGTATACCATGGAGTTCTACTCAGCCACACACATAGACACAAAAAATGGTGAACTAAGATCTCTTGTATTACCCTGGATGGAGCTGGAGCCCATTGTTCAAAGTGAAGTATCATGAGAATGGAAAAACAAGCACCGCAAGTACTCACCATTAAATTGGCACTAACTAATCAACACTGGTGTGTACATATATGGAAGTAACATTCATCTGGTGTCAAGCATGTGGCAGCGGGGAGGAGAGGATGGGTAAATTCACACCTAATGAATGTGTGGTATGCACCATCTGGGGGATGGGCACACTTGTAGCTCTGACTCAGGTGGCACATAGGCAATATTTGTAACCAAAGTGTTTGTACCCCTATAATATTCTGAAATGAAATTTGAAAAAAAGACAAAGAAAGCATACTCAAAGCACCTAGAAAGAAGAAAAATATTACACTTAACAGAGCCCCAATACAGCTTTCAGTAGCTTTCTCAGCAGAAACCATGCAGGCTAGGATGTGTGGGATGCTATCTTCAAAGTGCTAAAGGAAGCAAACTGCCAACCATTATTCTGGGTACAGAATACTGTACCAAGGAAAGCTACCCTTCATACACAAAGGAGAGATAAAGACTTTCTCACACAAATAAAAGCTGAGGGAATTCATCAACATTTGACCTATCTTATAAGAAATGTTAAAGAGAATTCTTCAATCTGAAAGAAATGGATGCTAATGTGTAACAAGAAAACATCTAAAGGTATAAAACTCACCAGTAAAAGTAAGAAAACAAATAAATTCAGAATTGTCTAATACAGTAATTGTAGTAAGTAAACCATTTATATTTAAGTATAAAGATTAAAAGACAAAAGTATTAAAGCCAATAATAGCTACAGCAATTGGTTAAGAGATGGGCAACATAAATATCTGTAAACTGAAACATCAAAGAGTCAAATTGAATAGGGGGATGATGTTAAAATGTAGAGTTTGTTTTCTATACCTTTTTGTGATCAAAGCTAAATTTTTATCAGTTTAAAATAACCTATTACAACTGTAAGATGTTTTTTGCAAGCTTCATGGCAACTATAAAGCAAAAAATCTATACTAGATACACTAAAGATAAATAGTACAGAAATAAAACATACTACTAGAGAAAATCAGTTAATCACAAAGGAAGACAGTAATATAGGAAAAAAGGGAGAAAGGATCTACAAAACAATCAGAAAGCAAGAAACAAAATGGCAGTAGTAAACATTTACCTAGCAATAAAAACCTTGAATGTAAATGGATTAAATTCTCCAATTAAAAGATATACAGAAGCTGAATGAATTAAAAACAACCAAGACCTAACTATATGCTGTCGAATAGACTGAAAGTGAAGGAATAGAAAAAGACATTCCATGCAAATGGAAACAAAGTAAGGAGCAGGAGAAAGAGCTATATTTCTATCAGGTAAAATAGACTTTAAGTGATGAACAGTAAAAAAAAAAAAAAATAAGAGAGAGAGAGAGAAAGAGAGATAGAGAGAGAAAAAAGAACATTATAAAGGGGTTGATACAGCAAGAGAATATAACAATTATAGATAGGTATGTACTCAACACCAGAGCAACCAAATAATATAAAAAAATATTAGTAGACCTAAAGGGGGATATTGACTGCAATACATTAATAGTAGAAGAATTCAACACCCCACTTTCAGCAATGGACAGGTTATCAAGACAGAAAATCAACAAAGAAACATCAAATTGCCCTCTAGACCAAATGGATCTAACAGGCATTTACAGAACATTTCAAACAGCTGCAGAGCACACAATTTTCTCAGCAGCACATGGAATATTCTTTAGGATTGACCACATGTTAGGTCACAAAACAAGTTTTAACAAATTTTTAAAAATCAAAATCATATCAAGTATCTTTTCTGATCACAGTTGAATAAAATTAGAAATCAATAACAAAAGGAATATTGGAAACTGTATAAATCTATGGAAATAAAAAATGTTCCTAGATAACAAATGAGTCAATTATGAAATTAAAATGAAAATTTAAAAATTCCTTGAGACAAACGAAAATGGAAAAAGTAGACACCAAAATTTGTGGGGTATAGCAAAAGCAGTTCTAAGAGAGAAGTTTATGGCAATAAATGCCTACATCAGAAAAGTAGAAAGACTTCAAATATACAACCTAACAATGTACCTCAAGGAACTAGAAATGCAAGAACAATCCCAAAATTCATAGAAGGAAAGAAATAATAAAGATCAGAGCAGAAATAAATAAAACTGAGACTACAAAAACAATATAAAAGATCACCAAAATTAAGGAGTTAGACTTTTGAAAAGGTAAGCAAAACCAACAAATCTTTTGGTAGACTAAGAGAAAAAGACAGAAGATCTAAATAAATAAAATCAGAGATGAAAAAGGAGACATTATAACTGATGCCACAAAAATACAAAGGATCATTAAAAACTATCATGAATAACTCTATGCCATTAAATAGGAAAACCTAGAAGAAATGAGTAAATTTCTGGACACATACAACCTACCAAGATTAAACCATGAAGAAACAGAAACTCCAAGCAGATCAAATATGAGTAACAAGATTGAAACAGTAATGAAATGTCTTTCATCAGTGAAAAGCCCAGGACCTGACAGCTCTCTGCTGAAGTCTACCAAACATGTAAAGAAGAATACTGATTTTACTCAAACTATTCCAAAAAATTGAAAGGGAGAAAATACTTGCAAGCTCATTCTATGAAGTCAGCATTACCCTGATATGAAAACCAGACAAGGACACAGTAAAAAAAGAAAACTACAGACAAATATCCCTGATGAGTGTAGAGGCAAAAATCTGTGACAAAATACTGGCAAACTAAATTCAACAACATATTAAAAAGATCATTCACAATGATCAAGTGGGATTCATCCCAAGAATCACCCCAAGAATAGTTCAGCATATGCAAATCAACCAATGTGATACATTATATCAACAGAACAAAGGAGAAGAATCATATGATAATTTCAATTGATTCTGAAAAAAACATTTAATAAAATTCAACATCCCTTCTTCATAAAAACTCTCAAAAAACTGGGCATAGAAGAAACTTACTCAACATGATAAAAGCCATATATGACAGACCTACAGCGAGTATCATACTGAATAGGTAAAAACAGAAAGCCTTTCTAAGCCTTTCTAAGATGTGGAACAAGACAAGGATGCCCACTTTTACCACTGTTATTTATTAGTAACATAGTACTAGAAGTTCTAGCTAGAGCAATCAGACAAGAGAAAGAAATAAAGGGCATCCAAATTGGAAAAGGAGAAGTCAAATTATCCTTGTCTGCAAACAATATGATCTTATATCTAGAGAAACCTAAAGATTCCACACAAAAAACTATTAGAACTGATAAACAAATTCAGTAAAGTTGCAGGATACAAAATCAACATACAAAATCAGTAGCATTTCTATGTCAACAGTAAACAATGTGAAAAAAACCAAAAAAGTAACCCCATTTACGATAGCTACAAATAAAAAAAAATACTTAGGAATAAACCTAACCAAAGGAGTGAAAGATCTCTATAATGAGAACTATAAAACATTGATGAAAGAACTGAAGAGGACACAAAAAAGGAAATGCATTCCATGCTCATGGATTGGAGCAATCAATATTGTTAAAATGTCCATACTACCAAAAGCAATGTACAGATTGAATGTAATCCCCATCAAAATACCAATGACATTCTTCATAGAAATAGAAAAATAATGCTAAAATTTATATGGAACCACAAAAGACTCAGAATAGTCAAAGGCATCTTGAGCAAAAAGAACAAAGCTGGAGGCATCACATTGCCTGACTTCAAATTATACTACGGAGCTGTAGTAACCAAAACAGCATGGTACTGGCATAGAAAACAGACATATAGACCAATGGAACAGAATAGAGGACTCCAAAATATATCCACACATCTAAATCAAACTTATCTTTGACAAAGGAGCCAAGAAAATACAGTGGGGAAAGCACAGTCTCTTCAGTAAATGGTGCTGGGAAAACTGAATATGCATATGCAGAAGAATGAAATTAGATCCTTATCTCTTGCTGCATACAAAAATCAAATCAAAATGGATTAAACACATAAATCTAAGACCTGAAACTATGAAACTACTAAAAGAAAACATTGGGGAAATGCTTCAGGACATTGGTCTGGGCAAAGACCCAAAAGACTCAAAAGCACAAACAACAAAAGCACAAATAGACAAATGACATTACATCAAGCTAAAAAGCCTCTGCACAGCAAAGGAAATAATCAACAGAGGGAAGAGACAACCTACAGAATGGGAGAAAATATTTGCAAACTACCCATCTAAGAAGGGATTAATAACTAAAATATGCTGGGAACTCAAACCACTCAATAGCAAAAAAACAAATAATTCAGTTCAAAAATGGGCAAATGATCTGAATAAATGTTTTTCAAAAAAAGTCATACAAATGGTCAAAAAGTATATTAAAAATGCTCAACATCACTAATTATAAGGGAAATACAAATCATAATCACAATGAGATATAATCTCATCCCAATTAAAATGGTTATTATCAAAAACAAGAATAACAAATGCTGACAAGGATACAGAGAAAGCAGTACACTAGAACACTGTTAGTGGGAATATAAATTAGGACAGCCACTATAGAAAACAGTATGGAGTTTTCCCCCTAAACTAAAATGAGATCTACCATATGATCCAGCAATCCCCCTGCTGGGTATATATCCAAAAGAAAGGAATTCAGTATATTGAAAAGATGTCCCATGTTTATTGAAGCACTATTACAATAGCCAAGATATGAAATCATACTGTGGTCATCAATGAATGAATGAATAAAGAAAATGTGGTACATACACACAATGGAATACTATTTAGCCATAAAATGAATGAAATCCTGTCATTTGCAGCAATATAAATGGAACTGGAGGTCATTATATTAAATGAAATAAGCCAGACACAGAAAGACAAATATCTCACATTCTCACTCACATGGGAGCTACAACCGTTGATCTCATGGAGACAGCCAGCAGAATGATAGTTACCAGAGGCTGGGAAGGGGAGGCAGGGGATAAAGAGGTTGATTAATGGGCACAGAAATAGAGGTAGGTAGAAGGAGTAAGTCCTAGTGTTCAATAGCACAGTATGGCAACTATAGTTAAAAATAACTTATTGTATATTTCAAAATAGCTAGAAAGATTTAGAATGTTCCCAACATAAGAAATGATAAATGTTTGAGGTGATGGATATTCCAATTACCCTGATTTTATCATCATATGCTGTATGCATATATCAAAATATCACATGTACCCCATAAATGTGTAAAATTATTATGAATCAATTTTAAAATCTCTATTTAGAGGCATTTCAAAAATAGTTCAACATTATTTGAGAAGGATAATGTTAATTCCTTGTTAGCTTTAAATTTATCTAACAGTTGCTGCTAGGTTTTTTGTACTCACATTGTGTCTTTAATCTCCACAGTTTTCTTTTAATATTGGCATTATATATCCCATTTTATAGTCAAACGAGCCGGTATTCAGAAAGGTGGAGCAGCTCACCCCAGGGCACACAGCTACTAAAGGGTGAAGCCATGATCTAGGTCACCCCCATCCTGAGCCCAGAGCTCTTTTAATTAGTCGGCATGCATCGTCGGTATGGATTGGTTAGTTTACCGTTTCCTTAACAGAGAGCAGAGATGGAATAGAGTGGGACCAGAATTAATAAGCTCTTACTGGGGAGGACTGGGTCAACAAAATGTCTGGGAATGGAAGATGGCAGTGGACAATCCTGGACAGCTGGGAGCAAGGAGAGGGCGGCACAGACCTGGATGTCAGAAAGAGGAGAAAGCCAAAGACAAGAGACACCTTGGTGACAGTGCCAGCTTTTACAGGATTTCCCATCACCCTGGTCTTTATTTTTATTTTTTTCTGATTAATGAACTTGCTGTGAATGAAACGGTTGATTTCAATGCAGGTCAAAAAATATTCAGAAAGCATATTCATGCTGAACAAGCCAGAACCACAAGTGCAAGGTCTGAGGATCATAAACCCTCAGCCTCCTATGGCAGAGGGGAAGGCTGGGGTTTGAATCCGAGCTCTCTGAGTGAAGTAAGTAACAAAGTACTTTAAGGAGGGAATCTCATTCGCAATAGCAGGGTTTGAGGCAATCAAAATTGGAGTGTCTGATGGCAGGGATCCTATAGGGACATTGTACAGGGTGTGACTAGACCATGGTACAGGTTATCACCACAGATGGGGCCAAGCCTTTCAGCAAGTTGTTCAGAGATCCTAAGTCATTTGCACTCAGTACTCAATAAACAAAGGCAGCTCTGTCAGATGCAATGATACCAGCTAGTCTGAGGGACACCTGTGCCACCTCGGTGACAGGAAGAGAGGTTTTGTTTTGTGGTGTAAGCACACATGCACTTTGTTTCAACATCAGCTGGCAAAAATTACTTCCTGATTTCTATGTTCTTTTTTGACCTTGCTCAGTAAGAACTCACTCTCTAAGTGTGAAATTGCTTCTATTTATTAAAAACCTGCTATGTGTCCGGTATGACCACGTAGATCGTCTCATCTGCCTTTTCCAGCTGAGGAATCTCACCTCTGGAGCTAGGAAGGGACTTGCTCAGTGCCACACAGCTGGCTCAGTGACGCACACTGTGGCCAGCCCTGCAGCCTGAGCACACCGGGTCGTTTCAGGCTCACCATCCTTGGGGTGGAACTGTATGGCCACACACACACGATGAGGGGCATAAAACTTACACACAGCCTTACACCAGGAAATTCGTCTCACCCTAAGGGTTTCCCAACCTGTTCACAGCTATTCATCTAGACCAGGAGCATCTCAGGAGGCCCAGAGCCTGCGCCAAACTCTCTTCCAGAAGACTTCAGAAGATTCCTCCCCAATCTCTGGTCTAGACAAACTAGACCGTGCACTTCTGGAATGCTGCACGGCATCTAGAAGGTGTTTGACAAATGCCACCTCTTTCTGTCCGTGCCATTTTCCATGTATTACATCTTGGCCTGCAACTACCACAAATGTCTTAGAATTCTCTTGAAGCTGACCTGGAGAGCAAGTTTCATCACACTCTCACCGAGCTTTGATTTACTAAATACTTACTTCTTGTAGTTTGGTTACATCATCTATGTGAGTCCCTCCGGCAGCTCTCTGAGGCAGATATTACCATTATCCCAATATAAATGAGGAGCTGGAGGGAGAAAGGTTACATCACTGGCCTAATATACTACTCCGAAATAAACGGTAGGTACGAGGTTTGAATATGGGCCTTTCTGTCCTCACAATCTGTGTTCTAAATTGGTCCATCATAACTGCCTCCCCAGGGAGTCTCTGGAACTTCCCTAGGCCACACCCCGGTGGTCCTGGTGACCCCTAGAGCTTCCCTCAATTACAGGGTCAGGGACCTTAAGTAGCAGTACCTCAGCCTCAGAGGAAGTCATAGGACCACAGGTGACCAAGTACACCCAAAGATATCTACGACATTCATGGCCCCACCTGCGCTGGGGACATAATTAGGGAAACACTGATTTGTGCCAGGTTTGGGAATTTCAGCCCCATTGGCATTTGTAAGACGAATACCTACACAAAAAATCTTCAAACCATAAAAATCGGTATTTTGTACACCCTGGAAAGGATACAACTTTAAAAATCTACCTGCTATTTAAAATGCTATTTTTAAAAAAATTGCTACCAATTCAGATAGCCTCCATAATATTTCAAAGTTTGCAATTAGCTTTCCTCAGAGCCTAAGCAGAGAGAAAAAGAACCACATGACTCCCTACACTTATCTAGTGTGTAGTTCTTTGGCCCCGTCCTCTTATCTCGTCTGAGATGGCATATGACTTGGCTGTCTCCTATTTTAGAACAAAGCATTATATGTCTTTCTTTATCTATGATCTGGTTTGGATTTATTTTTTTTCCAGAAAAACAGTGCTCAATTCTCATCTTTAAAGCAGAAAATCAGTCTCTGCACAATGAACAAATCATCCACAGGCAGGAAATATAAACACACTTTGAAATTCTGGAGAAAAAAGATGCATCACACACAGCCAAGTAAATATGAATTGGCTAATTCTAACTCATCTTTTTTTCTCATTTGATCTAAAATCCAGCCTTGCCGACTGCCCATTATTTTCTGCACGGCTCATTTTCTACACACCACATGAAAGGCCTTGAGAAAACTTGACCCTTCAAGGAATAATCCAGCTTCTCCAGAGGAAAGATGCTACTTGACCAGAATATTCTTTAACAACAAAACAAAGAGCCCATATAAAGCTTTTTAAAACAAAACTAAATAACTTCTGAATATAACAAGTTATAATTTCTACAATATGTGGGTGCTGCTGGTCAAATTGCTAAAGGGTTTTGTGTTTACAGTTTAAGGTTTGTTTTTGTTTTTTTGTTTTTTTCTGCTTCAGTTCTAGTTTTAATTTAGCTTTGTTTTGCAAGAATGAAAGGGGAAGGGCCTCCTAACCAACCCAATAGAACAGTTCCGGCGAGCCTCAGAGTTCGTGGTTTACGGTCACTGACTTCAGCCTGCCACTGTGCAGCCTAGGTTTTCTTTTCTCCTGCAGGTTTTGGCTCAGAAGAACTGCACACCAGGGACTTCTTCCAGTTCTCCCCAGACTCTGCCCCGTGTGGCTCTCTCAGGGGTCCTACAGTCGAGAGCCGTGGGTCTGTGAGTGTGTGTGTTTTCATTCGTGTCCCACGCATTGAAGAGCGTGTATGTGAGAGCGTGTGGTGTATGTGTCAGAGACAGGAAGAGAAGGGCAGAGAGACCGACTGACTCCGTGGCCTCAGTGTGAGCATTCCTTAGCCAGCAGCTTCCAGAGCCAGGAGATCTCCCGAGGTGCACAGCTCAGAGATGAAGTTCCCCTGGAAAATCCTTATGGCCGCTCCTCTATTCTTCCTCCTGCCCCTGCACTCCTTGGCTTCTCCAGCCTACGACGACCAGCTGGGCACCACCCAGTCCAACAGCCACACCTGCATAGGTATGTAAATATTTTTGCATATTTTATGTGGATAAAACAGTGGGGTCCAATACTTTTCTTGCATAATAAATCACCTATTTAATGACGTCCCTAGTTGTAAGATTCCAAGTAAAGCACCAATAACCTCACTGACCTAGAAAAATGTTGAGTCTAAGAGTAAGCATTCATACTGTATACAGCTGCTAGTTTGAATTAGTCGTAAAAGTCTTCCACCTCATTGGCGATTGCAATGTTTTCCTCTTGTGTGGGCAACTATAACAGCCAGAAATCCTTACTCCTTCTCCCGGGCTTTGTTTTTTTTTTCT
>VBSM01002217.1:16132861-16169772 GCA_008086735.1 Cheirogaleus medius
TTTCTTTTTGTAAACATACTATGGGAAAGTACACAAAGCATTTTTAAATGTATTATGGGAAAGAGGAAAAAAGAAGAAGTTGCAAAGCATTAAACAGAGTAAAATCCCCATCAAGTTATAACGTGCTCATCTCTCTTTTGACATAGCTATCCTTCTAGACAGAACGAACACCAAAATGTTAATAGTGCTTATGTGGTTATCTCTGAATGGTGAGGTTGTGTGATTTATATTATATTTTTGGCGCTTTTCTGAATTTTCCACATTTTTCAGATGAGCTCATGGAAGAAATAGTAAGTCCTGGAGCTCAGAGCAGCAGAGCCTGGGCTCTCAGTCAGACGGCCTGGCTTTGAACTTTGGCTTCTGCCATTCTGGGCAAATGTGACCTTGGGGACATGGCTTCACCCTCTGTACTCAGTTCCCTCCCCTGCAAGATGAGAATTACAGGGGACAGTGTGGACGCTAAACAAGTAAATACACTCAGAGGACTTAGAACTGTGCTTGGTACATAGGAAGTACTCGAAATGGTTGTGATTATCCACTCTTTGAATATCAGGAAAGAAATGCATTGAAATTGTGCTCTAGACATCCTCAAATTAAACTAGTATACAGCTGAGTCCTGAGTAACTGAATAATTTCACACCAATCTATATCTTATGTAGATACAAATTCTCAACTCTTGGGTATCTTCAGGGAAGATTCATTTATAAAGAAAGATTTCACAGTGTATTAGCTTTCTATTGCTGTGGCATAAATTGCAACACACTTATCAGCTTAAATCAATGCAAATTTTTTATCTCACAGTTTCTGCACTTCAGATCTGGACGTAATGTAATTGGGTTCTCTGCTCAGGGTTTTACAAGGCGGAAGTCAAGATGTTGGCCATGGCTGCAATGTGATTTGAGACTCAAGTCCTCTTGCGAGTTCACTGGTTGTTGGCAGAATTTAGTCCCTTGCAGTTGCAGGAGTGAAGTCCCATTTGTTTGCTAGGTGTCACCTAGGGACCACTCTCAATAACTAGAGGCTGGCCCTCTTCATGAGAAGTTAGCAACATAGCTATTTCTTTCTTATTCAAGACCAGCTGGAAAAAAATGCTACATTTAAAGGACTCCCCTGATTATGCCCAGTACACCTAGAAAAATCTTGATTAATTCAAAGTAAACTGATTAGTGTCCTTAATTACATCTGAAAATCCCTTTTGTCATTGCCCTATAACAGAATATAATCATGGAAGTGAAATCCAATCATATTCACAGGTTCTGTTTGTGTGTACACCAGGAAGCAGAAGTCTTAAAATTCTCCTACCACACATAGAAATGCTTTTAAAAGACAAAAAAAAGGCCTTCAAACAAAACACCCAGATAATATCACAAAAGAGAATTTATGTGGCTTAGTTCCAATGTGATTCACCAAATAGACATGAATACATAATGGAAATTAACGGAAGAAGAATAAGTTGCAAACTGTACAAGTTTCTTGTTTTAGGTTTTTGTTTCTGGTTTTGATTTTGGTTTGGTTTTGGGAATTTTGCTTTTTTACATGCAAGCTTTTCCTCATGGACTTCACACTCTGAGAATTTGGAAAGAAAACAAATCGCTCCAATACCATGCCTTTTTACTCATAAGCTAGTTGTCTTTCATCGTTAGGAAAGAGAACAAACCCCTATCTGAATCATACTCTGGACAAAATCTATTTTAAAATGACTCCCACAATTTAATAAAATGTGAATGCAAATTGGAGTAGATTAACTTGCCCTTTATTATTAAACCTAAAACCCCAGGTTACTTCAGATAAAAATAAGTACAAGAGAGAATTCTGATTATGATGACATGAAGGGGTTGGAGATTCCTCTGTGCAAAAGGCCAAGTATAAAACTGGAAAAACTGTCACAAGCATTTCAGGGCACTGGAAATCACCAATGACGTAACAGTGAGAAACGTTTGTTCTTGAAAAATTGCTTGACCTTCAGGAAAAACAGTGAGACTCTGTGGCCTTCTTGCCTGGGGCTGCTCTATCTACCCAGCTCTCTGCTTGCTTAGAGAGATTGGCAGTTTTATCACTGCAAAACTGGCTGCAAAAACCAATGGGTCTACTGTTAATGTGATAGATGATTCAACGAGGGTTCAAAGAGCCATGGTGTTCCTGGATAAAAGTGATGGACACAGTTGGGAATTAACAAGGAGAAACTGCAGCTTTGCTAGCCCAAGGTTTTGGTCCCAGCTGGAGCAATGGCGATCAGCCAGAAGTTTAGCAGGGAGATCCTGGAAAGGATCTGGAGAAGAGCATAACAGCAGGGCTGAGATAAGCTGTCCTCATATGCCTAAGGGATTGGGAAACTATGCACATGTCAGGCAACCTGAAAGAGCCCAGCCAAAAGTGAAAGCCCAGGGAGACTTGAGAACTGGCTGCAACTTTGAATGTATTCCCTAACCTACACATGGATCAATCAACAGAGAGTAGATGCCTTACAAGCATGTGTTTCAACACAACTATGCACAAATCTAAGCTATGTAGACACAAGAGTGGTCCACAGAAAGCCAGGCTAAAAAGTGAGCAGAGAATCAGAGTTTACACTCTGGGGGAAAGAGATCTGCAGTTGAAGCCAGGAAAGTTATTACACCAGAAAAGAAGAGCCAACAATCCTCAGAAGATAAAACAGAATCTAGAATTATTAAATGCTATTTAAAATATCAAGTTTTCAATAAAAAATTTATAGACATGCAAATAGACATAAAATAGATACCCATAGACAGAAAATAGATACCAATACTTGGGCAGGGGAAGAAGTCAATAGAAACAGATTCTTAATGGGTCTAGCAGATGAAGACTTCAAATTACTATTATGAGTATATCCAAAGAATTGAAGAAAACCACAGTAAAACAATTAAAGGAAAATATTATAACAATATTCAGCAAATAAAATTTCAGTAGACACAAAATTATAATAAAGATCCAAATGTAAATTCTAGACTTGAAAAAACAATAATTGAAATGAAAATTCACTAGATGGACTCAACAGAAGATTTGAGTTCAAAGAAGAAAGAATCAGTGAACTTAAAAATAAATCAATAGAAAGTATCTAGACTTTCTAAAGAATAGAGAAAACAAAGCTTGAAGAAAAGTGAGCAGAGCCTCAGAAACATATATATTACCCAGGATCTCAAAAGAAGAGGAAAGAGAGAAAGTAAAAGGCAAAAATGGACAACACTTTTCAAAATTGAGGAAAAATATTAACCTATAGATCCAAGAATCTCAAAAATCTCCAAATACAAAAAGAAAATAAAACCTCGACACCACATAGTCAAACTTCTGAAAATCAAATACAACATGAAAATATTGAAAGCAGCAACAGAAATATGATGTATTATTTACAAGAAAACAACAATATGACTAATGGCTGACCTCTCATCAGAAGATATTAAAATGACATAACAGACATACCTTGTTTTATTAAGCTTTGCTTTATTGAACTTTGCAGAGATTGTGTCTTTCACAAATGGAAGGGTTTTGGCAACCCTGCATTAAGCAAGTCTGTTGTGCCATTTTTCAAGCAGCATGTGTTTACTTCATGTCTCCATGTCACATTTTGGTAATTCTCACAATATTTCAAACTTTTTCATTATTATTATATCTGTTATGGTCATCTGTGATCAGTGATCCTTGATGTTGCTATTGTAATTGTTTTGGGGCACCATGAATTGTACCTATATAAGATGATGAACTTAATCAATAAATGTTGTGTGTGTTCTGACTGCTCCACTGACAATCCGTTCCCCCATTTCTCTCCTACTCCTTGAGCCTCCCTATTCCCTGAGACACAACAATATTGAAATTAGGCCAATTAACCCTACAATGGCTTTTAAGTGTTCAAGTGAAAGGAAGAGTCACATGTATCTCACTTTAAATCAAAAGCTAGACATAATTAAGCTCAGTGATAAAGCATGTGAAAGCCAAAATAAGTCAAAAGCTAGGCCTCTTGTGCCAAACAGTTAGCCAAGTTGTGAACACAAATGAAAAGTTCTGTAAGGAAATTAAAATTGCTACTCCAGCAAACACAAAAATGGTAAGAAAGCAAAACAGCCTTATTGCTTATATGGAGAAAGTTTTAGTAGCCTGGATAAAAGATCAAACCCTTAAGCCAAAGCCTATCTCAGAGGAAAACCCTAATTATCTTCAATTCTATGAAGACTGAGAGGTGAGGAAGCTGCAGAATAAAAGTTTGGAGTTTGAAGTTAGTAGAAGTTGGTTCATGAGGTTTGAGGAAAAAAGCTACCTTCATATCATAAAGTGCAAAGTGAAGCAGCAAGTGTTGATGTGGAAGCTACAGCAGATTATCCAGAAGACCTAGCTAAGATCATGGATGAAAGGGGCTACACTAAACAATAGATGAAACAGCTTTCTCTTGGAAGAAGATGTCATCTAGGACTTTCATAGATAGAGAGAAGTCAATGCCTGGCTTCAAAGCTTTAGAGGACAGGCTGACTCTCTTGTTGGGGGTTAATGCAGCTGGTGACTTTAAGTGAAAGCCAATGCTCATATACTATTTCATAAATCCTAGGGCCCTTAAGAATTATGCTAAATCTACTCTGCTTGTGCTCTATAAATGAAACAAAAAAGCCTAGATGACAGCACATTTGTTTACAGCATGATTTACTGTATATTTTAAGCCCACTGTTGAAGACATTGCTCAGAAAAAAAAGATTACTTTCAAAATATTATTGCTCATCGACAATGCACCTGGTCACTCAAGAGCTCTTATAGAGATATACAAGGATATTAATGTTGTTTTCATGCCTGCTAACACAACATCCATTCTGAAGCCTATGGATCAAGGAGTAATTTCTACTTTCAAGTCTGATAAATTAAGAAATACTTTTCATATGGCTATAGCTACCACAGATAGTGATTCCTCTGATGGATCTGGGCAAAGTAAATTGAAAACCTGGAAAGGATTCGCCATACTAGATATCACTAAGAAAATTCATGATTCATGGGAAGAGATCAAAATATGAACACTAACATAAGTTTGGAAAAAGTTGATTCCATGTCTCATGGAAGACTTTGAGGGGTTCACAACTCCAGTTGAGGAAGTAATTGCAGATGTGGAGGAAATAGTAAGAGAATTAGGATTAGAAGTGGAGCCTGAAGATGTGGCTGAACTGCTATAATCTCATGATAAAACTTAAATGGATGAGGAGTTGTTTCTAGTAGATGAGCAAAGAAAGTAATTTCTTGAGATGAAATCTACTTCTGGTGAAAATTCTGTGAACATTCTTGAAATGACAATAAAGGATTTAGATATTCCATAAACTTAGTTGATAAAGCAGCAGCAGGATTTGAAAAGATAGAGTTTAAAAAAAGACAAGATCCAACTACATTCTGTCTACTAGAAAGACACAAATAGGTTTAAAATAAAAGAATGGAAAAATGTGTACTATAGAAATAGTAATTGTAAGAGAATTAGGATAAATATATTCATATCAGACAAAATATACTTTAAGATATGGAATAATTCTAAAGACAAAGATATATTTTATAAAGAGTCTACTATATCAAGAAAAAAATAAGAATTATTATTATGTTACATATTAATATTAATTACATATATAAACTTAATAACAGAGCCCCAAAATACAAATAACAAAATATTAATAGATTTGAGAAGAAAAATAGACAATTCAACAATATCATTGGAAATTTCGGTATTTCTTCTTTTTATAAGTAATAGAACTTGACTGAAATAAGTAAAGGTCTAGAGGACCTGAACAACACTAGTAACTAACTTGACCCAGCTAACATCTATAGAATACTCCATTCAATGACAAAAACATATATATTATTTTTAAGCATCCATGGAATATTCTCCAGGATAGACCACATGTTACACAGTAAAGCAAATATCAGTCCATTTTAATGGATTGAAATAATATAAATATTTCTCAAATTAAATTAGAAGTCAACAAAAAATCTGGGAAACACCAAAATGTGTCGAAGTAATACAACACATTTCTTTTTAAAAAATGCATAAAAGAGGAAATCACAGGAAAGTTAAAAAATAGTTTTGCCTAAGTGAAAATAAAAACACAATATACCAAAATCTGTGAGATGCAGCTAAAGAAGTGCTTAGAGGAAAATTTATAGCTGTAAACACATATTAGAAAGAAAAATCTAAAAGTCAATAATCTAAGTTTCTACCTCAAGAAGCCAGAAAAAGAATAATAATCCAAATTCAAACTAAGAAGGAAAGAAATAAGAAATATCAGAGCAGAAATTGGTAAAATATAAAACAGAAATAGAATAGAGAAAATAGATGAAATCAAAATATGTTTCTTTGAAATGATAAATAAAATTGATAAATCTTTAGCTAGACTGATCATTAAAAAAGAGAAAAAACAATAATCAAAATCAAGAATAAAACAACAGACCCAAAGTAAGTTAAAAGGATTGTAGGGGAATATGAACAATTTTGTGCCAAGAAAGAAGAGAATTTAGATAAAATGGACAAATTCTTAAGAGGACACAAGTATCCAAAAATGACTAAAAAAAAAATGGAAAACCTGAATAGACCTATGTAAAGAAAGAAACTGAATTAGTGTTAGTTTCCTAGAGCTGCTATAAAGAACCACCGTAAATTAGATCAGTTAAAACAACAGGAATTTATTCTCTCCCAGTTCTGGAAGCTAGAAGTCTAAAATTAGTTGTCAGTCTCTTTCTCCTATTAGTTACCAGCAATCTATCTCATTCCTTGGCTTGTAGTGGCATAACTCCAATCCCTGCTATCATTGTCACATGAACATCTTCCCTCTGTGTGTCTGTCTTCACATGGCCTTCTCCTCTCTGTGTGGTCATCTCTTCATATAAGAACACTGGTTATATTGGATTAAGGACTCACCCTACTCTAGAAGGACCTCATCTTAACTAATTACATCTGCAAGAATCCTATATTTAAATAAGGTGCATTCTGAAGTTCCACGAAGGGCATGAATTTTAGGGAGACACTATTCAACCAGATATAGAAAATCCCAAGTCTAGGTGGCTTCACTAATAAATTAGATAAAATTCTTAAAGTAGAAATAATGCCAATGCAATACAATTTCTTTCATAAAATAGAAGAGGAAGGAACACATTCCACTTCATTTTATGTTTTACCCTAATGCCAAATCCAGACAGAGATATCACAAGGAAAGAAAATAACAGACTTTCGCAGACATAGATGCAAAATCCTTAACAAAATGTTGACTGAGTCCAACAACATATAAAATAAATAACACAACATGACCAAGTGTTGTTTATTCTAGGAATGCGTGATTATTTTAATATCTGAAAATCAATTAATGGAATACACCAAATTAGTAGAATAGAAGCCATAACTGAATTATCATCCAATAGAAATAGGAAAATTATTTGACAAAATCCTTCATACATTCACGTTAAAATCTCTCAGCAAGTCATGAAAGAAAAGATGATTTCCTCAACCTGATAAAGAACATTTATGGAAACCCTATTGCTAACTTCATATTTAATGATGGCAGTCTAAATGCTCTCCTTCTAAGATCAGGTGCAACGTAGGGATGCCCACTCTCACCACTTCTAGTCAACATTGTATTGAAGATTTTATTCAGTTTAATAAAAAAAAGAAAAATAACAAAAGCATACAGATCATAAAGGAATAAGTAAAATTGTCTTTACTTTCAGACAATGTGATCCAAACTGTAGAAAATCCTAAGGGATCTACAAAAAAAATCCTGCTAGAACTAATAAGTGAGGTTAACAAAGTTGGAGGAATAATATACAAAAATCAATTTTTAGGCCGGGCGCAGTGGCTCACACCTGTAATACTAGCACTCTGGGAGGCCGAGGTGGGCGGATCGTTTGAGCTCAGGAGTTCAAGACCAGCCTGAGCAAAAGTGAGACCCCGTCTCTACTAAAAAATAGAAAAAATTAGCCGGGCATGGTGGCACATACCTGTAGTCTCAGCTACTTGGAAGGCTGAGGCAGGAGGATTGCTTGAGCCCAGGAATCTGAGGTTGCTGTGAGCGAGGCTGACACCACGACACTCTAACCCGGGCAACAGAGTGAGACCCTGTCTCAATAAATAAATAAATAAAATCAAGTTTTGTTTATATTAGCAATAAACATTCAAGTATTGAAATTAAGAAAACAATCCATTCACAGTATAATAAAAATATTTAGGAATAAATTTAACAGCAGAAATATAATTACACTGACAACTATAAAACATTGCCACAACAAATGAAAGAAGGTTTTACAGAAGTGGAGTGACGTATCATATCAACAGATTGGAAGACTCAATAGTGTAAATATGGCAGTAATCCCCAAATTGACATATAGATTAAACACAATTCTAACCAAAAACTTAATAGGCTTTTTTTGTAGAAATTGGAAAGCTGATTTTAAAATTTATATGGAAACAAAGAGAAGCCAAAGTACCCAAAATAATTTTGAAGAACAGTGTTGGAGAATTTACATTGCCTGATTTCAAAACTTCTCTAATACTACAGTAACTAAAACAATGCGATATTGGCATAAAGATAGATAAAGATACGTGGAACAAAACAGGAAGTCCAGAATTAAAGCCACATATTTAAGGGCAATTGATTTCCTACCAAAGTTTCCTAAATAACTCAATGGGGACAGGGTAGTCTTTCAACAGGTGATGCTGGAATAATGGGATATCTATATGCAAAAGACAGGGGGACATAGATCCTTATTTCAAATTATACACAACTGTGAACTCAAAATAGATCATAGACCTAAAGGTAAGAGCTGAAACTATAAAACTTCTAAAAGAAAACATAGAAGAAAATCTTTGTGGCATTGGGTAAAGATTCTGAGATATGATAAAAGCACTACTCAAAAAGAAAAATTGATAAACTGTACTTTATCAGATTTAAACAGTTTGCTCTCCAGAAAACATCCTCAGAAAATGTAAATACTAGCCACGGCCTGAGAGGCAATACTTTCAAATCATATAGACTTTAGTACATCAATGAATATTTTAATTAACATAATTGATAATTTTCAGTTTTGAAAGACTATGAAGTATTGCACTTGGAAGAATATAAAATTTAAGGTAAAGTAGATCTGGATTTGAATCACCAGTTAGCCTCTGCTTCCCTGAAAGGATTTAGGTATATTGCTTAACCTCTCAGGGCCTCAGAGTTCTCATCTGTAAAGTAGGAGGAACAATCTCATGAGGGTGCTGTGAAGAATAAATGAGATACAGTTTGTAAAAACACCTAGCAGACAACCTGAAATAAAAAAGGTACTCTAGAAAATGTCATTTCATGTTTTCCTAAAATTTATTAAGGTGGAAAGCAGCTATTAAAAAGCTTATTTAATAAGAAATTATATGATAAAATAGAATTTTTTCCCAATTATAAAAGAACATGTGATCTTCACAGAGATTTTAGATAAAGAGGAATATTTTAAAGAGCAAAATCCTAAAACCCAGGTGATCACTATTGATATTTTGCTATATTTCCTTTCAAAATTGTCTAAGTATACATTGGTGGGGTTTGGATCTTGTTTTATTCCTTTAATTCTATATTCAGATAGTTAAATAGATAATCTAAAAGCAAATACTGTATTTTTCTTTCAACAAAACATTTGCAAGAACCTCAGTGCAGTAGTAAGCATTTCCAGGCAGGTGAAAGCTCTTCATGTTAGCAAGTAGGTTTGTGGATAAAGACTGAGTATAACATCAAGCACAGGCTAAGATTATTTATCTATCTGTCTGTCTATTTACCTATGTATCCACCCATCCATCCATCCATCTGCCCATCCACCCATCCAACATTTTTTCTTTCCATTTATCCACCCATCCTTTATATCTATCTATCAATCTTAGAATGCAAATATTGAAGAGAATTGAAAAACGAAGTTATATTTTTCTGAAAGAAAAATCTGATGGATTAATTTCTTTAATAATATGATCTGGCTTTGTCATTTAGGTTTATACAGAGGACATTTTCCATTACTTGAATGTATTAAATCTGCAGCTCCAACATTTGACAAAAATATTTTTGAAGTATGCATTAAGATAAAAGGATTTTATTAAAAATATTATATAGGCAAAAGTATATTGAAAAGACTCAATTCTTTCTGAATATATTAGGTTTGAACAGGGTGTCTCTAAGTGAAATAGTAATTTATAATTAGAAGATAAGCCTTAGTAAATTTTTTGGTATATTTCCCAAAAATTGAAAAAGTACAAAACTACATTGATTTACCATATTTTTGCAAGTCAAGTGGTTTCTAGTTCTTTGCTTTCAACAAAATTGAAGGGAGACTTAATAGAGTTGTCAGGTTATAGATCATTTAAAATAATTTTCAATGATAGATCACTCTAAGATTTTTGGCATTTAACTCAGAAAGAGTTCAAAGAACTGAGTGACATTGCTATATCAGAAGTCCTTCCATTCCCATCTACTTATTGAAATAAATATGTTTCTCATCACATCTTGAAAAATGAAAAATAAGGACAAAAGTGATGCTGAATCTTATCTCATCTTACATGAATAAGTAATATTTTTCAACAGATATAAGTACTATTAATAATTTAAAAGGCTCAATAATTTCACTAAGAGGTGGAATTTCAATAAAATTTTACCTTTATCATTTAATAATCATTTATCAAATTGGCAATATATATTGTTTAGATAAGTTAATATTACTAACAAAGAAAACTCTATCCAGAAGAATTTTTTAATACTTACAGTGTTATAGGTCAGGCACAGTGGCTCATGCCTGTAATCCTAGCACTCTGGGAAGGCAAGGTGGGAGGATTGTTTGAGGTCAGGAGTTCAAGACCAGCCTGAGCAAGAGTGAGACCCCCATCTCTACTAAAAACAGAGAAAATTAGCCAGGCGTGGTGGCACAAGCCTACAGTTCCAGCTGCTGGGGAGGCTGAGGCAGGAGGATCTCTTGAGCCCAGGAGTTTGAGGTTGCGGTGAGCTTTGATGACACCACTGTACTTTACCCTAGGTGACAAAGCAAGACTCAGTCTCAAAAAAAAATACTTAGAGTGTTATAATCACAGGAAGTTAAAATTTTTATTTAAATTTTACACATACTTTTAATGTTGGCAGGTATAATAGTGTGATCAATAAAATACTTTCAACCAAAAAAATTACATCGGGACAAAATTCTATGGTGGAAGAAGAATTCAAGGAGGTAGACTTTTCACTGAAATAGAATTCAAGGAGAGGAATTCTCAATGTAAAATTTCTCACTGTGAAAGAAGAGCTTGATCATATATTTTTTAAATGGATGAGAGTAGGTATAAGTCACTAGAACATTTAGATTCTTTCGAATACATATAAAAGTATAATGTAACAGTTCTATTATAATATTTAAAATCTTCCCAAAATGATACCCTTTGCAAATATTTAAATTGATATCCATTAATAATTTCTTAATATCCATTAAAATGTGGAAGGGGTACATAGTTTTTCAAATTCTTTGTGGCCATACAGAGCTAACTATTTGAAAACCACTGAGCTGTGCTCTAAGCTCTACAGCATGAAGCCGGTACTCTGTAGTATGACCTTCAAGGTTCTTCACAACATAGCCCCTCTCTAACTCACTCTTCCCTTCCCATGGACGCTGAATTCTAGCCTTGGCCAGCTCTTCTTTTTCTCACCTCCAAGTCTATAAAAAAATGCTACTACTGTATACCTGGAAGGCCTTTTCTGTCTTTTTTTGATGAATGAGGTCCTCCTCCCCCTTAAGACTCAACTCTTCCAAGAAGCCATCACTGGCGACCCCAGGCAGAGTTCATTTCTTCCTCCTCTCTGCTCCCAAAGCCCTCACAGGTCCCTCTAGCACAACACAGGCTGCTGGGATTGTCATTTAGGCATCGGTCTTCCCTGCTGCTCTGTGTCTTCTCACATTCACCTTTGCATCCTCAAGCTCCTGAGCACAGCGCAGGTGCTCATAAGTGTGCGTTGAATAAGTAATAGGATGGTTGGGTCCTGGCATCTCCACTCTCATTTCTTTATTATTAATTTTTAATATATTTCTAAATTAGCTAAACCAGTCATCCTGTGTCTCTCCACACAGCCTGCTAGTTTTTTCTTCCTGCCTTGCCTGCGCCTGCTCCCTCCTCGGTGCCCTCGGCCCTCACTTTCACCAGTCCTCGTCCAACACGCTGCCTCTCGTCGCCTGTGTTCTTGGCAAACTTGGCAGTTTGGAACTCACTGAGCAGTTTCTCATAAAAACAATGTTCTACACAGCCTTGTCCCACCCGAGTGTAGTGAAAGTACTGGATATCTACAATGAAAGAAAATTCATCCCTAGAAAAGTAAAAATGTTGTTGATAATGCCACACATTTTTCGAAGACGAGTTTCTGTGTTTTTATTTTTAAAAGTGTTCATGGAGAATATGTACCTTCCCTGTGGATGTCTTAGTAAGAGGGAGGGGGGCTAACATTTGTTATATGCCTACTCTGTTCCAGGCACCCTGTGCATTTTATGTGATGTATCACTTAAACCTTGCAACAGTTTTGCCAGGTCTGTCAGATAGCCTTTGCTGTATTAAAGACCACCCCACACTTGCATAGCGATCCTTTGTTAGCTCGTGATTCTGTGAGCTGAACACACCTGGGTGATTCTTCAGCTGGTTTCCCCTGAGCTCGCTCCTGCAGCTGCACTCAGCTGGTAGATGGAGGCATGGCAGGGTCTGGATAATCTAGAATGGCCTTGCTTATAAACCTGGTAGTTGGCAGGCAGTTGGTGAGGTCACCTCGGTTTCCTTTTATGGGGTCTCTCCAGCAGGCTGGCTCAGGCTCATGGCTGCAATGTTAAAGAAGGCAAAAGCGAAGCTTTCTCACGACTTGGTTCCAGTCTGACACACTGCCCTTCCCTCCACATGCTACTTGGCCAAACAAGTCACAAGGCCAGATTCAAAGGGCTGGGAAAGAAACACCACCTCTTTATGGGAGGAAGTGCAAAAAATTTGTGGTCATCTTTAATATACCACACAAGGGGCATCATTATTCCATTCTGTGCATGCCAAAATCCAGGTTTAGACGTTTTATTATCCTGCCAAACACCAGCTAAGAAAGAAAAGAAGGAGCTAAGCCCAGGTCTTCCTGACTTCCCAATTCCTCTACTCCTACCATACCATAGCATGTCAAGTAGCCTTCGTTTCCCTCCCTTCCATTCCCCTTCCTTCTCCTCCAGACTCTGAGAGGAGGAAGCAGAGGAAAAGGTTGAAGGTGCAGGATGGTTCGTGCCTGGGTTTTATGCCACCATCTCTGGCTTGGTAACTTGTATCTTAGGGAAATAAGGCTGGCGGTAGGATACATTTCAAGTGATTATTTTCATAACTTTCTGTCTTGTTTTCTTTTCACCAAATGTCGCGGTGTTCAGGTTGCATCTCTTCTGCTTATTGGCCACATACTAGGCGAGGCACTTAACCGCTCTGAGCCTCTGTGTGCTCATCTGTAAAATGAGAGTAATCATTCCTGCGTCTACGAGTTGTTGTGAAGTTTGAATGAGACAATAATGTATGCAAAAACACTTTGAAAACTGTGGGACACGCTCTGGCAACATGATGAATTATTTATTCCCCTACTTAGGGTCAAAAAGGAAGTGCAGTCACGCTGACTGTGGCTCTGACAACTCCAGGTGCTTTCAAGGCTATTCAATGAAGTGCAGGCTTCAGACAAATGGGCGATCTAATAGACTGCTCTCCGCAGCTGGCTGCATTTCCAGCCAGCACAGATATGATTATAATTAGAGTTTCAAGAGCTCTGTTTCACTTCAAAAGGATTCCATGGCACAGTCTGCAGTCTACCTGAGGTATGTGGCCAGAAGCAGATTCCTGTGGCAGGTGTTTTTATTCAGGCCCATTTGCTTTTTTTTATTATTTTAAACACTATCAGGAGTGTCTGTTCTATTATATTCATTATTTCTCAGATACCAGGTGAGATGAGATTGTCCATATGTAAGTTTTAAGAGAGTCACCACTGAGCAAAATGCATAGCTCTCGCTCCCCCCTCACTCCCTAAATGAACAGCAGCTTGGACAAACTCACTTTAACAGAGCCAGGCCTTTTATTAGCAGAGAATAGTCTGTAATGGGAGGAATTACTCTGCCCATGCATCTCTCCCAGGAAAAACATTCGTTAACCTGTCAAGGAAGTGAAACCTCTTATTAGACACTGTAGAAAAGTCAATTTCTTCATTCTTACTGCTAAAAGATTCAGAACATACTTCACTGCAGACCTTAAATTAACAGTGCAACTGGAAGGAGAGCTGAGCCCGCTGGTGTCAGGTGGAGATGGCCAAGTGCACAGGACTCCAAATCAAAGCTGAGCCCAACCTGGGCGTTCACTATTTCAGACCCCAATACCTGCTTTTCTGCAGGGTCCTTTTCATCATAATAACTCTTCCCCGGGCAAAGTGATGATAGTGGTAAAATCCACCCAGTTTTCAGAGACAGATGACTTTTTTGGCTTCTTTTTATCTATCTAATGATTTTCCAATTTTAGCCAGCAGTGCTAAGGAGGTACAACAGTCACAGGAGTCCTCGATGGGATTTCTCTGAGTTAAACTCAGAAGAAAAGCCCAGATCTGTAAGTACAAAGAAGCAGGTTGATCTTGAGCAGCCCAGTTCACTTTGTATTCATCCTTCTAAGCCATGGATTAAAACAAATGCAAATATGTGCTGGAGTTGAATTTTCAGGGAAAGGAAATAGCATCCAAGGTTAATAATCACTGAGGTCACTAGGAATGGACAGTCCTCAAGGACAAATTTCAGTGAAGGTTACCTTATGCCCCATGCTCACCCAATATTCTTGCTACACTGAACTATTGTGAGTTTTCATTTCCTGTATCTCATCCAGACTATTACACCATTGATTGTAAGAAACTCTTATTTTAAGTACCAATGGGAAAGAAAAGTTGCCACTAATTAAATTGTTTCTCTCTTAAGAGCATCTTTTATTCCAACTGCTCTGTCATAGTCTCTCCAAAATCCCAACTAGCATTTGACTGATATTTGCTATCCAGTTCATGTGATTTGGGGAAGTACATTGTGAGCCCCCTATGGATGGGGGTCATATTCTATCCATCTGGGGGCCCATCAAAGCCATGTGAGGACACAACATTTATGCCCTTTTGCACCTTCCACCACGTGAGAATGCAGCAAGAGGCACCATCTATGAAGCAGAAAGCGAGACTTCACCAGACACAAAATCTGCTGGTGCCTTGATCTTGGACTTCCCAGCATCCAGAACTGTGAGCAATAAGTTTGTGATTTATAAATTACTCAGTCTAAAGTATTTTGTTAGAGCAGCAGGAATGGATTAAGACACCACCCAATTGCCACCGTATTCGTCTTTGATTGTGAGCTGCATGTCATGACCATTTGCTACAGAAGCTGATTGCCTGCCTGGCTCAAGAGAGGGCACTGGTTACTTCACACCAAAATAAGAAGTGGACCCATGTCCAGAAATGGAGACTGTAACAGAGAGGAAGCAACGTGGGTGAGACGACGGAGCTGGGAAGCATCTGTAGGTGCATCCAGTAGCCTTTTTTTTTATTTTAGCATATTATGGGGGTACAAATGTTAAGGTCACGTATATTGCCCTTGCTTTCCCTCCCCCGTCGAGTCAGAGCTTCAAGTGTGTCCATCCCCCACGTGGTGCACATCACATTCATTATGTACGTATCAGCGACGGACAACTGAAGTGTTACTCGTGTGGCTCACAAGACAGTGCACTTCAAGCCAGTAAGCATCTTTTCCCTCCATTCTCTGACCCAGGCACTGTGCCAGGCACTCAAAGTTAGAGATGATAAGACCCCATTCCTGCCCTCAAGGAACTTATGGTCTAACTCTAAACTCTTAGAAACAAAGTTCCAGAAAGATAGGTACCTTGCTCAAAGTCACACTGTTTGTAAGTGGCTGATCCAATATTTGAACCCAAGTTTTTTTCAAAGCCTCTCCAACTACCCCAGATCTTCTTATCACATAGCAATGTAATTCCCTATCATTGTTCTTCAATTGCAATTGTTAAAATTTATTTAGTTCCACACAACTTAATGGTGATTAACAGAGACATAAATCAGGGTGTAAAAATATATTACAAATGTTGAAAATATTCCCATGTATTAAATATATTTGACATATTGAAAATAAAAGTGAAATTTGTTATCTCTGGGTGTGTTGAGTGATGTTTATTATCTTTTTTATACTGTATTGTATTATCTACTACTGTAGATTGTAGTATCTACAATAATACTGTATTATATTATCTACTATTAACTACTGTCTGAGTTTAGTATCAGCTACTAAACTCCTTGCAATGTAAGGAAACCCTCCAGTGTCGTGCATGAGGTCAAAAACACAGCCAATCAACCTTGATAGCTGATGGTGACAAATGCACTAGCAAGTGGGTGCTCTTGGAGCCCAGTAAGACCACAGTTATCAAAATTTCGATATCTCAGATTTGGAGATCCTCTCTTTGCAGAGACAGAGGGGACAGAACAATCAAGGCCAAAGCACCACCAGACATTGCAGCATCTAGAAAGGTGAAAATTTCTCCTTCCTTCATTGGAAAGTTCTCATTTTATAGAAGGTTTTATTTCTTTCTGTCTAAAAATGTCCAATTGTATTGTTCACATCTGTTATCAGCCATTCCCTTCCTCAAGGAATCCTGTTGGAAATTTGGTTTTAATGACACTATATATGTGAATTGGGTCCCCAGCTTCTTAAGCAGAGGGACGATAGTGAGCCTACTGCCAGGTCCAGGCACCCTGGAACAACTTCATGTTGGGTGTAAACCTTTCCTTGCCTCCTTAGACATGAACCTCTGCTAGTAAGTGTCCATTCTTCATACTGCAATGAGATCTAACAATTTCCTTTCACATACTTACTGATCTTTGACCAACCATTTGTGTATAGAAGAATAAAAGTCACTTTCCTTTGGAAAAAGGAGGTTTGGGCTTCCCCAGCAATTCTTTAAATCAAGGCAAGTGCTAGAAGCTTCTAGCAATGTCAGCCTAGCGGCTCTGGACATTCATACTTATCATATATCAAAGTGGCAGAAGGGACATATTCCTAACTTAATGTAATGCCCTTCTACACACTTATCGTGTTGGTGCATGCTTTCCAGTAGTGTACCTTATAGCTGTGAGATAAAATAATATTTTATAATATGTTATGATTTCAAAGGCACACTCAGTTTCACTTTTATCTCACTTAATCATCACAGCAGCCCTATGGGAAACATATTATTACCTACTTCACGAGGAGGAAACCAAGGCTCAGAAAGGCTGCGTGGTGAGTCCAAGAATACAAGGCCAGGACTCAATCTCAGATCTTATGACTTTAAATGTCAGGCAATTTCCACCACTTTCCCAAAACTAAACATTTGACCCTGGGTCTCCTGGTATGCAAGAGAATGCGTAGGATGGGAATGATCTGATTCACAATGAAGCAGAAAGGAGAGAAAGACGAGAAGAGAGACACTAATATCTATTGAGTGTTTACCTTGTGTGGGCTGTTTTCCTTGCACTATCTCATTGAAGCATCCTCTCTTTCTCCCATGTGATTATAAAGAAATGGAAATTAAGCAAGATTAAATTGCTTTCCCAAATTCACATAGCTCACCAGTGGCAAAACTGGACTGACATCTCCAGGCCTTCTGATTCCTAAACCCACAATGTTCTTGCCACATTTTATATTTTACTACAACTCACAGTGCATTTGCACATGCAGAAGATTTCAAAAGGCAAACAACAAATAAAAGTTCTCTGTTTTGGAAAGGTTGATGTTCTTAATGACAGACAGACACACATACACACACACACACACACACACTTTCTTTCTCTGGCCCCTCCAGCCCAGTTTCCCTGTGACACTGTTGACACATTCCTCTGCTCCCCGCAGGGTGTGTGCTGGTGGTATCCGTGATTGACCAGCTGGCTCAAGTTCACAACTCGACCGTGGAGGCTGCGATGGAGAGACTATGCAGCTACCTGCCTGGTGAGTATGGAAAGGGTCATGCCACCATGGCTCTGCTTGTTTTCCCACTCATGGGTCAGCATGACTGGGTTTGTACCCTGCACATCTTTATGGAGCAGAATCAGGTCGTGTTGTTTCTGTGGGTAGATAGTCTTATGGGGATCATAGAAATTAAAAAAAAAGAAAAAGAAACACTGTAGGCAATTTCTCCCAGACATTCATTATCCATCATGGCAGAATGAAATTGAATGTGGACATTTAGGGAATAAAATGTTGAACAGCCAATTGTTATTTTATATGTCATATTAATAATGATTTGCTCACCTAGTGATTATTGCCGTAATCACTAAGAAATCAAAATAACGAATCATTTTTTGTTAACATGACCAACATATACATACTAAGATGCATACACAGACCTACCAACACAGAGTTTTAGACTAGGAAACAACTGATCTCAAAAACCCAATGGAAAAATAATCTGGAACATTCCATTGATTTCAACTGAATCACAATAAAGTCCCTTACACATCCTGAAGAAACTGGTGGTTCAAACAAGTTGTATGTTTGTTTTTCAATGTTCAAAGAAAAAATTCTTAACTCTATTTCCCTCATAGAGTACTATTACTTGAACAGTTGTAATGAATAAACTTCTTTGAGAGTCAAATTTTTATTCTCTTAATGGAAACTAATTCATCAAGGATGCCTACATTATTTTTTCTGTTAAGCAAGGTAATTTGGCTAATGGTAGTTTTAACTTTGATTTATTTAGTACATTTTGCCAATAGCACCAAAGCATTTTCAGAGTATTTACTGCATGTGGTCACAATACACATTCACGGGCTAAAATGTTTAGAATTCAAAAATAAACAGTAGGAGAGGATAATACACAAACTCGTGTGTTTATAGTGTCCCAAATTGACCACTGTTAAGATTTTTACATACTTATATCAAAATTACATCTTTCTATTGTTAAATTAGACCATGGAAGATAAACTTGAAACTCTCTGGCTTCCCCTACATTCGGTTCCATTCTCCCCCCACCTCCCTAGAAGGAACCACCCATGTGAACTTAATGGGTCTCCTTCTTGTCAGATTTTATACTTACACATTCACTTGTGTGAATTCATAAACAAGGTATAGTATTGTTCTGCCAGTGACTTTTTAAAAACTTTTCTTGGTAAAAAGAAGACAAACGTAGAAAATCATGCAAAGCAAATGTATAGCTTCATCAATTATTAAAAGGTGAGCAGCCTTGTGAATATATAGAGTTTACAAGGGCAAAGAACAGATATGAACCCCCTCCCAAAAGGCCCCCCTCGTCCCATCCCATCCTCCCTCTCCCGCAAAAGAACAATGTCCTGAACTTTATGGTAATCATTTCCTTGCCTTTCTTTATAGTTTTATCACCCACATGGGCATCCCTAGACACCATAACCTTGCCCAGCATTTAATTTTTTTATGTGTCTTTTAAGTCTATTATTTTAACCTACAAATTTCCTTTCCACCCCTTCTGTTTTCTTATGATATAGCTGTGGAATTGGACCTGTAAAGTTTCCCCCAGTTTGGATGGCGCTGATTGCATTCCTGTAGTATAATCGAGTCTGTTTCTCTGTACTCTCTATTGCCTGAAAATTGGCAGGTGACCAAAGGCTTGATCAGACTTCAGTTTGATTCCTTTGGCAAGAGTATAAGTGGGATCGTTTTCTTTCTTTAGGAGGCCACAATAAGTGGCTTCATTTTCTTTCTTTTTGTGATGTTAACAGCTGTTGTTGTTAAATGATGAGATTTATTAATTTATAGGGGTTTAAAAATTGTGATATTCTAATCTATAATTCTTATCTTTCATTTATAAATTCAAATATTAGATACTTTCCCCTCCTCCTCATCGTATTTTAGAAACATTTTTTTCCACAGTACCCTAGTGGCATTGTTAGGAAATGCCATAGAGGAAAGGCAGGGTAAATGCTTGATTCTTTTCCTTTATTTATCAGTTTTCAAAATAATGCATTGGTTTTCTATTACCATCACAAATAAATCAATTAGTTTTCCTTAAAATATCATCATGAACTCATGAATTTAAGCATACCTGATGGGTTTCAGTCAATTGCAATTATTATCCTTCTGTAGCTCAAATGGTCCCATTGAGCTTCGACCAGTGGCAGCCTCTTCAGGTTGACTCCTTCTGACATGAGCCTAAGCGACCTCACTAACTGGCACGACAAAGTGTTCCAGCCCTGTCTTGTACACTTCTAGCTGCAGGCTTGAAATTGATCATTTCTCTTAACAGCCCTATTTTCTTTGGGTGAGAAATAATATTTCAAGACTGCAATCTGCATACTCATTGCCACTGAGTTGGCCATTCCTTCTAGGCCTCTCTGTGTACAGCAGTAGGAAATATATGTATATAAATTTACATGAATCATTTTTAAGATAAAATATATGAGGAGTTCATACTGATATTTAAAATTCAAATTCAGAACAGATTTTTTCCCTTAATCTCTTCTGTATTATAGCTGTATCTCCTTTTTTCCCCCGAAGTCTCTTTTTTCACACAAAGTTTTAGTTGTCAAGGATAAAGGGATTGATAGAATTAAAATATCCCATAATTACTCATTTATGTATCCCTCGTTGTACATATAACAGTCCCAGAATATCAGTTATAATACTGCCATTATTAACATATTTTATCTTTTTTGAGAGTAGTTAAAATTATTTTTTGCATATGCCTTTCCACCTTTTCCACCCTTTTCATCATTATCTTACATTGTCTGAGCATTGAATCAGTACATAAAATACTTGCTTCTTTTTTGCTCTCATTTGGTCTTCGCTCCATTAGCAACTGTGTGATTAATGTTCACCCCCAGCCCTTATGTGAATGCCTCTCTAGTTGAGTTGTTGTCTAAAGTTCATTCCTCAGGAAGGGTTCATGAGAACAACATTCCCTGAGTATCTGCATGTTGATAGCAAGCTGTCTCCACCCTTTATACCTGAAAGTCAATGTTTTTCTGGATATAAAAATCCTTGCCTTACAATTTCTTTCCCTAAGCATCTTAAATATATTATTAAAAAGCTGACTGATAATCTAATTTTCTTCTTCCTTGTAAGTCATTTTCTGCTTTTGCCTTGAAATTCAGAGGACTTTTTTTCTTTTTTCTATAAGGCTTAGTTATCTAACTAGAAATGTCTTGGTGTTAGCTGTTTTATATTGATGTTCTCAGGCATGCAGTGTACTCTCTCAATGTAATTTCAAATATATATTTTCTAATTTTAGGAAAGTTTTTAATATTTGTTCAGCTTCCTTGGTTTGGTTTTCTTCTTCTGGGATTTCTATTATTCATATTTTGAATTATCTCTGCCTGTCTTTAATATCTTACCTATCTCTTAAATACCTTTTATCTCTTTATTTTTTTGTCTTAAAGTTGTTCTTCCTTTTCACTTTCTGTTTTACTTAAAACATCATCTATTTTTTTACTGTTTTTGTTCATTCTAGTTTAGACTTTACTTCTTTGTTATTTTTTTTAATTCTTCCCTGAGTTCTTTTATTCCATATCTGAGTTTTTCTAATTCTGATTTCTACTGTTCTTTCATGTCTTACACCATTTTATTAATGCCTCTTAGCTCGTTTTGAAATAATATGTTTTAATCTCTTTTTTTGGCATGATTTTCTGGCATGCTTCTACTATCTGTAGGGATGTTATTCTGTTCCTTAATCTTTTTTTTTTCTTATAATAACTTTGTATGGGAGTTGACCCAGATACATTTCTGCTGCTCATTTTTATGTGAAATTAGTTTTCAAAAACTTTTAGAAAGAGAGGGGGTTCTTTCTAGCGTTTTCTGAGTCTGTTCTTCCACTCACTTTTATCTGGACTTTCTCTCTACCTTATTTCTAGTCAGCTCAATTTTTATTCCCAACCCAGCAGTTTCTCCTAAGTGTGGGCGCTGTCCTGGGAGGGAGCTCCTGTGGGTCTGTTTCTAGAGTTTGTGAGAACCAGACCACTCCAGCCCCTTAGTCCTTCTAACCATGAGCTCCCTGCTCTCACCAGCTATTGCAGCGAGCAAAACCCCTCCCACTTTCAGCTGCTGCTCTCTGATTGGCCCTGCCTCAATACCTGTCAGCTATTCATGGATTCTCCTGTTCTTAGGTTTATCTGACATCCGTCACTTTCCTCTACTTTCTCTGGTACATAAATTGATGACCCACAGGTCTTGTGGTTGTGAAGTGGGTTAGCCTTACCTACTTGCATGTTGGGGTTCGTGGAGATACCTAGCTTTGTTGTAACTGTTATCTGTTGGGTTTTGGTTTTGCTACCCAGGTGCTTCTGTATGTGTATGTGGAGATTCAAAGAGATTCCAAAATTCCACTGCCTCCACCATCATCTTTCCATAATTCTTCTCTGTAGAGGCTTTAATTTTACACCAATGGTCTGTTGTATGCATTGCTGTGCAACTTTCGTTTTTCACTCAACATTATGTTTTTATTTTTTTATTTATTTTATTTTATTTTTTATTTTTTGCTTTTATTTCATCATATAATGGGGGTACAAATATTGTTAGGGTTACATACATTGCCCCTACCAAAGTTTTTAATATCTATACATGTTAAGATACATAGACTCAGGTCAAGCCTCTTAATTGCTCTATAGTTCTTTACCATATAAATGTTCTATGTTTTATTTATCTCCCTATTATTGAACATTCATAATCTGTTATAAACCTTACTTGATATTTTCACAGTTGTAAGTTAGACAAGATGAGAGAAAATATTATTACCATTTTACAAAAGGAAAAAAGTGAAGAACAGTTACAAGTATCACTAAGCCTTGCTTTCATTGGTTGACATTTCTGTCTGGTAGACCACGCTGACAGGTATAATCATTTGTACCTTGAGTTTGACACTCTCTCTTTAGGCAAAGTTGTCTTGGTCAAAGGTGAGAAAGACTGATTTAAACTCCTATTTCCTACATTATCCCCTCTTCTTAACGTGCTAGCAAAATATAAAACAACTTGAACAACATTGCTGATCTTCAGGGTACCATCCTGGCTTCTCCTGACTTAGAACAGCAAATGTCAGAGCCTGCGGAGGTAAAAATGAGAGGCAGATTCTGGCGAAGTGGAAATTGGCATTTCATCAAGGGAAACAAGGTAGATATTTTGAGTTTTAATGGTGGATTGCCTTTTCAATGGGTGCAATTTCAAAGTCTTAAGAAAGCTGTCTGTAATTATTTTAATTTATCAATTAACATTTTACCTCCAGATAAAAATACAGCACTCAGTTTAGGTTAAAGTGTCGTTATGTTTGGCAGATGGAAAGGCGGGGTGGTTAGTACTGTTCGCATTCTATGGCTGTGGAAAACAGTGTGCAGAATGGTTGTGTGAGTTGTATGGGATGACAAAGATAGACTGTCTCTGCGCTCAGGATTTCTCCCAGAAGCATAACAGAGTCTATGTGAACCTGGTATTGTCTTCTGTCTGGTAACCAGGAGAATGGGTCGGGGGGGTACAGGAGGTGAAATTATGCACATAAACAGACAATTATTTTTTAAAAAATTCTTTTTAAGTGCTACCTTCACCTCCAAGCTAAACAAGTACAAAATAAAATATAACTTCAGCAGGGAAATCACGTAAGCAACATTGCTGAGAATAATCTCTCAGTAAATCATGTTGCCCTTCCCTGTGCCTGGGAAGACGGTTTTTTCAAATTGTGCAAAGCATTCGTGACCTTCAGTTTCACCCACTGCTTTTGCCTCCAGCTCTCATTAGTAAACACCTTGGAAGAATCTCAGAATTGTTAATGGAAAAATGATTAATGGAATCATTCTCACTAGGGGTCAACAGAATCAGATGCCCTGAGAGTCTTGCCAGAACTTCACTTTCTTGGGTCACCTATGCAAAAAAATCTTATCTTGATGAAATATGATGGTTAAAAACTCATGGAGACTGAAAAAGGGGAAGGCAACTCTCCTCACACCCTGTAGGTGCTGAAAATCTACATGCATCCTGGAATTCGTAGTCACAAAATTGTGTGGTCAGTTGGTCTCGCTATGTTTCAGGCTTCTCGTAGTTAATGTACAATACCTGCGATAACGGTGGTAGATAAGGCATCAAATAAAATGTCCTCAGCATATTGAAAGGCATGCTATGAATAACAAGGGCTTTTGGAGTAAAAGATTTTAACCTCAGTTGATTGATATGTCTGTGATCTTAAGTTCGCTAAGCCTCGATGTTCTTTCTTATAAAATGAGGATAAAAATAACCACTCCCTCAAAAGATTCTTATGAGAAAGGAAATAATGGTAAACATGAAGGTGACTTATACATTGAATATCCTAGGTTTTATTTACACACACATGTATATACACCTAATGGATGATGACTGCTCAATTGGTCTTCTTTTAACCCTTTTTTGCCCTTTGGAATAGACACACTTCCTTTTTTCTATGCTGTTCCAAGTCCCTGCTCTTTGAATCTGTAGAAATTAAATACTCTTGTACCTTCCTAGTCACAGGCAGGGGTTAACAGTATAATTTTTACATTAAGTAAGTTACTTTCAATATGTTAAGGCCAATCTTTTCTTCAGTTGTATCAATAACTGCCAGGTTACCGTCTGATCATGGCTGACTGGGGATATCTGGCTCTTTCTGGAGATTTTGCTAATTTCTGTTCTGCATCTTCCATGTTGATCTTAGAATCTCATGTCCCTCATCAGCCATTGCTCCTGGGGCCTCTCAAGCTAACAATCACAGACTCCATTTGATGAAACTGATCATTCAAGTGGTCCTGCTCAGAGTGTGGGGAGAACCCTGCGGCCATACACTTTTACTTGAGCTGAACAGAATTCTAAGAAACACACACACGTACAAGCAGCTCTTATCTTATGGGAAATAAGATGAATTTTCTCTGCCTTTTGGCCAGTACTGCAAGTTTATCAAAAAGCACCCTAATGTCCATTTTTAAATTGCTTTGCTCTAGGCTAAGCTAGTTCTACTTTAGCAATACTTTAAACTTGCCTCCAAGGTGCCTTGCTCCCTCACTTAATTTTGAATGTCTCTTATGAAAGTCTCCAGACTTAGCAGACACAATAGTGAAGGGACCCAAATCCTACACCCACATTTTCCAGATGTGGAAATGAAAGTCCGGAGGAGGAAAGCAGCTTCTCCAAGATCAGAAGCCAGTGAGCTGGTGAAGGAACTCGAGTCTCTGAGTACTACGACATCAAAGACCCTCTCCACGATGGCCCACCTGAAAAGAAGCACCTAAGGGGCAGGGGATATGTTTTTAAAGCAGTTTTATTAAGATATAACTCACATACCATACAATTCACCCATTTAAACTGCACAATTTGGTGCCTTTTAATATATTCCCAGTTATGCATCCAAAACCACAATCAATTTTAGAATCTTTTCATTACATCAAAATGAAACTCCATGCCCCCTAACCATCACCCCCAAACACCATCCTCTCCATCCCTAAGCAACCACTAGTCTACTTTCTGTCTCCATGAATTTACCTGTTCTGGTCATTTCATTTAAATTGAATTATACAGCATGTGGCCTTTTGCGACTGGTTTCTTTCCCTTGGCATAACATTTCAGAGGCTCCTCCTTGTTGTAGCATGTATCAGAACTTCATTACTTTTTATGACTGAATAATAATATTCCGTCACATGGATATAGCACCTTTGTTTATCAGTTTATTAGTAGATGGGCATTTGAGTAGTTTCCACTTCTTGGCCATCATGCAAAATACTGCTATGAATATTTGTGTACAGTTTTTGTGTGAACATATGGTTTTTGGTTCTCTCAGGTATGTATAATATGTAGGCGTAGAATTGCTGAATCACATAGCAACTCTATGTTAAGTGATTCAAGGAACTGCTAGACTGTAGTATTTAGACTGGTTACCAAAGAGGCTGCACCATTTTACATTCCCACCAGCATTGTATAAGGCTTCTATTTTCTCTGCATACTCACCAACCTTGTTGCTATCTCTCTTTTTTATTGCAGCACATTATAGTAAGTGTGAAGTTGTATGTCATTTTGGCTTTGATTTGCATTTCCTTGATAGCTAATGATGTTGAGCATCTTTCTATGTGCTTTCTGGAAATTTATTTATCTTCTTTGAAAAATATCTATTCAGTTACTTTGCACATATTTTAGTGGGACCATTTGTCTTTTTATTATTGAGTTATAATGGTCCTTTGTATATTCTAGTACTATGGCTAGATATGATTCACAAAACATTTCTCCCATTCTATGGGTTGTCTTTTTACTTTCTTGATGTTATTCTTTAAAGCACAAAGTTTTTTTTTACTGTAACAAAGTCAAATTTGTCTATTTTTTTCTTCTGTTAAGTCTACCAATCCATAAACATGGATGTCTTTCCATTTATTCTGGTCTTCTTTAACTTCTCTTAACAATGTAGTTTTCAGAGTATATGCTTTGTACTATTTTTGTTAAATTTATTCCTAAATATTTAATTCTTTTCAATGCTATTATAAATGGAATTGTTTTTCTTTGTTGTGGTATTTTATTTTTTTAATTTATTTTATTTTTAAGGGGGTACAAGTGTTTTTATTACATGGATATCTTGTAACATGCTTAAGTCAAGGCATTTGCTGTGCCCAACACCAGAATAATGTTCATTGAACTCAATAGGTAAGTTTTTATTCTATACCCCTCCTGGCCTCCCCCTTTTTTGGTTTTCATATCCTTTATGTAGCTTTGTGCTAATGGATGTGTACCCATCCATTAGCTCTTACTTGTTAGTGAGAACATGTGTTGTTTGGTTCTCCATCCTGAGATACTTCACTTAGGATAATGGTCTCCAATTCCATCCAAGTTGCTGGAAATGACATAATTTCATTTCTTTTTATGGCTGAGTAATACTCCATGATATATATATATGTATATATATATACACACACACACACACCACATTTTCTTTATCCAGTCATGAATTGAAGGGCTCTTAGGTTGATTACACATCTTTGTAATTGTGAATTGTGCTAAAATAAACATTTGAGTGCAGGTGTCCTTTGGATAAAATGACTTCATTTCCTTTGAGTAGATACCCAGCAGTGGGATTTCAGGATCAAATGGTAGGTCTATATTTACTTCTTACAGAATCTCCATGCTGTTTTCCGTAGAGATTGTACTAATTTGTAGTCTCACCAACAATGTATTAGCGTTCATTTCTCTCTGCATCCACACCAGCATCTATTGTTTTTTTATTTTTTAATAATGGCCACTCTGATAGGGGTAAGGTGGTATCTCATTGTAGTTTTAATTTGCATTTCCCTGATGATTAGTGATATTGAGCATTTTTTCATAAGTTTGCTTGCAACATGTGGCCTTCTGGATCCTTTAGTGTGGGCTTTTCAATAAATCCAAATTTTACAGAACAAATCCTTTTAAAAAAGGATTTTTTAACAAAGGATGGTTTTTAAAAACATTTGTTCTGTGAAGTTTAGATTCAATTGAGGGGCTACACTTGGGGATCTGGAGGGCTAGTTATGGCCTTGAGGCCATAGGTTACCCACCCTTGGATCTTCTTTTGAAAAGCTTCTGCTCAGGTCTTTTGCCCACTGTTTGATGGGATTGTTTGTTTTTTTCTTGCTGACTTGTTTGAATTCTTTGTAGATTCTGGATATGGTGTGTGAGTATTTCCTCCCATTCTGTAGGTTATCTGTTTGCTCTGTTGATTATTTCCTTTGCCATGCAGAAGCTTTTTAAAATAATTAAGTCCCAGTTTTTTATTTTTGTTGTTGCTACATTTGTCTTTGGGTTCTTAGTCATAAATTATTTGCCTAGGCTGATGTCTAAAAGAGTTTCTTCTATGTTTTCTTCTAGAAATTTTATGGTATCATGCCTTACATTTAAGTCTTTAATCCATCTTGAGTTAATTTTTATATATTGTGAGAGATAGAGATTCTGTGTCACTCTTCTGCATGTGGATCTCCAATTTTACCAGTACTATTTATTGAATAGGGCTTTCTTTCCCCAGTGTATGTTGTTGTAGGCTTTGTCAAAGATCAGTTGATTGTAGGTAGATGGTTTTATTTCTGAGTTCTCTATTCGGTTCCATTGGTCTATGTCTCTACTTTTATACTATTACCATGCTATTTTGGTTACTATAGACTTGTAGTATAATTTAAAGTCAGGTAATGTGATGCCTCCTTACTTATCTTTTTACTTAAATTGCTTTTACTATTTGGGTTTTTTGTTGTTGTTCCAAATGAACCTGAGGATTACTTTTTCTAGATCTGTGAAATACGCTGCTGGTACTTTTATCGGGATTGCACTGAATCTGTAAATCACTTTGGGTGGTATGGACATTTTAACAATGTTGATTCTACCAATCCATGAGCAGGGGATGTTTTCTCATTTGTTTGTGTCATCTGCAATTTCTTTCATCAGTGTTTTATAGTTCTCCTTGTAGAGATCTTTAAATTCCTTTGTTAAGTATATTGCTAGGTATTTTATTTTCTTTGTGGCTATTTTCAATGGTGTTGAGTTTCTGATTTGTCTCTCCACTTGAATGTTTTGAGTATATAGAAATGCTACTGATTTGTATACACTGATTTTGTAACCTGAGACTTTGCTGAATTTATTTATCAATTCCAGGAGTGTTTTGCTGGAGCCTTTATGGTTTTCTAGATATAAGATCATATCATTAGCAAACAAGGATAGTTTGATGTCCTCTTTCCTAATCTGGTTGCTCTTTATTTTTTCCTCTTACCTAATTGCTCTGGCTAGGACTTCCAATACAAAGTTGAATAGAAGTGGTGACAGTGGGCACACTTGTCTTGTTCCAGTTCTTAGGGGGGATGCTTTCAACTTTTTCTCATTCAGTATGATGTTGTCTGTGGGTTTGTCACATATGCCTTTTATAATTTTGAGGTATGTTCTTTCTATATCTAGTGTGTTAAAGATTTTTATCATAGACGGGTGCTGGATTTTGTCAAGTGATTTTTCTGCATCTATTGAGATGATTATATGGTATTTACTTTTGTTTCTGTTTATGTGGTGAATAAACTCATTTATGTGTGTATGTTGAACCATCCTTGCATTCCTGTGATGAAACCCACTTGATCATAGTGGATTCTCTTTTTGATGTACTATTGAGTTCGGTTTGCTAGTATTTTGTTGAAAATTTTTGCACCTATGTTCATAAGAGATATTGGCCTGTAGTTTTCTTTTTTTGTTGTGTCCTTTCCTGACTTTGGAATCAGGGTGACACTGGCTTCATAGAATGAGTTAGGGAGGATTCCCTCCTTCTCAGTATTATGGAATAGTTTTTATATGATAGGTACCACTTCTTCTTTGTAGGTCTGGTAGAATTTGTGAATCCATCTGGTCCTGGGCTTTTTGTAGTTTGGGAAATATTTTTATTACTACTTCAATCTCACTGCTTATTGTTGTTCTGCTCAGGGTTTCTATTTCTTCTTGATTTAGGCTTGGGAGGTGGTGTGTTTCCAAGAATTTATTCATTTCTTGTAGGTTTTCTAGTTTGCTTGCATAGAGGTTTTCATAATATTCATGGATGATATTTTGTATTTCTGTCGTATCAGTTGTAATGTCTCCTTTTTCATTTCTGATTGAGGTTACTTGAATTTCTCTTCTCTTTCTGGTTAATCTGGCTAGTGGCCTATCAATTTTTTTTATCTTTTCAAGCAACCAACTTTTTGTTTCATTGATTTTTTCTGTTTTTTTTTTTCATTTTGTTTAGTTTGCTCTGAGCTTTGTTATTTTCTTTCTTCCACTGGCTTTTCATTTGGTTTGTTCTTTTTCTAGTTCCTTGGGCTATGACTTTATGTTGTTAATTTGTGATCTTGATGTAGGAATTTAAGCCTATGAACTTTCCCCTTAGGACTGCTTTTGCTGTGTCCCATAGATTTTGAAAGCTTGTGTCCTCTTTGTCATTCAGTTTGAGGAATCTTTTGATTTCCATCTTAACTTCATAATTGAGTCAAGAATCACTCAGATGCAGGTTATTTAATTTCCATAATATTGTGTGTATTTGAGTGTTTGTCTTAGATTGACTTCTAATTTTATTCCACTGTGGTCTGAGAAGGTACACAGTATGATTTTAATGGTTTGAAATTTTCTGAGGCTTGTTTTGTGGAAAAAAATATGATCAATCTTGGAAAATGTTCCATGTGCTGATAATAAAAATATATATTCAGAAGTTTTGGGGTAGAATGTTCTGTAATGTCAGTTAGGTTCATTTGTTCTAGAATCCTGTTTAAGTCCGCTGTTTCTTTGTTCATTTTCTGCTTTGATGATCTGTCAATTTCTGTAAGTGAAGTGTTCAAGTCCCTGACTATTAAGATGCTACAGTTTATTTCTTTGCTTAGATCTAGAAGAATTTGATTTATGAAACTGAGAGCTCCTGTGTTAGGTGCATATATATTTAGGATTGTTATGTCTTCCTGTTGAATTGCTCCTATCACTATTATATAATGACCATCCTTGTGTTTTGGTTTTTTTTTACCATTGTTGATTTGAAATCTATTTTATCTGATATGAGAATGGCTATACCTGTTCACTTTTGTTTTCTGTTTGCATAGCATGTTTTTTCCATCCCTTCACCTTGAGTCTGTGTGAGTCCTTGTGGGTGAGATGTGTTTCCTGGAGATAGTAGATACTTAGGTTGTGTTTTTTCATCCATTCAGCCAGTTTTTGTCTTTTAAGTGAAGAATTCAGGCTGTTTATGTTGAGTGTTAGTATTGACATCTGGGATGCTTTTCCATTTAACATGTTGGATGATACCTTATTTTTTTATTTTCCATCTTATGCTATTATTTAGTAAGAGATGTGAGCTATAACTTTTGGGTGTTTTTACACTGGTGTGTATCTATTGTGTTATTGCATGTACAGTGCACTTTTGAGCCTTTCCTGTAGGGCAGGTCTAGTGGTGACAAATTCCCTTAGTGTTTGCATGTCTGGGAAAGACATTATTTCTCCTTCATTTATATAACTTATTTTAGCAGGTTACAAAATTCTTGGCTGCCAGTTGTTCTGTTTAAGGAAACTAAAGATAGAACTTCATTCCTTTCTGGCTTGTACAGTTTACTTTGAGAAATCTTCTGTTAATGTGGTGGTTTTTCTTTTGTGAGTTACTTGATGTTTTTGCCTCACAGCTCATAGGAGTTCCTCCTTTATGTTGACTTTGGCCAGTCTGATGATTATATGCCCTGGTGATTCCCTTTTTGCAATAAATCTCCCATGTATTTGTTGAGCTTCTTGTATCTGGATGTCTAAATCTCTAATAAGGCCAGAGAAGTTTTCCTCAATTATCACCTCAAATACGTTTTCCAGTCCTTGTGCTTTTTCTTCTTCACCCTCTGGGATGTCTGTGATTATTATATTTTGTCATTTTGTATAATCCTATATTTCTCACAGACTTTGTTCATTCCTCTTGATCCTTTGTTCTTTATTTTTGACTGATTGGGCTAATTTGAGAGAGTTGTCTTCAAGCTCTGAAATTCCTTCCTCTGCTTGGTATAGTCTATTCTTAAAACTTTCCACTGTGTTTTGTACTTCCCTAAATAAATTTTTATTTCCTGAAGTTCTATTTGGGTTCTTTTTAATATATCTATCTCCTTAGTAAATTTTTCATTCATTTCCTGAATTATTTTTCTGGTTTCTTTGAATTTGTTTTCCATTTTCTCTTGGATGTCATTGAGCTTACTTATAGTCCATATTTGGAATTCTTTACCCATCATTTCAGTTTTGTTCATTTTGGTTGGGATCTGTTGCTAGAGAACTGGTGTGTTCCTTTGGGGTGTCCTTTTACTGATTTTTCATACTTCAGGAGTTCTTGCACTAATTCCTTCTCATCTGGAGTAGCTGTAACTTGCTTTTGGATCTTCTTCAGATTAGATGGAGATTTTCCTCCACCCTCTCTCTTAAGGGTGTGTCTGTAGCATATATTGGGTATGGACCTTAGGCTTTGCTTATGAGTACTTTGATGGGGTTCTAGGTTCTGGATGCATACCTTGGTTATCCTTAATGTGGTGTTTTTCTCAATTGCTAGTTATTTGAAGGCTATAGTGATGGTGTACTTGGTGTGAGCAGATTCCCTGTCTCTTGTTGACAAGGGATGATGAAGGTTTTTGAAATCCTTTCTCTTTCCCCTGCCTTGTGTGAAGTATATTGGGATTCCAAGTTTCATCTCTGAGACAGTATGTATTGCTTGTAGGTAAGAGTCAGCCACACCCTGTATGATTGAATTGGTAAATGGTGTCATGGGCTGTATGAGTTGTCCTCCCTGTCAGTAGGTGGTGCTTGCAGGAAGGAACCAGCTGCAATGGTGTTTTGAGGGACATGTGACTGGCTCTAGTCCATCAGGAGAAGCACTCAGATGCCCCAGTTGGTGGCAGTGGGGTCCCTGGAACTTCCAGGGGACTCCTTATTCTCCACCACAGCAGAGAGGGATGGAAGACCAAGGCTGGGCAGGGATGGGTCAGAGGAGCCTGCATTCAGGCTCCACAAAGGTGGGCACAAGGAAGCTTCTCTGCCCAGGATCCTGCTCCAATGGAAAGTACAGTTCTCCTTTTGAAGGAGAGGTACTCTGCAAGTACGCTGCAGCTTGTACCCACACTGCACTTCCCTTTCAGTTCTTCACACATGTGCTTCCTCATCTCCCAAGATTAGTTCACAGATCTCCCCTCTGTGGCCCTGAGCAACAACACAATTGAGCTCTGGGGGTACAGGGTCCAGCCTGGAGGGCTGTCCCTTGGTCCCTCAAGTTCAAGCCCTGACCGCGTGATGGAGAAGCATGTTGGTCCTGAGTTGCCCATGGAGTGCTCAAGTAGGCTTAATGTCTCTCCACTTTGGGGTGTGCCCTGCTCTGCTGGAGTAGCCAGGTGAGCAGCACCAGGAAGGGCTGTCAGGCAGAGAGTTCAAAGTCTGAGCACCCCTTGTTCTGCTGCAGGTCTTTAAGAAGAAAGTTGTGAGTCCCACTCTCTGTGGAAGCCTCAGTGTAGTGGATGAACCAACAGCAGGGAATAAGCCACTCCTGAGGACCCTGGCTCAATCGTCCCTTGAAGAACCCATGCCACTCAGCAGCAGTGGGTGGGGGAGAAGAAAAGAGTCTGAATGGAAGAGAACTTGCACTCTGGTCATCCTTGTCCCTCTCCCTGGAAGGCAGCCTGCCTAGAATGTCCGAGCTCTGGGATCACACAGATCCCCAGGACCCACCAGCCCCCATGGCCACCACAGTCTGGACAGGAGTTGGAAAATGTTTGTGTGGGAACTAGTGACATGAAAACTGAGGCACTAAAGCTCCTGGGAGGGGGGGGACAAAGGAACATAGTGGGTGGAGAACCAGTATGGGGCCTACTGTCTCAGCTCAGGTCTGTGGTGACAGGGAGCAACCCCAAGGGGGCTGGCAGCCCGGTGCTTTTTCAAGAAGCTCCTAGTTCACTGGCAGCAGCAGCTTTTGGGCTCATGAGGGTAGAAAAGCTCTCCAGCAGCTCAGGAACCTGCTCACTACCAGAGGTGTGAGGTAAAGAGAAACAAAACCCCACCTACTCCTTCCACGGGACTCCAAGTTTTTCAGGGGGTTGATCCCTGCCAAAATCTTGCTCCTTCTTCTTCTGCTCCACAACTTTTTCCTGTGGAATCTCTTGTAGGTTCTAGCACTTTCCCCCCAGAATTGCACTTGAACTGTGTTTTGTTTTTTTTTTACCTAAAACTTTTCCTTCTTTCTGAGACAATCTGGCAATCAATGTCTCTAAATCAGCCATCTTGCCCCAGCCTCCCTGGAACTGTTTTTTCTTAATTTCATTTTTTAAGTTCTCATTTCTGCTATATAGAAATACAATTGATTTTGCATATTGATCTTGTATCCTGCAACCATGATGAACTCATTTATTGGTTCTTAGGGCTTTTTGATGGATTGCTTAGGATTTTCTACATATGAGATCATGTCATTTGCAAAATAGCTTACTTCTTTCTATCCAATCTGGATGCTTTTTACTCCTATTCCTGCCTACTTCTCCTGGCTAGAAATTCCAGTATAATTTTGAATAGAAGTGGTCAGAGCAGATATTCTTGCCTTTTCCTGATCTTAGGAGGGAAGTGTTTAATCTTTCACCATTAAATATCATGTTAGTCATGGGGTTTTGTAGATAACCTTTATCAGATTAAAGAAATTCCTTTTTATTCTTATTTTTATTTTTATTTTGTGGGGTTTTTAATAATAAAAAGGTGCTGTATTTTTGTCAGATATCTTCCGCATGTATTGGATGATCATATAGTATCTGTTTTTATTCTATTGATGTGGTATAATACTTCATTGATTTTCAGATGTTAAACCAATCTTGCATTTCTGGGATAAATATTGTTTGATCATGGTGTATAACTTTTTCTATATTGCTATATTTTATTGCTTGTATTTTGTTAAGAATCTTTGTGGCTATATTCATAAGAGATTTTGGTCTGTCATTTTCTTTATTGGGCGAATTTACCAATGAAACCATCCTGTCCTGGGCTTTTCTTTGTGAGAAGGTTTTGGTTACTAATTCAATATTTTTACTTGTTATATATCTATTAAAATTGTCTATTCTTTCTCCAGTCACTTTTTCGCATTCCGTGTCTTTCTAGGAATTTTTCCATTTCATTTAATTATCTAATTTACTGTTATGTGGCTGCTCATAGTATTCCCTTATAATTTTTATTCCTGTGAGATCAGTAGTAATGTGGAGATATGGTTTTAATTTAGTACTTCAAGAGCACAATGTGTTTCAAGTCTCATGCTTTATTATAAAACAAGTTATATGAACACATCTATTTTAATATAACAATAATATTTAATATTACTGAACATTAGTAAAATTGAAGTGCCAGGGAGAGTTCACTGTATTTATTCTGTTTCACCACTCCACCCTCCAAGCCAAGCCTTGGTCCCCCATTTGAGATGCATCATGACAACATAAATTCTCTGCAGACAGGGTTTTCCATCTCTTTCCAGGACAGTTTATCTGTCCGCAACTATACTTAGATCCAAAGTTAAATTACCAGGGTTCCACAGTAGACTCACAAGCTAAAGCAACAGGATCAGAGAGCTAACAGGTTTGATTATGTAGATGGATCAACCCATAAAATGTTCTTATACTCTCATAAGGGGTGAGGGGAGATTATTTCATTAATGATTATGTATGTGTGTTGTGTGTATCTGTGTTCTTTGATGAATATGGCAGCACAGGGACACCTATAACAGCTGATCTTTTTTCTCTGGGATAACAACAACAAAAACTAAGTAGCCCAAGTGAAGTCTTCTCCCCCAACTGAACACTAGAGAAGAGTATTTCTAACAGAGCTACGTTTCAAATTATTTACTTTAATGCAAGTCCTGTTTGTTTCGGCTTCAACAAATGAGATCTTAACCAACATTCAGATATTCCCTGAAAAAGACAATAAAAACCAAAAATATAACTGTGTTTTGATAACAAACTGGTTATCTTTAACATGTACAGTCAAGTGGCATTCACACAAACCTAAAATAGAAATGATATTTAATGGATACATTAAATGTAATATTTCCCTCAAATCCTTAAAGTAAAATACTTGAATTAATCACAAATCAATCATTCAGCTTCAGTTCCTAATAAAGATGATCTTGTTAACTCATGTGTTAAATTCATCATAATAAAGATATATTCTATTTGCCCTCTTTATTTTTCTTAGAAAAACTGTTCTTGAAGACCACCTGCTATTTAGTGGTTTACTTGTTTGGACCAGACATCATAAAGCTGTGAGTATGCCATGGCATATAGCTTTGACTTGGTTGCTAGAGCAGGAGGGAACAAGAAAACCAGGAGGCAGGAACTTGGTTTTCAGTTTGGTATACTTACTGGGGAAAGGCTTGAGCTGTTGTTCCAGTTCTTGGTTTTTGTTTTCATTTCTTTTTTATTTCAGCATGTTATGGGGGTATAAATGTTAAGATTACCTATATTGCCCTTGCTCCCTCTCCCCCATCGAGTCAGAGCTTCAAGCGTGACCATCCCCCAGATGGTGTACATCTCACTCATTATGTATGTGTATACCCATCCCCTCCTCCCCCCTCCCACCTGCCAGACACCTGATAAATGTTATTCCTATATGTCCACTTAGGTGTTGATCCGTTAATACCAATTTGCTGGTGAGTACATGTGGTGCTTGGCTTTCCATTCTTGGGATACTTCACTTAGTAGAATGGGTTCCAGCTGTATCCAGGAAAATACAAGAGGTGCTATATCACCATTGTTTCTTATAGCTGAATAATACTCCATGGTATACATATACCACATTTTATTAATCCACTTGTATATTGATGGGCACTTGGGTTGTTTCCACAATTTTGCAATTGTGAATTGTGCTGCTATAAACATTTGAGTGCAGGTGTCTTTTTGTAGAGTGGTATTTGTTCTTTTGGGTAGATGCCCAGTAATGGGATTGCTGGATCAAATGGTAGATCCACTTGTATCGCTTTAAGGTATCTCTATATTGCTTTCCGCAGAGGTTGAACTAGTTTGCAGTTCCACCAGCAGTGTAGAAGTGTTCCTATCTCTCCACATCCACGTCAACATTTATAGTTTGGGGACTTTTTGATAAAGGCCATTCTTACTGGAGATAAGTGATATCTCATTGCAGTTTTGATTTGCATTTCCCTGATGATTAGAGATGTTGAGCATTTTTTCATATGTTTGTTGGCCATTATTTTGTCTTCTTTTGAAAACTTTTTGTTCATATCCTTTGCCTACTTTTAGATAGGGTTGTTTGATTTTTTTTCTTGCTGATTTTTGTGAGTTCTAAATAGATTCTAGCTATCAACCCCTTATTGGATGTGTAGCATGTGAAAATTTTCTCCCATTCTGTATGTTGTCTGTTTGCTCTCATGACTATTTCTTTGGCTGTGCAGAAGCTTTTTAGTT
>VBSM01002217.1:16169872-16192623 GCA_008086735.1 Cheirogaleus medius
CTGTTACCCAGCGTGAGTTGATTTTTGTGAGAGGTGAAAGGTGTGGGTCTTGTTGCAGTCTTCTACATGTGGCTATCCAGTTTCTTTTCCCCAGTGCATATTTTTGTCTGCTTTGTGAAAGATTAGATGGCTATATGAGGATGGTTTTATATCTGGGTTCTCTGTTCTGTTCCACTGGTCAATGTCCCTATTTTTGTGCCAATACTAAGCTGATTTAATTACTACAGCTTTGTAGTATAGTTTGCAATCTGACAAATTGATACCTCCCATTTTGTTTTTATTGCCTAGAATATACTTAACTAAGGAGGTAAAAGACCTCTACAGGGAGAACTATGAAACACTGAGGAAGGAAATAGCAGAGGACGTAAACAGATTGAAATCTATACCATGCTCATGAGTCAGCAGAATCATTGTTAAAATGTCTATACTACCCAAAGTGATCTACAGATTCAGTGCAATCCCTATTAAAATACCAACATCATTTTTCACAGATATAGAAAAAATAATTTTACACTTCGTATGGAACCAGGGAAGACCCCGTATATCCAATTCTTGTTACTAGTGGAAAATTGAAACTGATTGAGATCCTTTGTTACTCTGGGCAGAGGCTCCCCTTGGGTTACAGCATAGCAATCTGGTACAATTTCTCTCCAAGAGGAAGGAATTTCACAAACAATTCTAACAACAAAATGACCGTATCCTACTGCCTGACCACAGGCCATGGAGCCTTCCTCCTGAGCCCCCAGCCTGGTCCCACCCTTTTCCTACTCTTCCTCCCTGGTTCCAGGCCCCGTTGCTCCAGGGTCTCTTTTTCTCGCCTCCCATTGGCAGATTTCTTGGTCTCTCCCCCTTTCCACTGCAGCTCCTTGCCATCTCATCTGTCTGCCTGCTTTGACCTTGTCTCTTTATGTAGCTCAGGGCACTGGACTGGAGAAACCATACTCCCAGTTCATGGCACCTTCCCATCAATGATCCATGCATGGTCATCTTACATTTACCACTTATTTACTTACTTCGTTACTTCGAATAATGTAACAAGCTCCCAAACCCACCACTCAAAACGAAGTCTAGGACCTTGACAATAACTTCATCTAGCCCTAACGTCCCTCCCTCTCATGCTTATGCTTTTCCCCACCCAAGTGAGCATAATTGTAAATTCCATTGTCATCCTTCTCTTGCTTTCTATAAAAAAAGTACAGAAGTTTTCATATAGTTTTATTATATATGAAATATATAATTAATCATTATATCATGCATATGTTATTACATATAATTATATATGTTTGGGTTGTTTTCTGGTTTCCCCACTTGAACAATGCTCCTATGAACATTCCTACATGGTTCCACTTCAACATGCCACTAGCCTTAGAGCAGAGATGTTCAGAGAACAGCATCACTGTCCAAAGCAGGGTAGCCTAGAGCTGTAGAATTTTAAAGCCAGAAAGAACTTAAAATCATACAGGCCAGGGAGATCAGAGGTCTGTCATCCTATACACCTGCCTCTGTTAATATCAACCTCACTCTATTGTGGTAAATGATTTATCATGAGCCCCAGACTATGAATGTTTGGAAGGCAAGGACGCTGTTTTCTTGGCTAATATCACTATTATTGCCACTGCCTCCTGACTGGACTCCAGGCCTGGAGCTTGCCCAGTGGCCTGCAAATCCATAATCTACATTATAGCTAATGCATACCTAATTATGGTATTCCCTTACATAAAATTCTTCAATGTCTTCACACCCTTTGTAGGGTTCCTAGTCCCATGCACAAGACTCTTCTTGAACTGGTCCCTGAGGCACTTCCAGACTCATCCCTTGCTACTCCACAGCACAACATGCTCCAAACCACTTGCAGTTCTCCACACACACCAGGAGGTTTTTGCCTCAGGATATTTGCATGAGACGTTCACTCTGGCACATCCAAGACCTCTACCCCAAACAAAATCCTACTTCTTTGGACCTCAGCTCCAGGGTCACTTCCTTTGGATGCTTTCCTGACCTTTACCAGGCTAAGTCCCCACAGCCACCATAAACAGGAACACACGCACAAACACGTGCACACACACAGACACACACACATGTTCACATGCACACACACACACATGCACATGATCACGTGCACACACAGAGACACAAATTTACGCTCAAGCGCACACACATTCTCCCAATACCCTATGCAAACCCCTGGTATGGCACTTACCACACCTGTTTGTAATTTAATTATACATTTACTTTTTGTTGCTAACTAGATGGAAAGCCTTTTGCAGGCTAGGACTACATTTTAGTCATCTTGCATCACCAGGAATTTAGCAAAATACCAACTATATGTTTATGAAAGAAGGAAAGAAGGAAGAAAAGTTGAGAGGAAAGGGGGAAGAAAAGAAAGAGCTTTTTATCTCCAGGGCCAGGTACAATACTGGAGCATAGAAAGCTTTCAGTGGATGTTTGTTGAATTAATGAATTATTTTTTCAAAAAAATCAAAGTATGACTACAGATGAGCTATGACTAGACTGCTCTGAAGAAAATTGTTTAAAAGTATTAAAACAGAAAAATAAAAACCCTTTCAGCCTATTCAGTGAATCTATTTATATACCTCATAGGATCCAGGTGCCATTTGGGGAGGTGTCAGCTTGGCTGGAGAAGTCCTGATGGGCCTAGAGCTGGGAGCCAGATGAGCAAGCTAAAAACAGGCACAGAAGCCAAAAGGGGCAGCACACACAGATGTCCCGAATGGGGTGCCAGAGAGCAACTCCTAAGAGCAACACACTGGAGTGAAAGGGAAGTGGCCCGGGTTAATCTGGATGCCCTTCTGTAGGTGGCTATGGAGTGGTGAGTGCAAGAGCCAGTGACCCACCAGGATCAGAGAGAGGGCACACACAACTGTACAACATGTCAACTGTACAAGGGACAAGTGAGCATGGGTGTGAAGAAAAAATGGGCCCAACAAGTCACTGAAAGAGGGATCCACTCCTGAGTACACGGCAGGGACAGGAGGAGTAATATTTTTCTTCCTAAGATAACTAATTCTCACTAGCATGAGGTGGGCTACTTTGAAGAAAGACAGATGTTATAAATGATGCCCCCTGCATGGTTCTGTCTACCATTTTCTTTGTTTGTTTATACTTTCCCAGTATTCATATTAGCTGTGAGATGATAGAAATTTCTCCTCATATGGCATGTTCTTCTTACAGCTTGTTTTAAGCTATCAGATACAGCTCTAGGTTGATGTAGGCCCTGAAAATGACAACCTCATGATTTAGTTTTACTTGATTGTCAATCTTCCAATATTAAATGTATTTCCTAACCCACAGGGCATCCCGCCTCATTATTTCACACCAGTCAGTTCTCAATAATTCATGGACTAATTATGCAGCAATTATATTTCCTACCCACAGGCAGAGCCAGTGGATGTTGTAAGGAGGTAGGATACCTGAGAACTCAGGGATTCCTCTAAGAACCTGGGTCATGCAGGGAGGGGGTTCTTCAGGAAGCAGCCCTATCCTAGCCAGTGACCACCTGCTGGGTCATCCCCCTGCCCACTGTCTGGTCCAGCCCTCCATTGTTCTCAATGTTGCCGTAGCAAACCTGACTCTAGTCTCTGTCTCTTCTTGCTTCCTGGCATCTATTTATCTCCCTCTAAATCACAAATTATTGTGTCCTAAGCCTAGGAGCTCACAGAGATCAGGAGAAGATTAAACTACTCACATTTTTCGAAGAAAAATGCAAAACATAGTTGATAACAATTATGGTACACCTTAAATGTAATTAATGGTTTTGGGAGAGCATGAAAAATACAGAGCAAAGTAATTGTGTTATTCATATGATAATTACAAGATTTATAGATAGTATTAAATTCACTGTACACTTTAAAGAGTGTGGTCCAGAAATGGATAAAAGTATTAAGTTGTATGAGGAAGACTTTTCAATTCTGTTGGTAGATCTCTGTGACTACAATTAATATATAAAGCCACCTTTGAAAGTAATGTCACAGGTTTAAATTTCAGCACTTTTGAGTGAAAATGGCCCTGTCCCCCCATCCCTGCCATAGGCTCTGTTACTCTTTCATCTGGGGATCCTTCCTCTCTTCTTAATATTTATGATGATAAGGATCTTCAACATCATTGACTTTATTCTCCCATGATCACCCTAATTCAAAGCATCAATTCGCTATGCCAAATAGCTGAAGCCCTCCCCTCTCTGCATGCCTCACTCCTGCATGCCTCTGTGCCTGCAAAGGCAGTAAAAAGAAATCAATTATAATGTGGTGGGTTCAACATTATGGAGCCTGGAAGGTGCCACTCTGTCCTAACAGCAAGTAAAAAGCTAAACAAACTGGAAAATCAACAAAACTTCTTAGATCCTTAAGAGAAGTAAGACCACTGGGCAAACCACTGCCTCTAAAATTAGGGAGAAACAGGTAGATACAGAGAATCACAACTTACCAGAGCAGAGATTGCCACAGAAACCAGTACCAGGGAGGGGAAACCTGAATTGTAATTGACAAACTGCTAGAGGCTACATGTGGATAAGTCTGGGAGTCAGAAATGCCAGAGGACTCAGGCACAGGGGTGTGTGCCCACACATTTGTGTGTCTTACCTTCAGGAGTTTGACTAGAAATTATTGGAGGGAAAAAACTCCTCATGTTTCTGGAGGTTGGGGTGAAGTATGGGGTGGGGAATAAACGGGTAAAGAGCCATTTTGAAATACACCAGAACATTCTGTTGTTAACAAGCTCAACCCTCAGAAGAAACTAGTAACCAGGGTCTAACCTGTTGGGGTTTCATCAGAGCCTACCTGACCTAAGAGAAGAAAAATACCTAACTCCAGCCAGCTCTAGCCTGTCATGTGAGAGAAGGGGAATTCCTAATCTAGCCCATTCTAGCCACCTTGTCCCAGCTAAGGGGGGTGAAACAAACTGAAAAATGCTTGTGAAGTTCACAGTCCATAGGCACAGGCTCCCTGAAAGGCTGAGACCTAATCATAGGACTATAGAATGTTTCATACACACACACACACACACACACACACACACCCCTCATCATCCCATTACTAACAGCCTATTTACAGAAGTTCCTTCTACCCAGTCCATCATATCTGGCTATCATGAAACAAATTACAAGGCATACTAAAAGGCAAACAGCAAAACAAACCAAAACAAAAACCCTAGTTTGAAGAGAAAGAGCAAGCATCAGAAGTGGACACGGTAGATATGGCAGGGGTTTTATAACAATCAGACAAGGAATGTAAAACAACTGTGACTAATATGCTAAGAGCTCTGATGGTAAAGTAGACAGTATGCAATAACAGATGGACAGTGTAGGAGCTGTGAGTCCTGATTTGATTATAAAAGGAAATGCTAGAGAGCAAAAGCACTGTAACAGAAAGGAAGAATGCTTTTGATGAGCTTATTAGTAGACTGGAAATGTTGAGAAGAGAATCTCTGAGCTTGAGAATATATCAGTAGAAACCTTCAAAACTGAAAAGCAAAGAGAACAAAGACTGAAAAAAAAAAAAAGAACAGTTTATCCAAGGACTGTGAGACAACTATGAAAGGCATAAGTTATGCATAATAGGAATACAAGAAGGAGAAGAAAAGGAGAAAAGGACATAAGAAATACCTGAAATGATGACTCAAAATTTCCCCTGAATTGATGTCAAACACTAAACCCGAGTCTAGGAAGCTCAGAGAACCGGGGGTGTGGGGTGGGGAGGAGAACCTTACCTATAAAGCGACAAAGATAAGAATTACATCTGACTTCTTCTTCTGATAAAGAAAAGAATAGAGTGACATATTTAAAGTGTTGAGAGAAAAAAATACCATCCTAGAATTCTGTACCCTGCAAAATAATCCTTCAAAAGTTAAGGAGAAATAAAGACTTTCTTAAACAAACAAAATTTGAGAGACTTTATTTTACCAATAGACTTGCCTTGCAAGAAACACAGAAAGTAGTTCTTTATAGAGAAGGAAAATAATGCAGTAAGAAACTTGAATCTACATAAAACAGGAAGAACACCAAAGAAAGAATCATTGAAGGTAAAATAAAAACTTTTATGGCTCTTATTCTTAATTTGTCTAACAACAGTTTGTTTAAAATAATAGTAGCAACATTGTATTTAGTTATGTATGTATAAATATATGCTTATATGTAAGTGAAATGAATGATAGCAATGATACAAGGGAAAGGAGGAAAAATCAGAATTCTTTTATTATTATATGATACTCTCACTACATGTGAAGTGGTATAATGTTATTTGAAAATGGGCTTAGTTGTAAATGTTTATTATAAACTGTAGGGCAAGCACTAGAAATGGAATAAAAAGAAGTACAACTGATATGCTAAGAGAAGAGAGAAAATGGATTCATATAAGATGTTCAATCAAAACCACAAAAGGCAGAAAAAGAGTGGAAGATAAAAATAAAAACAAAGACAAAAAATAGAAAACAGTAACATATATGATAGGTATCAATCCAACTATATCAATAATCACTCTGAATGTCAATAGTTTAAATGCACCAATTAAAAGACAGAAATTGTCAGAGTGGATCAAAAAAGAAGATTCAGCTATACATTGTCTATAACGAACGTACTTTAAATATAAAGACACATATAGATTAAAAGTAAATAGATGTAGAAAGATATACCAAGGTAACATCAATCAAAAGAGAGCAAGAGTAGCTATATTAACTACTCCATCAGAACAGACTTCAAAGCAAAGAAAGTTATCATGGATGAAGGGGGGCACTACTTAATAATAAAGGGATCAGTTCCCTAAGAAGACAACAATCCTTAACATGTATGCACCTAAAAACAGAGCATCAAAATATGTGAGGCAACAAATGAAGGAACTGCAAGGAGGAATAGATGAATCCCCTACTGTAGTTGAAGACTTCAACACCTCTCTATCAGAATTGGACAGAAAATCAATAAAGACATACAATAGTCCTCCCTTGTCTGTGGGGGATATGTTCTAATACCCCCAGTTGAAGCCTGAAATAGCAGATAGTACCAAACCCTATATATACTGTGTTTTTAAAATACTTATATACCTATGATAAAGTTTAATTTATTCTTCTACAATGTTTTCTTTTAAAAAGTTTAATTTATAAATTAGGCACAGTACTCTTATGCTTTGGGGCCATTACTAAGTAAAATAAGGGTAACTTGCACATAAGCACTGTGATATCTTCACAGTTGATCTGAAAACCAGGATGGCCACTAAGTGACTGACAAGCAGATAGCATATACAGCATGGAAACACTGGACACAGGGATGACTCTTATCCCTGGTAGGATGGAGTGGGACAGCACATGATTTCATCATGCTACTCAGAATAGCAGACAATTTAAAACTTATGAATTGTTTATTTCTGGAATTTTCCATTTAATATATTTGGACCATGGTTAATCACAGGTAACTGAAACCACAGAAAGCAAAACTGTGAATAAGGGGGACTATTATAATTAAACTCCACAACACCATCAATCAAATGGATATAATTGACATCTAAACACTACTTCATTCAAAAACAGCAAAATACACATTTGTTTCAAGCTCACATGGAACATTCACCAAGACAGACTACATTCTGAGCCATAAAACACACCTTGAACAAATTCAAAAGAATATAAGTCACACAGTGTCTGCTCTCAGACCACAATGGTATTAAACTAGATATCGATAAAGATAGCTGAAAATCCCAAAATACATGGAGATTAAATAACACACTTCTAAATAACACATAAGCCAAAAAAGAAATCACAAGAGAAATATTTTAATTTCAAGTTAAAATATCTTAAACTAAATAAAACTGAAAATACAACTGATCAAAATTTGTAGGATCAAGTGAAAGCAGTACTTACAGGGAAATTTATAGCATTGAATGACTATGTTAGAAAAAATTCTAAAATCAATCATCTAAGCTTCCATCTTAGGAAACTAGAAACCAAGAAGCAAAGGAAATCCAAAGTAAGCAGAGAAGAGAAACAATAAAAATTAGAGCAGAAAATAATGAAATTGAAAGTAGGAAATCAATAAATAAAATCAATACAATTAAAAGCTAATTCTTGGAAAAGTTAATAAAATTGATAAGCTTCTAGCCAGGATAACTAAGAAAAAAGAAAAGGAGAACAAATGGCTGATATCAAAAGTGGAAGAGAGAACATCACTACAGATCCCACAAACATTAAAAGGGTAATCAAGAAATACTAAGAATAACTCTATGACCATAAATTTCATAACCTAGATGAAATGAGCCAATTCCTTGGAAGACACAAACTGCCAAAAATTATACAAGAAGAAACAGACAATCTGAATAGGCCTGTATATATTTTGAAAAATCGAATCAATATGTAATAATCTTCTAAAACAGAGAATACCAAGCACAGATGAGTTCCCTGGTAGATTCTACCAAATATTCATGGAAGAAATTATACCAATTCTCTATAATCTCTTTCAGAAGATAGAAGCTAAGGAAATAATACCTAATTCTATGAGGCCACTATCATCCTAATACCGAAACCAGACAAACACATTACAAGAAAAGAAAACTACAGAACAATATCTCTCATGAACACAGATGTAAAAATCCTCAACAAAATATTAGCAAATCAAATCCAACAATGTATAAAAATAATTGTACAGCACAACCATCAGAACTTATCCTAAGTATGCAATGGTTTAACATTGAAGAATCAGCCAGGTGTGGTAGTTCATGCCTATAGTCCCAGCTACTACGGAGGCTGAGGTGGGAGGATCACTTGATGCCAGGGGTCTGAGACCAGCCTGGGTGATACAGTGAAACCTTGTCTCTAGAAAAGTAAAAGGAATTAAAAATCAATTAATGTAATCCATCATATCAACAGGCTCAAGAAGAAAAATCACATGATCATACTAATAAATACAGAAAAATCATTTCATCAAATCCAACACCCATTCATGATTTTTTTTTCAAAAAACTCAGTAAACTAGAAATACAGGGGAATTTTCCCAACTTGATAAAGAACATCTAACAAAAATCTACAACTAATGCCATACGTAATGCTGAAAACTAGATACTTTCCCACTAATATTAGGAATAAGACAAGGATGCCCCTTTTACCACTTCTTTTCAACATTGTACTAGAAGTCCTAGCTGATGTAATAAGACAAGAAGAGGAAGCAACATATATACTGATTGGGAAGGAAGAAATAAAACTGTCTTTGTTTGCAGGTGATCTGATTGTCTATGTGGAAAATTCAAAAGAATCAACAAAATAGTTTCTGGAACTAATAGGCCATTATAGCAAGGTTGCAGGATACAAGGTTAATATACAAAAGTGAATTACTTTCCTATATACCATCAGTGAACAAGTGTAATTTGAAATTAAAAACACAAGATCATTTAGATTAGCACCCCAGAAATGAAACACTTTTGAATATATCTAATAAAATATGTACAAGATCTATATGAGAAAAACTACAAAACTTTGTCAAAAGAAATCAGAGAACTAAATAAATGAAGAGATATTCTATGTTCATGAATAGAAAGAATCAATATCGTCAAGATGTCAATTCTTCCTAACTTGATCTATAGATTCCAAACTCCCAGAAAGTCATTTCAGAGGCATCAACAAAGTGTCTGAAGAGGCAAAATACCCAGAATAGCCAATACAATATTGAAGAAGAACAAAGTTGTAAGATTAACACTACCAAACTTCAAAACTCACCTTAAAGCTACAGTAATCAATATAGGGTGGTCATGGTGAAAAACAGACAAATAAATCAATGGAATAGTATAGAGGGTGCAAAAATAGACCCACAAAAATATAGTCAAATGATCTTTAAAAAAGGAGCAAAGGCAATACAATGAAGAAAAGATAGTCCTTTCAACAGATGGTGCTGGAATAAATGGACATCCACATGCAAAAAAGTGAATCTAAACACAGACCTTACACCCTTCACAAAAATGAGCTCAAAATGGATCACAGACCTAAATGTAAAATGCAAAACTATAAAACTCCTACACATAATGTATGAGAAAAATCTAGATAACCTTGAGTTTTGTGATGACTTTTTAGCTAGAACAACAAAGCTATGATCCCTGAGAAAAAGAACTAATAAGCTGGACATCATTAAAATTAAAATTTTTGCTCTACAAAAGATACTGTCAAGAAAATGAAAACACAAATAGCTTGCAAATAGTTGGAGAAACTATTTGCAAAAGACATATCTGATAAAGATTTGCTATCCAAAATATACCCAAAAAACCCCTCTTAAAACTCAATAATAAGATAACAAACGACGCAGTTAAGAAATGGGCCAAAGACCTTAGCAGACACTTCACCAAAGAAGACATACAGATGCCAAATAAGCTATGAAAAGATGCTTAACATTATATGCTATTAGGGAATTACAACTTAAAACAGCAAGGAGATACCATAGAAAGGCTAAAATCCAAAAACCTGAAAAAAATGATAGCTTTTTACAAAACAAAATATAGTCTTGCCATACAAGCCAGCAATCATGCTCCTGGGTATTTACCCAATTAAGTTGAAAACTTATGTCTACACAGAAACCTGCATATGAATATTTATAGTAGCTTTATTCATAGTTATCAAAGACTATAAATAACCATAATGTCCAATAGTATAAACAAACTGTGGTACAACTATGCAATGAAATGTCATTCAGCAATAAAAGGAGATGAACTATCGAGTCACAAAAACTTGATTGCATCGTACTGAGTGAAAGAAGCCAATCTGGAAAGGCTACATGCTGCATGAGTCCATCTGTATGACATTCTGGAAAAGGCAAAACTATGGAGACAGTAAAAAGATCAGTGATTGCCAGGGTTAGGATGGAGATAGGTGTAACAAAGAAAATTTTTACAGCAGTGACAGTCTAATCTGTATGATACAATAATGGTGAATACATGTCCTTATACCTTTGTTTAAAAGCGTAGAATATACAACACCAAGAGTGAATCTTAATGTCAACTATGCAGTTTAGGTGATAATGAAGTGTCAATGTAGGTTTGCCAGTTTTACCAAATGTACTGGTGGGGGTGTAGATAATAGGGGAGCCTATGTGTGTAGGGGGCAGGAGGTATATGGGATATTTCCATAGCTTCCTCTCAATTTTGCTGTGAACCTAAAACTACTCAGGAGAAAAAGTCTTTTTTTAATTTCAGAATATTACGGGGGTACAAAAATTTTGGTTACATATAATGCCTTTGCCTCACCCAAGCCAGGGCTACAAGCATGCTCTTCCCCCATACAATGCACTCTGCATCCATTAGTTATAAGTTTACCCGCCCTCACCACCCCCCTCCCACCTGACCAGCACCCAGTGAATATTACTACCATATGAGCACCTTAATATTGATCAATTAGTACCAATTTGATGGCGAGTACATGTGGTGCTTGTTTTCCATTCTTGTGATACCTTTAAGATACCTTGTATTCTTGTGATACATCCAAGAATGTATCACAAGAATGAGCTCAAGCTCTATCCAAGATAATATAAGAGGTGCTAGTTCATCATTGTTTTTTGTAGTTGAGTAGTATTCCATGGTATACATATACCACATTTGATTAGTTCGCTTATGTGTTGATGGGCACTTGGGTTGTTTTCACATCTTTGCAATTGTGAATTGTGCTGCCATAAACATTCGAGTGCAAATGTCTTTATTATAGAATGGGCAAAGGACAGAAGCAGAAACTTTTCAAAAGAAGACAGACTAATGACCAGCAAACATATAAAAAAGTGCCCAGCAAACATATAAAAAAGTGCTCAACATCCCTAATCATTAGGGAAATGCAAATCAAAACCACAACGAGATATCACCTAACTCCAGTGAGAATGGCCTTTATCAAAAAGTCCCAAAACAACAAATACTGCTGTGGATGTGGAGAGACTGGAACACTCTTACACTACAAATTAGTACAACCCCTATGGAAAGTAATTTGGATATATCTCAATAGAGCTAAAATTAGAAATACTATTTGATCCAGCAATCCCACTACTAGGCATCTCCCCAAAAGAAAAAGTCTTTTTAAAAATGTGACCATTTTGGCCTTACTTGCTGCTCTGGGAAAAAGAAAATAGTGTTAGGTGGGAATGGTTCTTTTGGGTTTGGAGATTTCCTAAAGATTTCACTAGTTATGCATAGTCCAGGCCTTCTGTTCCAAGGTTGGTCAGAGTACCTGCACTACATTGCCACTTCTTATGCATCTTGCGCATGCTCATGGTCTTAAACCCATGTGTATTTACATGATCCAGCATTTTATCTTTTTATTCAAAAGAGTACTTCTCACTTTAAGTCTTTCGATGAAGAATCTCTATCTTAGAGGACCCTGGAGGGTAACCATATGCCTAGCTCCCCTCTTTTATTCCCAGCTCAGAGCTCCAGCCTCTCTCTCTGACTAAGTGGTCCACAGCTCCACTCCCACATTCAAGTTTACTTATTTGAAATTGTGTTCTATTTAAGGGAAAGAGAGAAGAGGTCTTGGATATCACACACTGAGTTGGCTCTGGTGGTTCTGGATTGCCACAGATGGGATATTGGCCTTAGGTTAAAAAAAAAGCTTGAGAAGAGGCCTATTTATCACTCTTCGGAGTCCACTAAATACCAGACCCCCATAAAGATAGCAGCCATTAGTTAAATAAATGAACCATTAAGTTGAGAACAGGTGTGTGAAAACAGCCACCCGCTCCTGATTTACTGACCCTTGGTAGACATTAGTTGGTAATGGACTCTATCTGCAACAAGCAGCTTGCCCTGCTGTTTAGAAAAGGTAGCTCCTTTTACACTTTAAGTTACCCACCCCCTGACCTTCCATGAAGAAACCCTGGAGCTACGCGAGTGACTCTCCACACTTCCCTCTTAAGTCAGGTGCGCGCGGAAGGTTGAAGGACCATCTTGCCGGCCACATTGTGAGTCTCATTCAGCTGCAATGAAATTTGGGAGTCCTTGGTCCCAGTTTATGTTTTCACATATTGGTGACCCTCAAAATATCTGGAGATTTCTGAGGCAGCCCCCCCCGCCCCAATGGGCTTTGATAAGATACATTTTCATTAACACAGGGGGGTTCTTCTTACGGGAAGGGGCATGGTAGAAATAAACTCTCAAGACCCCTCCTAGCATTTGGAGGGGCCAAAGATGAGATTTTAAAAGGTATTTTGATGTTCGGCAACCAATAAAACTGCTGCTTACACACGAAGCGAAAACCAATGTGCTTTTGTTTTTGTTTTACCACTCTAAATCTCATTTGTTATTCTGCATATCCAGGTGTATAATTCCTTTAGAGGAGTGGACAACCTAAGTATGCCTGTGAAGTGGGTATCAGAGAAATAAAACAGAGACACGAGTGGGATGGGGGAGCAGATTCAATGATTTGCACTCAGGCCGGGCTCATGGGGCCACATGTTCCTACACTAACCAGAGGTTCTCAAGGGTTGGCCCACACGTGGGCTGTGCTGCCTTCAGTCAAAAGAAAAGAGACGACTTGATCTTGCTTATGGAGAAGGAAAAAGAGGAGGAGGAGGGTCAGGGAGAGGAGAAGAAGAAAGGTGGTAGTACTTGTAGCAGCTGTAGAGGCAGCCATTGTAACAGGCAGGGAGAGGTTGGAGTGGAGTTATTATACGGAAACTAGAGCATACATATCACGGAATTGAAGGACACGAAAATATCCAGGCCTCTGAAAGAGGCTGAAAACAGAACCAGAAAACCAAAGGAACCCAGGGATGTGCTCTCCCCGGAGCTTCCTTGCTGCCTACACTATAGGTTCTGCCCTCAGAACCCCAACCTGCAGACTAGCTGTCCAGATGCCCAGTCCGTGTGGCAGGAAATGACTACAGCACGGTCCCAGCTCACTCCAGTTCCTCTTAGGCTGAGATTAGCCCAGACTGGAGTCAAACTTTATTACACTAATTCCAAATTTTCGTGAGAGAATCTGATTGGTCCTGCTTGAAACAGTGGTCTAGTGAAGTTTAATCAACTGCCCAGGAGTTAGGAAATGCAAACACAGTTACCGGGGGGCTGCTCCTCTGAACAAAAGGGGGACAGTTAAGTGATCATGTGAGCTGGGAACAAATCCCCCCAAAAGTATTTTCTAGAATCCATCACTGTTCCTCCACATAATGCAAAGATTAGTCTCTGGGCATTACCAACCTGTGTTATTGAATTTTTTTGTTTTTGTTGTTTTGGTTTGGTTTGGGTTTGAATCAATAGTTTGCCTGGAAAATGTGCTGTAAGTTCATTCTTTTTCCTTCATTCAAAGTAGCACATTAAACTTATTTTTCTTGGTAAGCAGAGTTTGGGGCACAGCAAAGAGAAAATAGACATGGAAGGTTTGTTGTTTAGCCCCTTCAAATCTAGACATAAACCAAAATGTTTGAAGAGCACTATCCTTACACCATCCCCAGGGAAAGAAACAAGTCAGTCAACTATATCATATTTTCTTCTGCAAGGAAAAGAAATATGTTTACTTTAAAGGGGAAGAGACGATTTGGATTATGCCTAAGAAAATAATTTTAGATGTTTAAGACTATATCATAAGTGATTTTTCACTATAAGCCTCAGCAAACTTCAAAATATTGTCCTTGGCCAGGTGTGGTGGTTCACACACACACTTTGGGAGGCCAAGGCAGGAGGAACGCTTGAGGCCAAGAGTTTGAGACCAGCCTGGGCAACATAGCAAGACCCTGTCTCTACCAAAAAAAGAAAAAAAAAAAAACCAAAATTAGCCACACACAGTGGCATGCATCTGTAGTCCCAGCTACTCGGGAGGCTGAGGCAGGAGAATTACTTGAGCCCAGGAGTTCGAGGCTACAGTGAGCTATGATTGTGCCACTGCTGCTCCAGCCTCAGAGACAGCAAGACCCTGTCTCTAAAAGAAATAAATGCATTGTTCCCATCTAATTACACTTCTGTCCATTTTTCCTTTCCCAGATTTATTTGTGGCTTCTGAAAAGAATCACAGCGCTCATGTGTGAGGCTGCCCACAGCTCAGCGCTCTGCATGCCCCCTGCCCACCCCCAGGACCTCATTCTAAATGTAGCAGACAGCAACGTGGCAGGAAATCGTTATGATCCAGCAGCCACACGGGCCTGGGCTCAGAGGCCATGCTGCAATGAGGAGTGGAGGGTGTTAGAATCCATTCCGGGTTTCACCTTCCTTTGAAATAGCTTCTATTTCCTAATGCCTGGGAGATGTGAACAGCCTTTGTTTTGTCCCATTTCCCTCCAGGCTCAGCGCAGATATGAATGCTGATGTGGTGTGTCACACTCTGGAGTTCTGTAAACAGGACACTGGCCAACCTCTGTGTCATCTCTACCCCCTTCCCAAGGTGAGTGGGTTTTCACTCTGAACAAAAGTTTCTGGTGACATGCAGGCCCTTTGGAAATGTTAGGAAAGGTGGCCCAGCTCCACTTGCTTGGTGGTTTGGGGACAGGGAGCGGCAAGATGACATTTTCAATTACACCGCATGAAATAACATCCTGAGTTTCAGCCTGGATCCCTCCCCCAGGCCGCCAAAGAATGTCTTTGCTGTTCATCTATTGTGAACTGTAATTGTGAGCTGGGCTGGCAGTAGTTAGGAAATCTGATTGGCCAAACAGCACAGAGGTTTAAGCCCCTGTCTATGACCTAAAAATCAAGCAAGAGCAAGCCTGGGCATCTGGTCACCCCCTCTTCTGAGCTTCGTTGTTCTTACCCATACAATGGGTTATAGTAAAATACCTCCCTCATCAGTTTATTGTGGGAAGTAGGTGAGCTAGTATATACAAAATGCTTAGTACAATACCTGCTACCTAAAAAAAGTGTTAAGAAAAATGATAGCTTATGTAATTATTATTGATATCATTATTATTCGGAGAGAGTTGTTCTGAATACCCTGTGTGCATTATATCTTTCCGGGCAAATTTTAACTGGATTGCAGTCAGAGACAAGGCTGCAAATGTTGACACAATTCCCACCCTGTACTCTGGGTGACGATATGATATTAAATCTAGTTAGGCCTCACAATATTGATTTTTGGAAGCTTCCTGTAAAAGAAAAAAAATTCTATGCCTCGTTTTTCACAATTGTAGTTTTTCTGTATATAACACAACCAGGTTTCTATTTTAATTGTAATTTCTTTTTTATTCATGTTAAAATGGCAATTTTAGTACTTTGTGGCCTAAACAATAATCATGATTTTGCTGATTGATAATATTAAATATCATAAGCCTGTCTCCTTGAGCAGGAAGAAAGGGATGCAAATGCTTAGAGTATGAATGCATTTCGTGCTTCCTTGATCATTGACTAAGTACCAATTAAATTCCCCCTAATTTCACCTGAGGAGCTGTGGACTTCCCTGGTTTCTGGAAGAGTTAATTTTAATTTTTAAAAAAAAAACTTTACATGTGTTCAAGCAGCATGTGAATATTGTATCATAATATTCACTGCTGTTGCAAGGAGGAACCATGTCTCTGTGTAGGAAGGCAAGTGGTAGGGGCTTTTGTGATTTCCTGCAGTAACATCATGTCATCTATACACTGCGCCCACAGCTACACATAGTCACAAAAAGTTCAACTTTAAACTGTCCCATTTGGTTTCCTGAAATTTCATTTCTTTGTCTTCCCATCCCAACCGCCTTTTCAATTCCACCTCCATAACAATGCAACCATCCTCTCTGTCTGGAGGGAATTGGAGGATTTCGGGCTGAAATGTTCAGGCCTGCCCTGCTCCCTGGGAGTCTCCTCCACGTCCCCTGGGGGCTGCTCTGGACCTTCACCTCCAGCTCAAATCCCCCTCTCCAGCCCCAGTCTCTGCACATGACCCGGAAAAGAGGGACAGTCAGTGTAACCGTGGACAGCTTCGCAGGCCTCTGCCTCTGAGGTTGTCTTCATAGCAACAACTGGCACTTACCGAGCACGTGCCGTGTGCCAGGCGCTGGGTGAAGAGGCTTATGCTTCATCTCCGTTAAACCCCAAGCGACCCTGGGATGCAGGCGCCATTCCAACCCCTTTTTCGCAGTGGAGGAAACTAATTCCCAGCCCTGTTCTGATCAGAGAGCTTGGGTGGGCTGGTGACCATCGTTATCCGTGTCTCTGCAACTCCCCTGGGGCGTTCTTCACAGCAGTCAGCTGCAGTCCCACCACCAGAAACTACGGGTGTTAGAATGTTGCTTGCTTGCCTTTTAATTTTTAAAATGAATTATATTGTATTAATGATTCTTTTGAAAGTCATGATAATGTTTATACAATTTTATACCCTACTTTTCCCCCTGAACATTACATTTTGAGCAAATATTTTTAAAAAATGATACGCAGCAGATTTTTTTCATTTCCAGTGCATACAAATTGCCCTTACATAGCATGTATGAATTAGCAGCTAGAATGACCTGCCTACCAAAGGCAGGTGAAACACAGATGTACATGTAGAAAATTTGCAGCCAATGAGAAGGCTTCCTCGTGTCTCTCCTGGTCAGCAGTGACCAAAGTAGCCACTATTCTGAAATCCATCAGCACAGATTAGTTCATTTATATAAAATCCTATTCTTGAACTTCACATAAATGGACTCACACAGTATGTACTCCTTTGTGACTGGCTTCTTTTGTCTGTGAGACCCACCCATGTTTGGGGCGTACACTATCATTGCATGCAGTATTCACCCAGGCATCTTCTGGTGTCACTCCTGCTATAGCTTCCCAGCTGTCCAACCACATCTGCCCTTGCTCTCTTCCCAACATTTTCCACACTGATGCCAGAAATGCCTTTCTGTAGGATGAATATGATCTTATCACCCCACCTTAGCCCTTTGCATGATCAGCCGTTCCTCCCTCTGTCCTTCCTCCAGGTGATTCCTCCTCCTCCTTCATGTTTCCGCTCACACCTTGCTTCTTCAGGGAGATGACTCTGATCAGACACCCCTTGTCATAGCTCCTGTGCCATCCTTCATTGAACTCACTCTTTTCAGTGATACACCTGTGCGACTGCCCGTCTGTCTACCCCTCCACTAGGCTCGAACCTCCAGGAGGGCAAACTCTGTCTTGTTCACCACTGTATACCCAATGCCTACGATGGTGCCTCATACATGCCAAAGAAATATTTGTGACTGAATGAATGGATGAAGTGCCACTAGCTTCTCATTTGCATCACTGATGGAAATTCCGGTTTCCCTCACGTCATGGCCTGACTAATTTTTCCAGTGCACACCTAAGGTCTTGTTATTTCCTCCAGCTTAGGAGCTCCACATTGCCGACACAATTAAGCACAAATTTTCACTTAGCATTTCAGGACTCTCCAAAAGCCTCTCCCAACTTGCTTTCCATTCTTAGTCTTGTGAATCCTGTGCTGTGGCCCACCAGTGGGTGACGGGCTCTCCCCCAAGCCTACCCCACCTCCCCACCCTGCACCTTTGGTCTGAATCCCTCCTTCCACCCAGACAGCTGCACCAACGCCATGCCCACCCTTCAAGTTTGTCTCTGTGGCCACCTTCTCCGTAAAATAATCCCTAACTCTCCCCAGCAAAATATGAACTCTCCTCTCAATAATCATTGTAAAATAAGCACTTAGAATGGGCTAACGCTGTCCCAAATGCTTCATGTGTATCAATTCATTTAGTTTTACAGAGTAGGTACTGTTGTCCACACTGCGTACATGAGGAAAGCGAGGCACAGAGATGCCGAGCTATTACAGCTGTGTAGATTTCCTGACTAGGGTGTAAGCGCGCGTGCATGCTTACTTGGTATGTGGATGATAATGGAAACAGCAGGAGCATACAGTTACTGAGAGCCTGCCGGCACCTGCACTTTACATGCATGATCTCATTTAACAATGCTCTTAGGTGTGTATCTGTTTCACAAATGAGGAAATTAAGAGTTAAAGAAGTTCAAGGGTTTTCCCAGGTTACACAGCCAGGAAGGACTCACGGGAGGATCTTGGTCTGTTTGTCTTCAGAGCCCAGGTTCTTATCCACTGTGCTCTGCCTCACTGATACTCCTGGGGATTGTCACTCTGAATTGAACCGCTCGCTGTTCCTGGGCCAGCTAAGTCCTCACAAGCAGGACTCTGCACTCTCCACGTCTTGCTGTTCATGCATTTCAGATTCTGGTAAAACATAGATGGTGTGATACAAGCCATCTCCACAGTGACCTGCATGCTGCATGGACAGAGGGGATGGAGGGGACGGAGGGGATGGAGGGGACGGAGGTGATGGAGGGGTCCCTCTGCGCCAGGAAGCTCATGGGGCAGAGAGAAGCATGGCAGAGCAACAGGGGTCTGACTCCAGTGGGGCCAAAAGAAAAATGTGGAACCGCATTTGGAGAACACAATGAACCACCTACTGATCATCTATAGCTCACCTGAAATTCCAGGCCCACTTCCTGCTGCTCCTGTGACCACGTCTCCCTACCACTATCTACCATGTGCTCAAAAGGGCAAACATCAATAATTAATCAAAGCAAGAAAAATCTACAATGTTCAACTGGTACAAGAAGGGGAAGAGGGAGGGGAGAAAAGGAAATAAAAGGAGAAGGGGGAGAGAATGGGAGGGAGAAGGGGAAAAAGCTGCAGGCCTCATTGCAAAGACTCCCCAGATAGTTTTGTGTTACCTACCTTGGGGGGATTATTTTTACCACTGCTCCTCTCATTTGCACACAAAAGAGGGCATTGACTGCTGCTGGTGGGCCTGCGCAGGTGCAAACACACACACATGCAAACACATACACATGCATGCAAATTTGTGCAAAAGCATGATTCTGACACCACAGCTCACAAAATGAAAACTGAATGCACCTCCTACATGTGTGCCCTGTGGCTCTTTAAACCTCTCTTTTCTGGATCAGTGTTACAATGTACAAGCCCTTGCTTGAGCCTGGAGCTCCTGGAGCCTCCTCAGCTTTGTGCTGCTCCCCCTGGGTCCCCTAACCCTGAGATCAGCTATGAGGCAGACCTCATAGCTTTAAAGAGACCCCCTTCCTAACCATGGCTGTGCTGGAGGGACATGCTGTACTTGCCAACATCCCAAAGGCACACTTCAGACTGACTTCAGCCACTTTGAAGTCACTTACTAAAACAGAATTATATGCAGGATGTAAGCACTGTGTGGGGACAGGTTCTCTGTATTTCCCCGGGGCCTCCAGCCCACTTAAACTGCTATGAGGGAGACTTACAGCCTTGGGAAAGCACCCCAGACTTTGAAATGGCTTTATCCATGCTGAACCTGGTTTCTGCAGGAACCAGATGCTGAGTGTGTGGGGGTGTGGAGGGTGTGTATGCACAGGAAATCCGAACCCCTAGGAAGCTGACATACATGGGTTTGGGAAGAAGTCTGCACTCTTTTTTATGAGAAAGAGGCACACAACAGATTCTTGTTTCACTGAGAAATTAACAAGCTGACCTCAGGAATTTACTTTTACTTTTTAAACATTAGGTGTCAAATAAAATACCTAGCATTTCTTTTAATCGATGGTCTCAGGTGGTAAGGTTAGCAAAAGAATCACAGTCAGGAAATTGGACATTTTCTAAGCTTCTTTAATCGCTACATTTCATTCTGTACAATCAACGATGAGTTCACAATGTGCTTTCAGATGTGGTATCATCTAGTCTTCCCTAATCTTTGTTATTCTTCATAAAATTTTTTTGGTAATAATTTCAGATTTACAAAAAGTTGCGAGGATACTACAGAGAGTACACCCCTCACCCAAGTTCAGTTTCCCCTAAGGTTAACATCTTAACAAAACTAAAGAAACTAATATTACTACCGTGTATCCATTACTAGTAACTAAACTCAAGACTTGATTTGGACTTCACCAGTCTCTCCACTAACGTTCTTTTTCTTTTCCGGGATCTAATCCAGGACACACGTTGCATTTAGCTGTGACACCTCCTTAGTGTCCTCTGGTCTGTGACAGATTCTCAGCCTTTCCTTGCTTTTCATTAACAGTTTTCAGGAGTACTGGTTAAGTACGTTTGTAAGAAGTTCCTCAAATTGGAATTTGTTTGTTTTTATCTTGATTAGACAGGGTTGTGGGGTTTGGAAAAGAACACCACAGAGGTGAAGTGCCCTTCCCATCACATCCTGTCAGGGGTTACATGCGACCACACGACGTTGCTGGTGAGGTCAACCTTCATCACTAGGTGAAGGGGATGTATCCCCACTGTGAAGTCACTCCTTCTTCCTTTCCTTTATCCTGTTCTTTAGAAGTGAGTCTCTCAGTCCACCTCACCCTCAAGGAGGCCAAGGAGGACTAAGCCCCACCTCCTGGAATGGGGGGTATCTACATGCGTTATTTGGAATTCTTCTAAATAAAATATGATTTTCTTCTCCCCCATTTATTTTTTTAGTCAATCATTTATTTACATCTGTATAGACTCATGTATATGTATTTTATACTTTGAGTTATAATCCAAATCTACTTTATTTATTTATTTCAGGAAAATATGAGAGTACAAACATTCTGGTTTCATTTTTTATATCTTTGCCTCTCCTGAGGTATGCCCCTCTCCTCCACAATGCTCACTGCATCCTTCAGATGTGGTTCTACCCACCCCCAATCCCCAAATCCCTGGTGAACACCACCACCATTTGAGCACCATAGTGTTAATCAGTCAGTACCAATTTGATGGTGAGTACCTGTGGAGCCCATTCTTCCTATCTTGTGTTACCTCACTTCAGATAATGGGCTCAAGCTCAATCCAAGATAATATAAGCGGTGCTAGTTCACTGTCATTTCTTAGAGTTGAGTAATATTCCATTGTATACATATACCAAATTTTAATAATCCACTCATGAATTGACGGGCACTTGGGTTGTTTCCACATCCTTGCAATAGTGAAACACTGCTGGTGGGACTGCAAATTAGTGCAACCTTTGTGGAAAAGAATTTGGAGATACCTCAAAGAGCTAAAAATAGAAGTACCATTCGATCCAGCAATAGCATTATTAGGCATCTACCCAAAAGAGCATAAGATATTATATGATAAAGACATCTGCACCCAAATGTTTATGGCAGCACAATTTACATTATTTATTTTATTGCTCAAATTTTTCAAGTTTTCCAGTTTCGCTGCCATCGGAACCTCTTTTGGGTTGGTTCCTGTGTCCCTTTGACATACCTCCACCTTTTTTGTGGGGGATATTATGTATTTTCTGGTACTACCAGGTGATTCAGGCTCATCTTATTACCTTGTATTTTTTTCTAACCCAGTCCTAGAATCAGCCATTTCCCTAAAGAGACCTGGTTCCTTTTATTAGAGAGTGATATTTAGCAACCAAGATCTGGGTGCTAGGTGTGCCCATTGCTACTGGGATGTCATTGCTTCTGTGCCTTCTTAGTGGAAAGCTAAGTAAAACGTGCATGAATGCAACCCATATATATATATACATATCTATAGTTGTTGCTCTGTGTGCATGTGTGTGTGTGTGTGTGTGTGTGGACATGAGTTCATACTGATGTCTCCAATTTTATCCTTTATCACAGGACCAAACACTGTTCCATAGATATAATTATCAAACATATTTTGCAATGGGGGCTTAAGATCTTGACCCAAACCTCGTAACCAATGAGTAGAACCTGAATCCAACCCAGGGCCTTGGATTTCAGATGTGCAGCTCTTCCTCTGAGCACTACCTGTGTTTAGCATAGATTATGGAACCCATTCAGAGTAGCCATCCTCAGAGCCAGAGGAAAGTAAAAGCACTTCGGTTTTAGTTTTAATGAAATAATTCTGAAGAGCTTAAAGAATCTGCACAAGTATCCCAACTTTCTTCTCAACACCAGT
>VBSM01002217.1:16192723-16211063 GCA_008086735.1 Cheirogaleus medius
TGAAGAGCTTAAAGAATCTGCACAAGTATCCCAACTTTCTTCTCAACACCAGTTAAACTCTACAGCCATTTTCTCACTTAGCCATACCTCAGTGAACATTTCTGGAGCACAGTGAGACATCCCCACAGCCAGGTACCCGACGTAAGTTTTCTTTTTCAACCATCACAAGTCTGCAGGACAGTTAGGATTCCCTTATTTTATAAATAGGTCTGCTGAGACCTAGAGAACTGAGAGACTTCCCTCGAGTCCCATGGCTTCTAGAGAATAATTGTTCTTCTGTTCTCAGCCAGCCAATATTTATGTAGGATGAAGTATGCAGAACAGTAGTCCAGAAAGTGTGGCAGGCAATAGCGATGCAAACAGCGATTCTGGCAGGGGAGGCAGGCTTGTAAACAGACAAGGATAAAGACACAGGTGCTGTCACGCAGGGTGCAAGGAGGGTTCCCCCAGAGCAGGGCTGAGCTTTACCTGGGGGAATAGGAGGGGAGGTGATTCCTGCAAGGTAGAGTAGGAGTTGGCCCAGCACGCCACACCCTGCCTATATCAGCACCTTGCACTTGGGCCCTTTGCCTAGAACTCCCAGTTCCCTGCACGGCCAGCACCTTCTCCTCCTGCAGGTCTCTGTGTAAGTGTCTTCTCTGCACATGGGCCTTCCCTGCCCCACCTGTCTGCAGCAGCTCTCCTTTCCTGCTCTCTCGCAGCTCTTTGTTTAATTCTTTCATAGCCTTTGGGTGCAGGGACCATGTCTTCCTTGCTCGCCAGCGTGTTCTCAGGACTGGCACAGTACCTGGCTCCGTGAGATCTGTCGCATGAAAAACGAGATGGGAAAGGCCGCCCTGGACATGTGTCTGCCTTACCTCCTCCCTTGTGAGGATTTATCTGGTCTCAATGGAATATATCGGAGTTCGGAATGTTCAGCTTATTTTAGAATGTGAAACTGTTTTCAGAAATAAACATGCCTTGAAGGGTGAGAACTGTCATGCCGGAGCTGGCCCGAGCCTGAGAGCTGCTGATGACAGGCCTGAGGGCACCGTCCCTCCTCCTGCTTCTCCCTCCCACACGTCCAGGGACACGTACCCCACCTGCCCACTAACATCATCTTTCTCCCCAGCCGTTCCTTGAGTTCTGCCCCTTTTCTGCTTGATTCATTAACTTAACCTCACTTACTGGCTTTCCAGTCTCTTACCCCCCCAGGAACAAGGCCTCTTAGATGGGCAGAACCAACCTACTTGGAGTTCATTTCTTTACTAGGGATTTTGCCAAAACAGCATGCTGACTCACTGGGCAAAGTTGCTCTGAAGTTATCTATGCCCAAGGAAGAAAATGAGAAATGCCTATTAGCCTGCTCAAGTATCTCCCATTCTAAAAAATAAATACCAAAATAAACATTCCCAAGCCCTCCTCCCCCATTCCCCCCCCATCACCAGCTTTCCAGAGAAATCAAATTTCTCTCCCACCTCTAATGGAGAGGCAGTTCAACATGACATCTAAGAGCACAGACCCTGGGGCCAGACTGCCTGGGCTCAGAGCTCAAAGCTTTACTAAGCTCCTATGATAGGACAGGTACATATTAGAGGCTGAAAAATAAAAGGCAATGACAACTGTGATAAAATTGGACCAATTGCTTGGCATAATACATCGTCTAAAATCCTCCCACGCAATTACAAGCTTATCCTATTACCTTAACATTACAGATGAAAAATCAAAATTCAAGCAAATTGATAGTCGTAGATTGGTTTAATTGACAATGTTTTTAAAATTCCCCTTTAAACATCTGAGGAAATTATGAACAATGAGAATAATGACAGGGGAATATAGCCTTTTAGGCACAGAAAGTCAGCTTAAAAATGGAACAAAATATAGTGTCTAGAAATAATCCTAAATGCATTTGAAATTCTTGTTTTTGATTAAAATAGCATTTTAAATCAGTGCTAAAACAACAGATTACTCAATAAATGCCTGAGACTAAAGACTAGACATTTGGGGAAATTTTAAGCTCGATGCTTATCTATTACTTATAGCAAAATAAATCCCAAATGAATTAAGAGTTGGATCCAAATGAATTAAGGGTTGAATTATTAAAAATGGAATGATTACAGAAAAAAATCCTGAGTGCTTTTATTTATAATTTGTGATCTAAAAGTCACAAAAGGAAATATTAATACATCTGACTAGTAAAAATCTGCCCCACACACAAAGTTAAAAGACGATTGGCAAACTGGGAAAATATTTTTGTAATATACAACACAAAGAATTATTTTCTCAACGATTCAAAGAGCTCCTTAAAAAGAAAAAAAAAAGAGCAAGGCCACAAGCAATTAGTTTACAGAAAAAGAAGATCAAAGGACCAAAAATTTAGGAGAAAATGCTTACCCTTTCTTGTAATTTAAAAAGTGAAAATTAAGATGAGTTTCCATCTACCTCCTATGTATTTTGCCTTCACAAAACTCTTTGATGATCATTAGGCAAGAAATTATCACAGAAATAGAAAAGCTTTCAATATCAGAGACCACTAAATTAAATTGCTCTCTGAATATCTGAAGGTTTAACACTCTAACAGAACTGAGCGTTGGAACACTGTGTTTGGACTTATGATCTACTGCTCAGTGTTTTCTCCAAGCATTTCAGATTCCAAGCTGTATTTTTGTTAAAGCCCATATTTGGAATCTTGGAGAATTTATCTACTTAAACTTGTTTTAAAGACTTGTTTGGGGGCTATTAAACTCATAGAGATGTCGAGACTCTTCAAAGAACAGCAAAAATAATGCAAATGTTAAGTTACCCTTGACTTCTGATAAGTAGAAGAAATCAAATGATTCCACAGAAGGTACTTACATGACATTTAAGATATTCTTGCATGATTTTGAGAGGTTCAGAAAATGACAACTATCTGTCTCTTGAGAACACGCTTATTAATTCCCTTAGCTCAAGAAAAGCTAATGACCCTAATGAATTTGAATAGTTATAAAAGATCCTTTGAATTTTAAAGTTTTAATCACTAGTTTTCCAGCTTCCACTCTTGGTCCTCATCTTCACCTAATTAATCTCCCCCATCAGAGCTCAGTAGGAAGTCATTTCCTCTAAGAAATTTTCCCTTATGCTCCAAGTTAAGCCAGGATTCCACTCCATTCCTCACACTGCATCCTTCTAGCACTTATTGCAATTGTAACTAATTAATTATAAAGTTATTACTTAATGTCTGCGACTGTTAGGGTGAAAACTCCATGAAAAAAGAGATATTCTGGCTATTTTATTCTTCGAATATAATGTGATTCTCTGCATTTTTCTCAGAAGCCCAGTGACCCCCCGGTCACTGCATGTATTAATTGTTCAATTACTATTTGTTGAATGAATAGTACAGTAGAAAGAATAATACCTTCGCAAAGAAGTTCACATCCTAATCCCCACAGCCTGTGACTATGTTACATAACACAGCAAAAGGAAGTTTGGGGATGTGATTTAGTGAAGGATCTTTAGATGAGGAGATTGCCCTGGATTGTTTGTGTGAGCCGGATGTAATCACAAGGGTCCTTCTAAGAGGAAGCACTAGGATCAGAGTGAGAGAAGAAAATGTGACAACAGATTTAAAGGTGAGAGTGATGAGGCCATTGGCCAAAAAGAACTAGAAAACACAAGGAATGAACTCTTCCTTGGAACCCTCAGAAGGAGCCAGCCCTGCTGACACTTTGATTTTGACCCTTTTGACCTCCAGAACGGTAAAAGAATAAGTTTGTGTTTTTTTAAGCTACCAAGTTTGTGGTCATTAGTTATAGCAGCAATAGAAAACTAATACAAATAACTCGATTAGTTGCATAACATTGGGCAAGACTGCAGGCAAGTAGAGAAAAAGTAAAAAATGAAAATACTATGTAACAAAACAATTGACTTAAGCAACCTAATGATTAAACCATACCCACTACTTGACTAGCTCAATTATTTGCCAGAAATCATTTGTTTAAAGGATAAGACAACATGCTGTAGGTAAGAATAGACCATGGAGTCTAGTACTGGAGACCTTGTTTGTGTGCCCAGACACTGGAGAAGAAACAGTCCAAATGGAGCAAAGGTGTTTGCACTGGGTTTTGGATTTCTCATCCATAAAGGTGGGTTAAGGACAGTTACTTCCTACTTTGCAAAGTTAGTATCAAATTTACACATAAAATATATACAATGTTTGATATAGTCTGAGAAGCATAGTGGAACTGTGGCAGAATGGTACATGGTGTTGGTGGTAAAATCAATGAATAAAAATGTCAGAAAAAGGAGTAGGGTAAGAATAGTGCTGATTAAAATAAGGCTTTAGAAAAAAAGGTATTGCCTGGAGAATAGGAAACAATAGCAAGAGCATGATGAGATATATCGATGATACTAACAGCTATACAATGCAGAATTAGCCTAGAAGAAGGAAATAAGAACATTTAGCTAATGGTAAAATATGTATGAAGAAGAGACACTCAGTGATAAAAGAGAATGCATTTAAAAGTAGTGCCTTTTTTCTCTTACTTTACTTTTATTTGTTTCTTTTTTGCCCCTGGAAGAAGAAGATGATGTGAAGAGACTTCATTTTTTCTGTATAACTTAAAGTCATAAATGCCCATTGGAGCTGGAAAATGTCAGAACTTCAAAATCAAATTGGGCTTTGACAGAGCTAAATCCTAGGTATTGGAAAAATAGCCATGCAGGATGTAGCAGAACACAGATATAATAATAGACCAGCAAATTCTACCCAAAAGCCAAATATGCCACTATTTCATAAAAACTCATAAGCAGTGAAATTTCTTGCCTTTGTCTTTCTACTTGATAGAAATTGCCTCAAATCCTTTTTCCATGCCCTTCTGTTGGCTCTTTGTAGTCCGTTTGTCTTAGTCAGTTAGGAGCACTATATAACAAAGTACCATAGATGGGGTGCCTTATAAACAACAGAAATTTATTTTTCACAGTTCTGGAGACTAGAAGTCTGAGATTAGGGTGCCAGCAGGGTCAGATTCTGGTGAGGCTGGGGAAGGCCCCGACTCCAAATGCCATTACATCCAGATTGGGGTTTCAACATACGAATCTGGGGGAGACACAGACATTCAGTCCACTGCACTGCCTTATGCTGTAGCGATTTGTGCACTTACCTCCTCCGGTGGACAGTAAAGTCCTTGGAGACAACGTCTTTCAAATCTTGCTCCATTTTTAAAATCAACTTGTACCACTTAATTTGGGTGTGAAGAGCAACCTGTGCTAATAAACTTTCAGAAAAGATCCAGGGTAGATGAGCCATCTCCCCCACCAACTCCCTCCTCACTCATACATGCTCTTTGACAATAAAAACGCCCTTCTCAAATCATCATTTTACCTCCCGGGGGCTTTCTCCTTTGTGGGAATCTGTCACCGCTGTCAAATGTGTGAAGTGAACAAAAAGCACTTTTTGTGCTTTTCACATACACTGCTGTTATAATTGATAACAGAGAGCTTGATCACTAAAAACCCTTAACCGTAGAAACTCATGCTTAAAGACACTATTTTTCTTTACTTCCTTCACTCCTAAGTGTACCAAAATCCAATTCGTTAACATCACAGAACCTCAGAAGGCCCAATTAGTGACCGTATCCTGTCCAATTCACTAATACTCTTAAAATATCCAGGGACATTGTGCCGAGTCCCTGCAGAATCCCTGCACACTGTGTTCCTTACATGTTTCTCCGTCGTAATCAATAAAGCTTAGTGTACTTTGGCCAAAACATTTGAATGTTTAGGAAATAAATGCATTATCTACATAATATTCATTTCTACAAAGTGTCTCAAAACCTTGAATATGCTAATGTGTGTTTTGGCTCTCGGAGGAGGATTTAATTCTCAGATTTCCTAAACTTCTTTAACTTAATGTTTGTTTCTTTTTTAGCACGCCTTATTAACATCTCCCAGAGTTGGGTGAGAAGCATGGATTTTGTGCCAAATGGGTCTGAATTGAATCTGGACATGCCACTCACTGGCTCTGTGACTTCAGGAGAGTTATTTAGCCACTCTGAGCCTCAATTTACCTCATCTATAAAAGAGGGATCATATTAACTACTGCTTACCCCTTTCCAATTGCATTCTACCCATAGTTTCCTGTCAATCTTCTCTACCAGATTATAAAACCCTTGACATCTCATTTACTCTGTGTCCCCAACATGTAATTCATGGCTCAACATAGACACTAGATGAGTATTTGTAAAATAAATGAGTAGAATGAGTGACTTCACAAAGAAACGGATGACTGAAAGAATATTTCTTTCTCCTTTCATTGTCAATCATATGCTTGCTACTGTGCTTGTACCTGGGTCACATGAATTTCTACCCAGGTGCATGCCTTCTTGACATACAGAGCCAGTCCTCTCACCTGGATACCTGACCTTTTATGTTAAACTATCTCCATTCCATGGAAGCTACACTTGCCATTCCTCAAGGCCTTGGTGAAACCTCATAAGTCTTGTTTTCTTGCTTGTGTTAAAATGTCAGGCTTACTTCATCCTTGGAAAACAGTGTTTCACTGGTGGGAAAGGTGCTGGAGTCTAGAAACTCGAGTACCAACTTCAGCTCTGCTTGCAGAGTGGCCCTGGTTAAATTGTGTCATCTCTCTGAGCCTCAGTTTTCTCATCTGTAAAATGAGGAAGATACCACGATTTTTCCTCAGGCAGTTTCAGGATCATTGAAAAACAGCATGCGTTTCTGTTGGCTGATGTAATTATTGCAGTTTTTCCAGCTGTGTATTAGGGACATTACAACCCCAAATAAAAACACTAATTATTGTTTACACTAATGTCATGCTTACTATCTGTGAGGCACTATTCTAAGTATTATCTTGTTCACTACTCATAACAATGCTATTATCATCCCCATTCTACAGATGAAGAAACTGAGGCTCAGAGTGCTCAAATAACTTGACCCAAGGACCTACAACTAGTAAATTATAAAGCTGGGATTCAAACCCACTAGCACTCTATGATCCAAAATCATTTTAAATGGCAAATAACAATAGAGACCCTGATCTAGTGATTAATACAATATTTAAAGAGTTTCCCTTGAAGATGGAAGTTTGCCCACATCCGAACTGCTAATTAGACTACTGTACTTTCTTCCTTTTCCTTGGGCTCCCACTTGGCTGATGGTTGGCAGAGCACAGATCCTACCAGGGCACCTTTTTGCCCAAGCACCTGGCCCTTGCTCTTCCATCATCCAAACTACACTTGGCTCAGTCTCAAGAGCCAAAGTCACTCTGAGAGTGAGAGAAGATGTATGAGTCTGGGTGGGTTAAACAACAGAAAGTTATTGTCTCGCAGTAGTGGGGGATAGAAGTCCAAGATCCAGGTGTTAGCAGGGTTAGCCTTCGGGGACTGTGAGAGAATATCTGTCCCATGCCTTTCGCTCTCAGCCCTGATGGTTTGCTGGCATCTTTGGCGTCATTCTTTCTGAATCTCCACATCGTCTTCCCTCTGTATGCATTTTCTCTCTTCACATGGTATTCTATCATATTCAATTAGCAGCCTACCCTGCTGCAGTACGACCTGATCCCAACTAATTTCCTCTTCCATGACCCTATCTGCAAATAAGTCACATTCTGAGCTACTGGGCAGTTAGGACTTTAACATATAAAGTTTGGTGGGACAAAATTCAACTCATAATATAGGTCAGTAGTCACCAAACCTTTCCTCTTGTTTGAAGACCTTGGGCTGGCTCTGGTTTGGGTGGGCACAGGCATCACTCTACACAAAAGTGTTTTAGTGAGCCACCGTGCCACGTGCTACTGCATGCTGGAGCGAAGGGTCATCCTCGCCCCTTTCACAGGCTGCTGGGCTGCCGTGCCATGTTGTCCTTGAGCACTTTCCCAGCTCTCGAGTAAAGAAATCCAATAGACATATCCATGGTCCTTTCGAGGGCTTATGTCTCTCTGAGCCTGTGTGACGGCTTCCTTAGCAATCCACTCAGGAGGATATTAAATAAATAGGCTGAAGAGGATTTGAAGATGGACTAAATAACCATGATAACCAAGGAAAAAATGTAATGAGAATCTGAAAAGATTTGACCAAAACAAATTGCAGGATCAAATGAACGCTTCCAGAACCAAGCCGCTCATTGTTGATGGAGAAACTGCTTATGCCTCCAGACGATTGCTCTAGCTAAGTCGTAAACATCATTCTGGCTTCCAACCAGAGGAGTTTTCTAATCAGCTCTCAGTCCATTCTCACATTTTCTCTCCAACTGCTCATTAGAATTGCATTCTTCATCCTGAAGTCTTAATTTTTCAGAATATAGAAGAGTGGTCTTCATACATCATAAATGCAGGCTTAAACATCAAATTGCCAACAATTAAAGATTACCAAGGAGAGATAACAATTATTTTTATTTTTCCTGGCAATTTGCTCATCATTAAGACAAGCAAACCAAGTAATTTTTCCAAACGGCTTTGAATTTTTACATCCATTTTCTTCTGGGGGAAAAAAAAGCACAGGCTTTTATCTCAATTCTCTTTTGTACATTGGTATTAATATTAATGCATTTTGAATCAGTAACAAAAAAGAAAGCGATGCTTTGATCTTTTTTTAATTTTAATTTTCTTAACATGTATTTGTCACTAAACCTGGCACACCCTTGCTCAAAAACTCTCAGTAGGCAACAACTACCTTTGAAATAAAGACTAAACTTTTGTCGCGACATCCAAGACCTCAGTCTCTGCCCATCACACCCTTGTCCAGACTTCTCTGCATGTATTGGCCAGAGCATCTGGCTTGTCCAACACGCTGTGGTCCGAATGTTCCCTGTGCCCAAAATGTCCTTCTCCTTTCTATCCACTTCCACTTGTTGAATTCTTACCTTTGAAGGCTCAGCACAAGGACTGCTTCCTCCTGAAGCCATCTTGGCTTTCCTCTTTTCTGGTAGAGCTTTCTTTTCCTCTGTTTTCTTTTTATTCCACATTGCAATATACTTCCAGGCATGCAGTTGCCCGCTAAATGCTAAGCTCGGGATAGGTGAGAACAGTCACAGCTGTTTTTAGCAACTCTCCAGCCCCTGCACTCCCGACTTTGGTGCCTGCCGTGCTGCCTTTGAAGTAGTGACGTTGACTGAATAAAGGAATGAAGAAATGTCTGAAAAATACAGTCCTTTTGCAGTCTCTATTTAGTCATTTTCATTTTAATAGTCCTGTGAATTTAAGTCAACAGGTGCTTGTTGCCTGCATGCTCTGGGCTTGACAATGTTGAAGAGGAGGCTTCTAGAATGGCAGTTCCTGGGCGAATCCTTCTGATTCCAGGCTCAAAGGACGGAAACTCCATTTTTGGTATCGTGGATCACACTGTGAAACAGAACATTATTATGCTTGGGCTTAGAAGACTGAAAGCTCTGGGGCTGCCTCCTGAGCAGACTTCTCCGTAGCTGTGTAGTTTAGGTGAGTTGAGCCTCGGAGTGGACCCTGCTGTAGAGTAGGGAGCATGTGTACTTTGTAGGGGCCATGAGAGATTTGAACGTGAGCTTGACTCAAGCTGCAGGTCCTCTGAAAAGCTTCCCCAACCCCTCACTGTGATGTAAACGGTCTTCCTTTGGACCTGTGCCCCCAGCTCCCGTGCACAGCTATTCTGAACCTGGAGTGGCTGATGGACCCATCCATTCCGCCCACCCCTCAAGGCCATGAGCGTTTGAGGGCCCTTGTCTATGGTATTGCAGCATCTTCAAGTCTGCCAGGCAGGGGCCCTTCTCAAGCCTGGGGTGGTGCCCAGCGGTGCAGCCAAGTGTGGCTTCTAGAGCTTCCCTCCATCCTCACTTTATTGTCAGGTAAAGTCAATTGCCATTTTCTCAATCTTAGGTAGAGGACCTGCAAACACAGCTGCAGGACAAATCCATCCCCACTGCCACCCAGGTAGCAGTAAGTGGGCAGCCCAGTGGAACCAGGTCCTAGGGCAAGTCCCCACATCTCTGCAGCACTGGGACATGCACCCCACACACAGCCACTCTGTCTGCGCTGGCCAAGCCCCTGCTGCCCCAGCCTCCAGTGGCTAGCGGATTCTATCCTAGGGTCCCTTCCCTTAGTCCCCACTTGGCCTTCACCTTTGAATGTGCTAGAACACTGGCTGCTCCCTCTTTGCTTCAATTTGGTGCTACCCAAATTGCATCTTGAGGAAATGCTTCCAATTTTCTAGTTTGTGGATCCTACCCTTCCCCAATTTCCAGCAGAAATCTAGAGTTTCTTAGTTGTCATCGTAACTGGGATTTGGAAGTGGGTGCTGAGTTAATGGGTAAGTTTAAATGCCCACCTGGGACCAGGACGCTGCCCAATCTCAGATGCTTTGACTCCCTTCCTTAGCAAAGGCTGGTGCACTTCCCTGTGGCCCACCTCCCCTCTCCCCGCTGCCTTCCCCACAGCACCAACACCAGGGACTCAACCCCATCCAGACGAACCTGCCCTGAGCCTCCTAGGAGGACAGGAAAACAGCCCATCACAGCAGCACCAGCACTACGGTGGGTCAGGGCCTCTGCTGTAGCACTTATGTCATATTTTTACAGCTTGTCATTACCCCCCAACAAACATTAAGCACCAGAGAATCGAGCTGGGTACAAATCAAATTGGTTGTTGCAAAGGGATTCAAGTGGCCTCTACCAGAAAGACATTGCCAAGGCCCTCTCTCAGCTTCGTCTCACTTCTGTCCCCTGTATTTGCTTGTGGTCGTCTCTTTGCCAGACCGGAACCTCTGGGAGGACAGGGATATTTGTACTGTTCCCTGCCAGGGCCCTCATTTGCATATCTGTGCTGAGAGCACATCATTTTCTTCTTCAATAAGAAACAAGACAACATGGATTGAGCTCTTTTTTAAAAGCATTTATTGCTGAATTGGTGTTCATTATATAAAATTTAGAAAGCACGGAAAACAAAGAGGAAAAGATTATCACCCATCATTATTATGGCATATTCCTTTGCAAGGTGTTTTTCTATGTGAGTAAAATCTGGTAGCCTGTTTCCTTTGCTTAACACAATATCATAACCATTTTCTTTTGCTTTTCCCTCCATATTTATTGAGCACCTACTATGTATCAGGGACTGTGCTAGGCCCTGTAGATGTTTAAACTGGGTCTTAGAATGCCAGTGAATATTTCTGAGAGAGAGAAGCAGGGCCACATAATTAAGGCAGAGGGATACCACCTTCAAGTTGCGATGTATGGAGAATGAGCTTTAGGCTAACAAGGGTAACCAAAAAGGGCACCATAAGACAAATTTGCACTAAAATTTAGTGTCTATTACACTGACCATGCCAGAGGTGCTACTTTCTACAGTAGAGGAATTTTCAAGATTTGCTGAAATTTCCAGAAAAATCCAAAAGTGCAATCGATAAGGTCAGTTTTACCAAAACCTGGAGCCATTCCTGAAGCAGTCTTTCTGCTAAAGACCCAGAAGTTTTACAAGTGAGGGTGGTAATCTGTGCTGCCAGCCAGTCAGAGGGGACGCCAGGTGCAGTGTTGAGGCACAGTCTGGAGGAGTCCACTCCACTGGGTGGTACCATCACACTGACCTCTTAGTTGACTGATCACAAAGAGGTCTGGGGAGTCCTGAAAAGAGGCTGGGAAGCCAGAGCAGGGGTGGGGGACTCTCCAAGGCTCAGGGACACAGCTGTTCACCAACCAGCACAGAAGTCTTGCAATGTTTTAAGAAACACACACTGTACCAGAGCATCCTGGCAGCCAAACCTGCCCAGCGAGCATCTTCTCTCAAGCCTTACATATCAGCTGTCCTGCTGCCTTTGACATGAGAGCCCCAGTTTGCCATCCATTGCACTTGAGCCAGAGGAGTATGATTTGGGGCAGAAACCAGGAGAGGGGGTCAGAGCCTACCCATGGAGGACAAGCTGTGCTGGCTCTGCCACCCTCCTCTCTGAAGCACCTCCTGGAATAGTCACGCCAACCCAGGCTCACCCTAAGAGGCACACACCCACTCACGTGGTCACTCAATATGGCCACGTAGCTCCAGAGTGAAGAGAGGGGGCTCATGGGGTGAAGAATGGGCAAAGGCGTTAAAGACAGACCTGAGTCCTGAACATCCATTAGCAGCATTGGCCAGCATCTCCCAGAAGGCCTTCTCTTGCAGACAGCCATCTCCAAAGTCCCATTCTAGCATCCATCTTTACTGCCTAAATGCAGGGACAACATCTGTAGTCACCTGGAGTGAGAACTACAGCACTCTCCTTAAATCTCAGCTTCCCTACTAATTTGGGTGAGTGGGAAGTGGGTAGAAAAGACAGAGCTTCCCAATAAACTTATCAATCATTGAAGAGAGGTGATTTTGGGGCTGTGTAGGCAGCAGGACGGTGAGGGACGTGGGGGCCAGGATTATGTACATTGAGTTGGGGGTAAAAGCTCCAGGAAGCAGTGCTGGAAGCAACCTGCCCTCACCCACCGCAGGATTAATCTTCTTCCAGCCTCCCCCCCCCCCACCAAATACACAAACACGGTGGTCTTCGAGTTTCACAGCAATCGTTATTGGTAATAATGAGCTAACTCTTTGTACTTGCAATGTGTGTGTACTTGGAACATGCATTTAGATCTTATAGAAATGGTTGAAAGAGGACGGGGATCTCCAATCAGGGGAAGAGAAGGTGACTGAGAGCTGGGGTTAGCCTGCAGGGCAGAGATCAGCTGTTCTTCACTGTTGCAGCATAAAACACTCACGTTGGCTATTGATAGCTTCCTAGTTGCTAGTGGGTCTTTTAGACACAAGGACAAGTTGCTTATGGAGGAGATCAGTGTACCATAGCAGTCAGGAAGCAGAGGTTCAGATTGCATCTCTGCTAGACTCTAGCTATGAGATCTTGGGCCAGTTTCTTAGCTTTTCTGCATCTCAATTTCCTCATGTGTAAAATGGTCATATCTTTCAGGGCTGTTGTGAAGAGTAAGTAAGATAACATTCACAAAGTACTTAGCACAGCGTCTGACAGAGCAGAGTCCTTAATAAAGGTAGTTGTTCACATGAAATTGCTTTCTTGTGAATTACTTTATCACAAATTTATGGAATAATTCATTTATTAAAAACATGTAGACTTTAAAAATCCTAACTTTAGAAAAGATCTAGAAAGAAAAGATGAGACATAAGTTGTAACATTGTCTAACTTTGCTTTTATAGGAGGCATGGAAATTCACACTAGAGAAGGCAAGACAAATTGTCAAGAAATCCCCAACTCTGGTAAGGAATGAGCCTTTTCCTTGGCATGTTCATCTCCCACTGGCCCTGCTCTCACCCCCCAGATCCAAGCCTGCAACCTGCCATAGCTGCATTGGGATTAAAGTACTGATAGGAACATGAGCCCCTTCCTACCTTTTTTTCCTGGCTTCTCTCTCATAACCTCTACACTACTGACTTTGAGGCTGGGTAATCCTCTGTTGTGGGGACTGTCCTGTGCTCTGTGGGGTGTTTAGCAGCATCCCTGGCCTCTACCTACTAGATGCCAGTAGCACCCTCCACCCCTTCCCAGTCATGACAACCCAAAATGCCTCCTGATGTAGCCCAGTGTCCCCTGGAGAACAAAATCATCCCCAGCTGAGCACTGCTGCTCTCCAGTGGACCATTTTGGAGGAGGCTGTATCCTCCTGCTCCTCCACTTTCTAAAAATGTGACTTTAAGCAAGGTGCTCAACTTCTCTGAGCCTCAATTTTCTTGTCTGTAAGATAAGGTCAGTAACAGTGTCCTCCGATGTGAGGACTAATAGAGTTGATGTGTGTGAAGCACCTGGTGTCTTGCCTACGACTTACCAAATACTCCATAAATGTTAAAGTCATCACAATTATTATTAATTTCCCCTAATTTGTTATCTTTGTAATAACACTCTCATTCAACAGACAGGATGTTTAGTTAAAATAAATTCTTGTGAAGTTAAGCATTTAACTTGGGTCGTGGTTGCAAGTCAGCCCCAGTAGAAAAGGAAGCAGAAAAAGTAGATCTTTAAAGACAGAGTCATCCTCGATGCTAAAGATGCTGGCAGTAAGGGAGCATCCATCAGCAACGGGAGGGCAAAGACCTTGTCCTTGGCTTCTCCCTGCTGGCCAGCTCATCATTCACCTTGATGCAATGCATTTAAGGTGTTATTGATTTGGCAACATGGAAATAAAGGGGAGGAAATCCCTCGTGGCCAAGCTAGCCAGATTTAGCAAGTGAAAAATAGGATGCCTAGTTATATTTGAACTTCAGATAAACAATGACTAATGTTTTAGTATAAGTATGTCTAATGCAATATTTTATCTGGCAGCCCTACTCATGGGGGGCATAAAGGGCTTGAGGAACCAGGCTGCTATGTGTTAAATGGCAATATGCAGGCATTTCCACATAAGTGATTAATCAATCACAACGTCTGCATCGCCAATCATTATTTAATGCAGTGAATAATTAAGGGCTGACAGTAGCCAGTTTAGCTAATTTGCTTAAGTTGTTGAATGAGATATGGAAGCATTGCAGGAAGCCCTTGACCACCGCCTTCAGAACCCTGAGCAGAAACGGAGAATAATAGAATTCATCTTTTATTCCTCTCAGCACACGTCTAAAAACTTATTCTCAGGGCATTGTTTACTTCACTAGCACAAACTGCCTTGGCGTTAACTCAAAGGCTAATTAGGATTTTACAGATTTTTATTTCTGTCACCAGAATTGCAAGCATATTTCATGGGGCAGAATTCCAATAATTACTTGCAAGAAGCCAAAAAAAAAAAAATTCTACTGAACAATTCAACAATTAAAAAACTCCTCAGAAACCTCCACGAATTTATTTACTCTCCAGATGAAAGCTATCACGGAAAAAATAATCGGAAAATGCAAATAAGTGTCTCTGAGAAACCACTCAGAGAGAATAGACCGCCATTGGGCACACCGTGATGGTGGCTGTAACTGCAAACCCAGCCAGGACACGGAAAGCAACACACAGTAGGTCTCGTGTCATGTCAGCCCAGCCTGTCAGGCTGAGAATCCAGACAGGAGAAGTTATGCATTGTTGAAGGAAATTAAATGTTCCAGAGAAAGTCTGGATCTCAATTAGGCCCCAAAAAGCTCCTTGAGAGAACTTTTCATGGATTTGGTGGAACATGGAACATCTAAGAGCACCTGAGTCTCTTAATCACCTTACTTAATTCTCACCTCTCCAAAGTAAAGTCTTTTTGTTATCAATTCCATTTTGCAGAGGAGAGGATTGAGACTCAGGTAGGTTAAGTAATTTGCTCATTTCACATAGCTAGTAAGGGAGAAACCCATCATTTAAATCCAGAGCTAGCTATTCCCAGGTTCAATACCCTTTCTACTATGCCGGTTGCTCTCAACAAGCCCTCATCAGTGCTAAACTTCAGGGAGCACCCTTCTTATCACAGGCTATATGGATACTGGAATCCTACAGTAGACAACCTGTGTAGCTATACATGACAGCCCCGATCACAAACTCCCCTGCTCAACAGCATCATCTGGGAAGCCTTTAAAAATTGCTAATGTCCAAGCCCCACCTCAGACCAGTTTAAACCCAGGTATTATAACACACAACGAGGGTTGAAAACTACTTCACTATGTAGAAGTTCAATTTTATCTTGGCTGCGTACAGAAGAGTGATTATGCTACCTCATGGCCTTCAATTTACCCCATCCACCCTATTTTTCTTTATTCAGCCCCTATTTGTTGTTCTGCATTCATTTAATATCCTGGTGTGTGGGGAAGCTCAGGAGGCTGGTTAAATCGATTGCCAAGTGAAGATGCCGCATAACTCCTGTCCCCAGCGACAGCCCAGATTGGAGACTTTCATTTTAGGTGGGATTAGATGTAGCTAGATGCCATATTTTAAAGCCATTGCTGTGTTAATAACAACCCACATTGTATCTCTATCTAGCAAAGTTCCAGTGGAAAGGAAGGGACCGGCAAACACGCAGGCAAGGACTGCTTATTGCAGTGCTGCTCTGGGCCCGCCTCTGTTCTCTTTGCAAGCAAATTGTAAGAGGATGATGAGCTTTCCCTCGCTATGTGATGAAAAGACCAAATAATCAAAATCTCTATCTAAACAGGAGGAGTTCTGGGGGGGGAGTCCCTGGGACATCATCCATCACCCGCTTCCTAACCCCAATTTCTGTGCAATGAATGTCAAAGACAGCTGCAGCCATCCAGCTGAATTTTGACACTGAACAGCTGTGTCATTATAAAATTTTATTTTATTGCACCTTTTTTATAGTGATTATAAGGCTGTCCACATAAATTTTTTAAATATATTGGTTATCAGGAGTGTTAAAAATCTACATTGTCATTAGGATGATGAGACCAAAGCCTTCAGACTAAAGCAAATATTAAAACAAGTAGCTCAAATATTCAAATGCAGCCTGGCTTTGAACTCTAGGTCTTCAGGAGGTGTCTGTACTTCCAAAGCGCCACTGATGCTGTTCTCATGCTGCTGCTTGGTTTACAGTGTGGCTACAATTCTGATCTTAATCAGCTACTATGTCTCTGAATGCAATCTTCTAAACACCCCTCCTTTGCACCACTGCCCTCCCTGCCCCTTTTACATCAGCGGCTCCCAGCCAGTGGCACTTGTGCCCCCCGCCCCACCCTGGGTCTGGCGATATCTAGAGACAGATTTGCGTTGCTGGCATCTGGCAGCTAGAGGCTGGAAATGCTGCCAAGCATCTCACAATGCACGGGACAGATCCATAGCAAAGAAAGAATTAGTATCAGCTCCAAATGGCAATAGAGATGAGGTTCCAGACACTGGGATCAGGCCTCAGGGTCCCTTATCTCCGATGGGCCTCTCTGCCCCCTCTCGCCTCTTCTGGGCCATCGCCCCACCCTAGCCACAGCTTTCTGAAATACCAGTGTAGCTCCTCTGCCTGACACCTTCAGGGATTGCCCACCGTCCTCAGGGTAACACATAATGCTGCATCCCAGGCTTGTCATAATGTCTCCTTCCTTCCACGAGTCACTGCATTCTGTGGTTTCCAATGCTCCAGACAGGCTGAATTGTTTGGCATTCCCCTAAGACACCAGACTTTCTTGTACCTCCACAGAACTGCTGGCCTGCTCCCTCTGCCTGGAGCCCGGTTTCTTCAGCTTCAGTGTGCACCCTGGGTCCTTGTTAAAGTGCAGATTGTGATTCTGTAGGTCTAGGGTGATGCTGAGACTTTGCCATCACATCTTGAGTGGCTAGGACCTAGGCCAGTGGTCTTCAAGCCCTAGTGGGCATTGGAATGACTGAGAGGGCTAAGAAAACAGAGTGCCAAGACCCATCCAAGGTTTTTGATTCAGCAGATCTGGGGGGGGAGGTCCAAGAATTTTCATCTCTAGCAAGGCTATGGACTGCACTTTGAGTCACAAAGCCTCAGGGCATTTGTCCTTTCCTTCCCACCTGCCTCCATCCTGCCTGACTTCTGGGTCATCTGCATCCTCTCCCAGGTTCCTAGAGAGCCCTGCTAATGCCTCAACCCCACAGGGTGCACCCAGAGCTGGGATATACATCCATGGTGAGCTGAGAACAAGGACAGCCCTTTAATCTGCACATCTCATATAGAGAGGGGCGTTGGTCAGGATGTTCCTCTCCTCCTAGAAAGCCAGGCAGGCATCTCAAAGATCCTTGAATACTTCATTTATATTCTGAAAAGGTTTCCAGTTATCCTTTGCCAGGTCAAAATATCGCCAGTGCCCATGAAACACTGCATAGCTGTCAGAAGGACTCCCTGGGCCAGCAGGAATCCACTGTCTCTCTTCCTTTGTTGAAAAATATAGGTTCCTAACTCTTCCCACCCTGTTGTGTTTTCTTTCTTTCATTTGAGGAAAGCATCATGGAAACCACAATCTTTCTAAAAGCACAGCTTAATAAAGATCCAGGGCTCTTATCAATAATATATCCCACTTTAGAATCTCATGGGAACCGCTATCTAAAATCCCATGACTTACGGAGCTGCACGCTCTCTCTGCTCCCCAGGAGAAGGGGCCTTCCTTCCCGTTAGTCTTTATTTCCACAGTAAGATGGAATTATTTTATTTGAAATTGTTCTCTATTTTCAAAGCTCTTGGGTAGAGGAATGTCATTTACAGAATAGAACCGACCAAGGTGGAGAGAGGTGTGGCCGGGAAAGTGGGATGAGGCGGTGGGTGAAGGGTGGGGAGCCTCCAGCCGAGGGAACAGCATGAGCAGGGGCTTAGGGGTTGGGATGGTTGTGGGATGGGTATGGAGCTGGGGACAGGGGCAAGAGGTGAATTTAGATCAGGAAAACGGGGCTGCATTCTAGAGGGAGAAGAGTCCAGAAATCTAGGCTACAGAGGGGCCCTTAGAGGGTGGGGAACTAGTCCTTAAATAACTCTCTTTTTATTGTCTTTTTTTTTTTCTCCC
>VBSM01002217.1:16211163-16235302 GCA_008086735.1 Cheirogaleus medius
ACAGAGCCCAAACTATTACCTGAAAAATCTGGCTTGTATACTTATGAATAGGGTCCTGAATACAGAGACCCTGTCCAGAACTTTCAAGCCCTCCTGTCTTGAGTTTAAAATCCTACACTGTAGCTCCACTAAGAGTCTGGATTACGATAGATGTCGCTAGCACAGCAATAGTAATAGTAATAGTAATAGTAACCGCTGTTCAAAACGTTAAGAGGTGGAACAGTGTCTTGAGAGGGACATTTGACTCAGGCACACAATAGCGTAGGTTCTACCCTCCACTCAGCTACTTCCAAGGTGACCACTGCTGCTTTTGCCGTTACCAGGTAGCGTATGGCGTTGTTCTAGGTGCCAGGTGCTGACCTTTCAATACATTTCCTCACTTGCTTCTCACAACTGTATGAGGTACCGTGATTCCCCCAAAATAAGACAGGGTCTTATATTTATTTTTCTTCAAGAAGACACCCTGGGGCTTATTTTCAGAGGATGTGTTATTTTTTTTAAGTACGGTACAACAATCTACATTTATTCAAATATAGTTAAGTCGTCTTCTTCTGGAACATCATCATAACTCTCCAAACCCCGAATTCCATCCTGAATTTCTTGCGACTCTATTTCCTTTAGAACCATCAGCCCCAATCTTTCATGTCGAGCAATAGAGCTCTCATGGGGCAGATGAGAAGGGCTGCTCGTCTTCTTTACTGCTCCGCGACGAAATGCATGGGTTGTGCAGATCCGCTGTGTAGCCACGCCCATCACTAGGTCTTATTTTCGGGATAGGGCTTATATTGCACAAATGCTTAGAAATCCTGCTAGGGCTTATTTTATGGGTAGGTCTTATTTTCAGGGAAACACGGTAGGGATGGTTATTATTCCCATTTCACAGGAAGGACACTGAGCCTTAAAGAAGCAACTTCCCCCAAGCCACCGAGGACCAACATGCAGCCCCAGGTGTATTTGACCTCATGTGTTCTTTGGCTCCTTTGCAATGATGCTTCTTGAGCTGACTTTGAGAACCTGAGCCACTTAATGTCTCTGAGCCTCAGTTTCCCCATATCTAAAATTAAAGCATAAACTAAATTCTGGCTACACCTCAGAATTATCTGGGAACTTTTACAAATCCAGATTCCTTGGCACCAGAACTAATGAGAGCGCACTGTGTTTTCCTGAACATTCTCTGTTAGGGGACCCTTAGGCAATCAGACCCCACACCTAGACTCCTGGTTGTCTGTGTCCCTCCAGCACTCACCTTCTAGTTCAGGTACAAGACCATGAATGCTGCATGTACTGATCAGGCTTTACAGACTCAAAAGAATATTCCTTAGCTGTGAGACACTCATTTAACCACACCACCCATCCTGGCCCTTTCTCTTTTACTCTTCCTCTCCTGAAAGAGCTCCAATAACTGGCCTGTGCTAGTCCAGCCTGGCTCTTAGACCTGGGAATGCCCGAGGTGAGAGTTGGGCTGCACACCTGGACTGAAGGGCTATTCTAGTTTCCTGTGGCTGCTATAACAAAATACCACAAACTAGGCGGCTTAGAACAACAGAAATGTATTCTCCCTCAGTTCTGGGGCCCAGAAGTCTGAAATCAAGGTGTCAGCAGGACCAGGTTCCTTCTGAGACCTCAGGTAGAATCCTTCCTCATCTCTTCCTAGCTTCCGATGGCAGCTGTCCGTCCTTGGCATACCTTGGCTTGCAGCTGCATCACTCCGTCTTCACCTATGGCCACCTTCCCTGAGTAGCTGTCTTTTCCTTTTATAAGGACACCAGTCATATTGGATTAGGGCCCACCTAATGGCCTTCTCTTAACTTGACGACATTTGCAAAGACCCTATTTCCAAATAGAGTCACATTCACAGGGAGCAGGGGTTAGGACCTCAACATGTCTTTCCATTGAACACATTTCAACCCCTAACAGAGCCACATTTCCTATATCCCACTACCTTTCATCTCATGAGCTTCATGAGAGCTAAACCCACTGAACATCTCTGGTCTGTTGTGAAAATATCTGGAGAGAGGAGGAGGCTATGATTCAGACCCATCTTCAGAGCCTCTTAGAGATTCAAGAGTTAAAAACTCTTCCTGCTTTATCTGCCAGCATGAGCCTCTGCAAGCCAGCTGTGCGAAGTGCTGGCCTGGGTCCCAGAAACAGTAGCGACACCCCTTTCCATGAATGGGGTGAATGCAGACAGCATGGGGCTGCGGGGAGTAGAGGGGAAATATCAGACATGAAAGAAGATGCTGGGAGGCTGAGGGGCAGCCAGCTCCCCACGCCCCTGTCACGTCCTCATGCCTGGCTGCCACTGAATTGAGACCCCATCCCCTCCTTGCTGAATGCATAATTGTAGTTTCTGTGTCAAATGTGGACCAGCAGGACCCAGCAGTGCCAAAGTGATAACACTTCCATGAACCACCTCTGAAAAATGGAATTCAAGAGCATCTGTGGCCAGGGATTTTCTTGGTCCAATTTCAAAGGAGCTATTATTATTATTATTGTTATTTTTGAGACAGAGTCTCACTCTGTTGCCCAGGCTAGAGTGAGTGCCATGGCGTCAGCCCTAGCTCACAGCAACCTCAAACTCCTGGGCTCAAGCAATCCTTCTGCCTCAGCCTCCCAAGTAGCTGGGACTACAGGCATGCACCACCATGCCCGGCTCATTTTTTCTATATATTTTTAGTTGGCCAATTAATTCCTTTCTATTTTTAGTAGAGACGGGGTCTCACTCTTGATCAGGCTGGTTTTGAACTCCTGACCTTGAGTGATCCGCCCGCCTCAGCCTCCCAGAGTGCTAGGATTACAGGCGTGAGCCACTGCGCCCGGCCTAAAGGAGCTATTATTATTTTATGAAAAAACAAAAACGTTGTATTTTTCTTCATTCTAAAAATCACTGTGTTTCCGGTGTCATTGACACCAGGTCACAATTTATTGAGTGCTTTATGATTTACAAAGCACATATAAATGCAGTCTCATTTATACTTCAAAACAATCTGTGGTTCAGTACTAAAAATGATAACTAAAAATTATCTGGTGTTGTCTATGCACAAAGAGCTGTTGTAAATGCCACCCTATAAGGTAAGCACCATTATTGTCCTTTTTTAAAAAAGATAAAGTCATTTGCCCAAGGTCACAGAGCTGGTAATGGACAAATCTGATCTTTGAACCCAGAAGTCAGGTTCCCATTGACCCCTCAACTCTTATCCCCCCTCTTTAGGTGAACAAGTGGGTTTTACATGCCAGACCCACCAGCACAAAGTCAGCAGGTGGTAGAGACAAGACCCGAGTGTCTTCTGTCGTACAATCCTATGATAAGATCCCTCCGAGAGGAATCCCTTTCCTGCTCTGTGCCTCTCTGTGCCCCCAGCCTGTTTGGTTTACAGATTTCAAAATTCATTTCGGGGTCCCCACCCCAGGGAGATGTTCCTGCTCCCGTCCCACCTTCAGTCCCGGCGCTCCCACTCCCTGCTCCCCCAGGCTCCCCCACCGCCAGTAAGCTCCTGCAGAGCAGGGATACCATTTCTCAGTAGTAGGAGCTCAGGGAAGAAATGAGGGAAGAAATAAAGGAAAAGCACTACTTTACCAGGAAGAAAAAAATGTGTAGACTATCAGGCTACTCCCGTGAGGTAATCAAGTTTTTTGTTGTTTTGTGTTGATCAGACACACAGTGCCACATGCTGTTTATCTTTGTCACAATTTATTACAATGGCAGGTCAGGAGGGTCCCCTCGTTTACAAATCTATTCTTTTATATTAATGTCTATATGCATAAACACATATTATTTCATAGAAATACACACTAACTATATATTTATATCTACGTTAATTGGGTTTTTCATTCGACACTACTTTCTTTTCCATTTCCATTTGCTCTTCCTTCCCCACGCCCTGCTCCTTCCACCACGTCCGTCCTGTCCCCACCACTGAGGTGAGCCGTGTCTACAGGTCAGGGTGAGCCCTCATGGCTTCCCTGCTCTCACTTCGTCTTACACAGACCCACAGAACACATCTGCATCCACACACAGCCAGCCCACGCCCCGCCCTCCAGTGCCACCTGGGACTCCAATGTGTGGCAGGTACACGTGAAAATTCATTCTCATTATGTTTTCTTTTGTCATAGTGTCCCAGTTTCAGGAATCATTTTGGGGATATTAAACTTGAATAGCTCAATATTGTGTAATTAATAACATTCAGATGCAATTACAATTGCTCACTGGATCAAGCCTGCTTGCCCGACATCTGGCATCTATGTTAGAGCCGTGGCAGCGATACCAGCCTGCATGATAATTGGATAGGACGTGTTGTGTGGCCGGAAACCTGAACATCTGACAGGGTCCTTGGATTGGGGTCGGGTTGTTTCTAGAAATGAAACTGCGATAAGAACAGACACCTGACTCCTGTTGCCCAACCCTAGGAACTATCCTTGAAATAATTGTTTCCATTGCACATAGTAACAATAAGAGCATGATTTTTGAGAACTTAGCATACCTCAGAAACAGAGAATGATATTGGTCCTATTTTACAAATGAGGAAACTGAGGTACAAAAATATAGCACCTCTTATATTTTCCTGGATAGAGCTGGAACCCATTCTATTAAGTGAAGTATCCCAAGAATGGAAAACTAAGCACCACATGTACTCACCAGCAAATTGGTGATCAACACCTAAGTGCACATATAGGAATAACATTCACTGGGCATTGGGCAGGTGGGAGAGGGGAGGAGGGGATGGGTGTATACATACATAATGAGTGCAATGCGCATTGTCTGGGGGATGGACAGGCTTGAAGCTCTGACTGCGGGGGGGCGCCAAGGGCAACCTACGTAACCTAAACATTTGTACCCCTATAATATGCAGAAATAAAAAAAAAAGATTAAATAATTTGCCTAAAGTCACGTAGCTAGTAGACAGCAGACCTGGGATTCAAACCCAGAGAGTCCAATTTCAGAACCCAGAGCTATGTTAAGGGAATGCACACGGCTCTTCCTTCCCACTGGGATGCCCTTAGTCCAATTACTTGCCTTGAAAATACTTCCTCATCCTTTAGGTTTCACCTTGAGATCAACTCTTTCCTCCTACACAGTTAGAAATGTTTTCCCTCTAGGGGCACAACACCTTTGTAGTATCTTCTCTCCAGGACAATAGTTATCTACTGATGCACCGATTTCACCCATCCATCATTAAGCTCCTCAAGCACAGGAAATGTGCCTGGTATTCATCCCTCGTATCTATGGGATGAATGCCTGGCACCTAGCAGAGACTCCAAACATGCCTGTGGAATGAATGAATGAATGAATGAACATTTCAACATACAACTAGATACTTCTAAGGATACCCAAGGTATCAAGTTTATATGCAATTTTGCAATAATAATTTTAGTAAAAAGTAAACAGTGCCTTATCCAAAACCTTGGCACCAGATATGATTTAGAATTCAGAATTTTTCATATTTTTAGGAAAGTAACATATGGTGCATATACCATAACTCACCTACCCTCCCCAGCACCTCTTGATCAAACACATTTCTATTTCAAAGTGAAATGTATGAGTTTTCACACTCAATATGGTAAAGTTTATCAACTGCTGTATATCAGTTCAGGTCAAGTTTTGTCACAAATGAGGTTGCTACAAAGCTGGAAAACATTTGGATTAGGGGGTGTGAATAAGGGATTGTAGAGCTTATATAAATTGCAGTTTATGCTGCTTTGTAGAACCAATCTACCCACTCGTGTTTAGAATGCACGAGCCTTTAAGCAGACCAAGGTTAATGAACTAGCTTTCAAGTCCTAGAGATAACTCATTGTTCTGTCCTTCAAGGACAAACCCTCACCCCTGAGATGACAAAGATGAAAGGGGATAACTTTGGCATACTGAAGTGAGACCTTTTCTCAGACTGAAAATATGGCTCTTTGGATCCATGCCATCTCTCTCCCCCCACCCCTGTTCTCAACTAGAAAAATAAAACAGCTGTCCGAGAGGTCCAATACACGCATGGGAAAAAACCACCTAGTCTCACAGGAGACGTGAGCTTCAAAAGCCTCCTCCAAAACTTTTCTTAACAGTCACAACTTACGTTAAATGTATGTCATTTGGTCCAAGCTTTTTCAGTTTTTCTTTTCTTTTTTTTTTTAAGAAAAGGTCTTGTTCTGGAGTTTGCCCCGGATGGAATGCAGTGGCTCTATCATAGCTCACTGTAACCTCCAATTCTCAGGCTCAAGCGATCCTCTCGCCTCAGCTTACACTGTAACTAGGACTACAGGATGTGCCACCACGCCCTGATAATTTTCTTAATGTCTGTAGAGATGACGTCTTGCTATGTTGCCCAGGCTGGAACATTTCTTGACAGAAGATGAGGTGGGAGAAAAACATCTGTAGCTCAGAGCAGACAAGGAATGGGATGAATCTAGAAAGCCTTGAACGTCAGAGCAGGGCTGGATCTTGGATAGATCTTACAGATGATCTTGTCCTACCTCCTGTTTTGCGTAAGAGAAAGCAGCATTATAGCCTCTCTGAGTGCCCTGCTAGAACTTTCATCTCCCACCACTTCAGCCATGGGAAAATCAAAGTTTTGGATGATACAACGGTGGCATTGGGCTACAGCCCACACCTGGATTACTACTGGAATGTCACTGGATCCCTCGCCACCTTCCCCCAGGGCTGGTCTCACTTTCCACATAAGAGGGGACATGTGCAATCAGGAAGTAGACTCTCCCTAACTCTCTGCTGGTCATTCCTCTCTGGCCCTGTTCAACTGTCCCCAGCCTAAATGGAAGGTGACTTTTTCCTTTCAGACAGCAAGCGCTCATAACCACAGCTGCAAGCACTCTGTGAGGCCCAATACCGGGGGCTTTTCATGCTGTTTCACTTAATCCTTCCAGTAAACTCTGTGAGGAAGATGGCATGAGTCACATTTTGCAGATTAAAAAAAATGAGGCACAAGGAGGTTAAATCGCTTTCCTAGGATCCCAGTGCTAGTAAGGAAGTGGTGGACGGAGCAGGTTCCAACCACAGACTCTGGAGCCCTTATGAACTACCACACTCAACTCGGATCTGGCAAGAGGATTTAAATTCTAACGGAAAATTGTTCTTTGGGACACTAAAAGGCAGCCAGCTGCCTTGTTCTTTCAGGGTCCCAGCCTCCCCTGATCCCCAGCACAGGGAGGTAGGGAGGACGAGCTATGAGACACCAGCCGTGTCTCCTTCTGCAGCGGGTCCTGGAAGCCAAGGAGTTGCCCAAGACAGGAGCTCACCATCCGTGCTCCCCACCCACCCAGGGTCCTGCCTGCACTCGTTCATCCTGGGGTCCTACTTAGTGTCCAGTCAGGAAACAGAACCATGCCAGGTATTTCATGCAGGGAAGGTTTAATACAAGGAACCAGTTTTATAAGTGTTGAAGAGGCTGAAAGAGTCAAAAGGGGAAGGAGAAGCAGCCTGGCTGTGCTGGATGGCTGGGAGTGAAAATGAGCAGCCACGTGGGCTGGGACTCCCAGGAGGGCCACCTGTGGCTAGAGCCAGTGCCACTGAAGGGAACATCCAGAGAGAGAGCGAGAACAACTGCTCCTCTCCTCTCCCCGCCCTGTCGTCCCACCCGTGCCAACTCTAGCTGCCAAGGGAACCTGGGACGTGTGCTTTGCAAAATTCCCAGCCCCAGAATTGCAGAGCAGGATACGGGCTACACATATAACCAGCACGGTGCCCTTTAGTGCTTCCCCAGAGAGGCCTGTAACCTGGGCTTCTGGTGGGTCCACCGTCCCAGAGTGCAAAAGATGGGCTCAATGCTACCAGGGTGTCCTGAGGTTCTCAGAACTGCTGAGATGCCCTGATGACTCAAAAGATCATTTAGTAAATCCTATAAAGCAGCAGTCCCCGGCCTTTTTGGCACCAGGGAACGGTTTCATGAAAGACAATTTTTCCACAGGCAGGAGCAGGGAGAGGTGGAGCTTGGGCGGCGATGCGAGCAATGGGGAGTGGCTGCAACTTGGTTTCTAATGGACTGGAGTGGTACCAGTCCACAGCCCGGGGGTTGGGGACCACAGCTATAAAGGGTCATGTTACTCGCTCTAAATTCTAGGCCCCGGAAGAGCCTTACACTGCCATATGACTGCATTATTCTGCTACCTCACAAGTGATTTTCCTAAACCAAAAGCAGCATTTGCCACAGAGGCTGGGAACAGTCTGGTCGCGAGGGCACAGAGGAAATCCACCCTTGTGAGTGTCCGTGACTTCGGTATGAATGTATTTGGTCATCACAGCCTTGGTTTCCTAGGCTCATGAATGGGAATGAAAGTTGTCAGTGAATGACAACTATAATAAATGCCTCAAGATTCTCAGAGTAAGTAGTTAAAAAGAGTAAAATTTTAAGCTTTCCATAACAGAATGTGTAAAATGGCAGGAATTCAATTTACAGCGCTAAGTTCATTGACTGAACTCAAAATATAGTCTCCTACTTCCTGGGGATCTCAATATCAATGTCCCACGTCCTCTAAAATTTCAATTCAATTATTTCCCTTTCCCCTATGGGCCAAGTTAAATATCAGAGAGAAAACTGTCCTGTTGGGTGGAGAGCAGAGATTGGCACGGTTTGGCTGGCTCTCTCTTGTACCACGCAGACCCTTAATTCTATTTTTAGCATGGCCCTCTGTCGCAAAACTCAACACAGCTGTATCTGAAAATGTCTCTTGTTTGTTTTCACAAACATGCTTTTTTTTTCTTAGCTCACCAGATGTTTTGTTTTCCTTTTTCTAGAGCTTTTCAAAATTCTGTGCCATTCAAAGATGTAGATTCAGACAAATACAGCGTCTTCCCAGTAAGTATTATTAAGAATAATTAGATGTTCACTAAATATTGGGTTGCTTCCTACAAATTTCTTTCCTTTAATAAGACAAGACTGAATTTCATTTGAATGTATTATTGATTTGATGAACAGCACATTATTTCACTACTTTTAAGGACTTTTTGGCATCATGACAATACATAGGCCATCAAAGTAAATCTTAGGCCCAGACTGTTTTTATTTCAGTTCCCAGCTGGGATTCTCTATGGGAACCAAGATTATCTTGAAAGGTGTTGTGAATTATTTTGGAAATTCTTAAACTTACTTTTTAAAAGTGAGTGTGTGTGTGTGTTTGTGTGTGTTTGATTTAGAGCAGTTAAAATGCCAGGGTGTTCTCTATGAAAGCCAACAAGCAAGTAACATGTCATAAACTCCCAAAAGTTTGGGAAATCTCAGATATTCTATTTGGGAATGGGGGAAGTAAAAACACTGTTTGACATTATTGTGGCTTTTGATTTTTTTTTCAGATCAGTCAAATCAAATACATAAATCCACATAATAAACAGTTTGGCCAGAGATTTTTAAATTATTCAATAAAATGATTATAATCATTTGGCCAAATAAGCCAATTGTCTTGTAGTCCGAGAAGAGTGATAGTTGACAGGAATTTCAGGAAGTTGGATGATTCTGCTATTTCTGGAGGTGCACATAGACACACATACATGAATCAACATATCACACAGACACACGTGTACATGCATGAACATCTGCAACACGCATACACATAAACACATACACATGCACCCCACACACACAGGTATAGGCACACACACAACATTACACACACACACACAGGCACACACTCCATGTACACGCACACACACTCCATGTACACACACACACATTCATAGATGCACACACACCCTGCCACCTGTCATTGGCCCTGGTGTTATACTGCATTTCACTTCCCACAGCATGTCTTATCATATTAATCTTAATTTTCTTGGTGTGCTTTAGTATTCCTAGACTGAATTTGAATTAAAACGGGCAGATGTCAATACCACCCAGACAGCTCTGATCAACTTTCCTCGTGGCTAACATCCAAACGCACTGACTACCTCCTATGCATGCTCTTCAATTTCAGACGCTGCGGGGCTATCACTGGCGAGGGCGAGATTGTAACGACAACAACAAGTCAGTGTACCCAGGCAGAAGGTACCTATTTCTACTGGCCACTGATTTTGAAAATTACCTTCAAGAAAGGGGGCAGGAGGCATAATTCCTTCCCCTAGCCTAGAGCATTCCCACTTATACAGAGACAGGACCTCCATGTCTCAATTGAACTAAAACTTTAACAAAAAAAAGAACAGCATTCATTCGAGCATGTATACATTCATTTGTCCAGGAAATGCACCTACTATTTGCCAAGCACTTTGCATCATGCTGGGTGGTAAACAAAATAGAAATATGCCTCCTCTCCTGGAGCTCATAGTTGAATGGGAGAAACAAGAGAGTGTATAGATTATTGTGGACATTTATCCAGCCTTCTGTATAAGTTCTACATGCAGGATTGGGCCCAGAAATAGTGGCATCTCCCCCCAGGAGTAAAGAGAGGGCTCCAATGGATGCAGAGCACACCACATTTTATCCCTGGGCTGATGTTCAATCACAGCTCTGACTTCAAAAATGGATATGCCTTCCCTCACCTCATCTGTGACTACAGTGCCAAAGCATTAAATTAACCAGATATTTGGGCATTTAGTGGCACAATGGGATGCAGATTTGTTAATTATGTTCATCAGCACCATTCCACAACAATATACTCCATGAATATAGTCAATCATGAAAAGGGATTTGATCCAGAGCTCCCAGCAAACATACAAAACCAAGATTAATGCGAAGAGGCAGAATGAGGCTTCTGGGTGTCACAGCACACAGTGGTACGTGGCACTCTTCCATGAGGAATGCTGTTTTCTCTCCATGGCATTTCTCGTAGCACTCCCCCATCCATTCATTCACTCGTGAAACTGACATTCACTGAGGGACAAGTATGTACCGAAGACCAATACCGATGTTTTTCTTCTCAGGCCAGACAACTGGGATGCACATCAGGATTCAAACTGTAATGGCATTTGGGTGAGCATCCATATTCAAATTTAACCCCATTCCCTTTTTTCCCACCCTTCCCAAAAGCCTATCACCTGTTTGCGTTAGTCAGACCCCGGGAAGACAGTGACAGCTGGAAGCAACTCTTTTTCCGCTGCTTGGAAGATGGGTATAGAATTCTGATCACACAGGAAGAGAGCCAGTGGTGTGCTGAGTGTAGAGGCTCTCTCAGTGACAGCCCCTTTAAGCCTCGCTTAAGGTCACCCACATCTAATCCCTTTATTCTGTTTTGAATGGTGTGAAATTAAATGAAGAATAGTGTTAGCAAAGTTTTACTGCAACCCACAACAGCTGTTGGAGCAAACCACATGCTGTTCTTATTTTGTTGCAGCCATTTTTTTTGTATTTCATAAGCCTCGTCAAGCAGAGCAGAAATCACCCTGTATTTACCCCGCTACCCACACCTTGAGGCTGCTAGCGCTCTGTGTCCCAGTTCCCCATGAATAATGGATGTGCAGCTTCCAGATAGAGAAGAGAGAAGGAGGGAGGAAAGCCGACCAAACGTGAACCTGCGGACAGCAGCGGCACAGCAGACCCGTGGGTGTGGAGTCTTAAGCTTACATGATTTGAGGGTTCCTCATGAAGAAAAAGAATACCAACTCGCAAATACAAAATCAAGTATCAGAGTAAATAATTATTTAGAGCAATAAAAGAAATCTTCAAAAATTTCTGGCATCTTAGAAATTCAGGTCCCTTTTTTTGAGATCTTTTCTTTTGATTTACCAGCAGTGTTCATGGAAAAAAAAATCCTAATCGAAGCCTGGCTCCCGCCCCCACCCCCAGAACACTCTATAGCTCCCAGTCACTCCCAACACTCACATGGGCAAGGGCAGTACAAATTTGGGTCCCTGAAGCTTAAGATTTCCTGGCTTCAAGGTACATTTCCTCTGACTAGTTGCCTCATTTATCTGCTTGGATGAAAAGGAAAATGTTTTCGTAAATATTTTCCTCTCCCCAGGACACTGATGGTCCAGGCTTGTATCAGCAATCACCTACTGTATACATTCTGGCCCCATGGCTTCTGGGATATTGAAAACATGACAGATGACTGTGCCCAGCCCGACCCACCCACCCGACCCCTCAGTCACTCTCCTTGTCCATGGGGGAGAAGACATCTCCCCTAGAGCTTACCGTGCCAAGACCCCCAAGGCAGCCCTTGTCATCATAAACCCAAGCTTAGTTGTCATGCCGGAGAGCAAAGGGGATGGTCAGGCTCTGTCTTCATTCCATGGTCCCACCCTTGCCTCTGACATGGAGCGCCACCCACATGGGGCGAGGTGGCACCAAGCAAGAGACTGTGCGAGACCAGAGGAAATCCACCATGAGCCCGGGGAGGAGACTCAGAGCTCATCATCGTCGTGGAGGGAGACACATCACCTTCACACTCATCCCATCCCACGGAGGAAAAATGACTCACAGAATCACAATGTCACAAACTCAGAGTTTTAAGACCATCAAGTCCAACATTGTCCAAACTATGTCCATGGGACGCCAGTGTTGAGAATGATGCCAGCAGGTTCTTTGATGTTTCAGTGTGCAGGGGGAGCTCACTCTCACTCAAGCCTGGGAGAGTGAGCACAGTTTCCAACACATCTCTGACCACCAAGCACTTTCATCTTGGAACACTAGGAATATTCCTTCTGAGGAACGGTCACTCGACTAAAGGGGAGCTGTAACTTTAGGTGTTAGGAAATCCCAGCCATGGTAATCAGTTGCACTCACAGGCCCAACCTCACTTCCAGGTTTCTTAATCTCAGCACTATCGATGTTTGGGTCTGATAATCCTTTGTTAGTGGTGCTTTCCTGTAAACTGCAGGATACTTAGCAACATCCCTGCCTCTACCCATTAGATTCCAGTAGCACACCCACCCTATTACGACAACCAACAATGTCTCCAGACATTGCCAATGGCCCCAGGAAGGGGGAGATACAAAATTGCCCCCGTTGAGAATTGCAGCTCTAGAAGCATCAATCCTTAGGTGCTAGAGATCTCAGGACACTTAGGTCTCAAGCTCAGAGACTGTAGAACCCATCCTGACCTTGTGTGCCAGTCACTCAGTGGTCCTTGATGCTCCAAGGAGTGAGACTCTCGGTCTGGGCACCTCTCCCAGGTCCCTGCCCTGTATCCCTCTGAGACAGCCCAGTGTCTGGGTCTCTCCTGACTCCTGTCGCCAGTTCCTGGGAGCCCAGCTCACTGGGCGTGGAGTGCTGCTGTGTTGATTTAAGGGCTCAAGAGGCTTTAAAGTGTTTTATCTACTCATTTGCCTTTGTGCTTTTAAAGCCATTTAGGGAGGATTTAGTGTATATGTCTCATAAATTTAAAACCAAACTGCTAATCTCATCATTTCTCTTTTTAAAGGGTGTTGATCCAAAAGATGGAATTCCATATGAGAAGAAATTCTGTGAAGGTATGAGCTGTGAAAGTCAGTGTGCTCCTATAATGTGCTATTCTATTCCAATAGAATATTCTTTTCTAATCAGAGCCAAATTGAGTGAACAGACCACCAAAGTCAGGAAGTGTCTGATGCTATAACTTACTTTATGTTGGCCAATTCACATTTATTTTCATGACAGGTCATGAAAGCTTTGGAAAAGGAGGCAGAATCTAGAAAAATAAAAACTTAATGTGTCTAATTGACTACTTGAGGATTGGAAACTTCAATGATAATGTTAGAAAAGGCTGCAGGATGGATAACAGAGTAACAGAAACCCAGCACTTTTCCAAATATAAGAAAATAAGTAGAGGTGACAACTGAAATTTTTAATCTTTTACATTTCCTTCTCACTACCCTACACGGTCAGACACCTTGACTTGTACTGATGGGACAAGTCCCGGCGTCTACTGGGCTAAAGATGCATATCTGAATGATTCGAGGGAAACAGCCGAGCTGTAGCCTGTAGTGGCCTCCCAAAAGCTCTGTGCTCTAAATGCCCAAATGTCACAGACATCTGTGCCACCAGCTCCATCAGAAACCTCACCACTCACACATTACTGAAAACAAGTTGCGTGATGCCGACCCCATGGTAACATCACTGTTTAAGTTTAGACAATGCTTTTCTCCCTGCTTTCAGAAGCATTTCACTCATTCATTCATGCAACAGGTATTTCCTGAACAAATATTCCAACTATGGACCAAGGGCTACACTTGGCTCTGAGTTCTCACGGGCAAAAAACATACTCTTTGCCTTGGATCAAGTTAAAGTCTAATTGTCTTTAAGCTCTCAGAAGGTCAGGAAGGGGAATGGAAAATTTAAAGGCCCATTACATATCTGTGCAGTTTAGAAATATTTGTTGGATAAATAAAAGAATGAATGAACAAACAAACTGATGAGTGTGTAAATGCAGATCTAGGGGAAACCCTGGTGCAAGGGTCTGGGGTCACTGTGGGAAGCCTCTTGGATTCCTCACAATGCACTCCCGCTGTGCTCTTCAGCGTGTCCTGGGCCTTCTCAGTTCCCATTTGTGTGGCCAAGTGGTGGTTTCCGTGGGTGCCCAGGCTAGGAGACATTGCAGTGAGCCTGGGTGATCCTGCTGCATGACTTGAGGGGTTTGGAGGTGGAGAAAGGAGGCTCCATCTCTGACTCTGAGAGGCACTGACTGATTCCTCCAAGATCTGAAGGGATTGGGAAGAGTGTGTCCACAGGAGAATGATTTGTATGGATGGGCCTCAGAATCAGATTAAGTGATTCTGAACCTCCCAACATACAGGGCTGCACGGAGATCATTCTATCTCCATCTCTCCATTAATCAGCCGGAATCATCCATCCAGTGCCTTTGAGTATGTGGATTAAGGGCTTTAAAAAAAAAAAATAACATCTTTGAAAAATCAAAATTGCTCCATAGGATCATTAACTCTTAAAGTGAATTGTAATAGAAATCGGTGTGTTTTCAAGAATGCAATTTCCAGAACCAAAATTTAGAGCATATTTCTGAGTTCAGATAAACCCTTGATTCATTTATTCATCCATCATGCACTCAGGATGTTGTATGGCAGTTTGTTTTATGCTGAGTTGGGAAGTACACCTGCATCTGTACATCTTAGTTAGCACTTCCAATGGCCTAGAAATCTCTTTCTGCTTCTAAATGCTATGCCCCTCACTCTCCAACACGCCCAAAGTGGCGATGCATCACTGTTACGATGCTCTGTGCCTGGAATACACACCAGGGTATCTGGTCTCACCACTACTCAGTCTGGCGGCTCCAAGCCACTTGAGTGCATAAATAATGTAAATAAATTGTGCTGCCTAGGTTCACAGCCCAGGGGAATCATTTTGCTGGGAGACTCGGCAGGGGCTCATTTTCGCATTTCTCCGGAATGGATCACAGCGTCGCAGATGTCTTTGGTAAGTAATTTTGGCAGTAATCATTCCAGATGCGCTGGCCTTTGTTTCTGTTTCCCCTTGCTCTCTCTAAATGCAATGCCAGCTCCAAACAGGTGCAAATCTCCCTCCTCAGCAAAATCTGCCGTGAAAGACATATCCGCAGCCGTTTCAGTCCTAGGCAAACGGAGGCACAGGGTTCCTTCTGTTCCCAGCCTCAGCCAGGATGGGAGTGAAGAAGAAGGTGGAGAGTGCGCAGAGAGGAGGCGGTGGCACTGGCTTCTCCACGGAGGCCAGGGGGAGCTGCTCTGGGCCTCTCCAGCTTGTTTCTTACCTGAGCAAGTGAGAAGGACCTGGCAGAGCAGAGTGCTCAGCCCGGGACAGACAAGCCTGCCATTCATTCTTAAAGAGGGGTGGGACTGTCCTGAGGGTTTTTAAATGAAAAAAAAAAAAAATGAAGGGAACCACGAGGCAGAATTGTAACAATGACAGACACAGAGAAGGCAAGGAAAGGGGAAGGAAATCAACATTATTAACTCTGTATCAGGCATCAGACACCCTAGGAGAGATTTAAATACAGGGTAGGCACAAAATGGCAACTCTGTATATTCCCAGTTCATCACCTGAGCACACATTTGCCACATTATTGGGACGCCATTATTTTCCTCTTGAATGGTGCAAACACTTGGGAAACCGTGTGGCAAAGGGGGTGCTCAGGGCAGGTGCAGACCTTCACAGCACTGGGCTCCCCCTACCTGAGACCTGGGGCCTGCTGGGGTCTGCTGAGGTCTCTTCCTGCCAGTGCTCCGTGGGTCCCCAGCCCGGTCTGGCATCTCCCCTTCCCAGGGCCCACCTCCCGAGCCCATAGCAGTCAGGTGATCCCCCAAAGAGTCTTCAGACCTCTGCGCTGAGACATGCTACGTACTTGGATGGGGGGTGGAGCTCGCCTCCCCTGCCCACCAGACGCCTGCACTGCCAGCCGGAGGCAGGGGAGAGCTGCCGCTGTGCCCAACCCCAATCCTTCCCTTGCCTGTACCCAGATTCCCGAAAGGGGCAGAGGGTGATATCAGAACACAAGCCTTTCCTGGTGACACCACCTGGTCACCACCTTGTTGGAGGGTATGGCAGTTGCTGGGCAAAATGAGGAAGGGGGTAGGGGTGAGCTAGGGGAGTGAGTGGCCAAGAACCCATTGCTGGGAGGCGGCAGGAGGCAGGATCCAGCAGGAACTCAACTCCAGTCTCTCTGTCATATGTGCTCAGTTGTCCCATTGGACTTCACTCACATACAAATTCAAATGTAAGATTCTTAAGAAGTTCAAGGTAGGGCAGCAGAGCATTAAACCAAGTGTGGGGGCCCTTCTGAGCAAGGGACCCCACAGGACTCCCTGGCTGCACGCCCGTGAATCCCTGCCTATATCTGACACGGTGCACAGAGAACAGCAGCTCGTGGCTGTCACTTCTAGATGGCACTTGGCTCAAACCGTGTGAACAGAAATGTGGGGGCATTGCCACAACAGGCTCATCACTAGAGCCACCCTGTCCGTTAGAGAAGGGGGTGAAACCCTGCCCACCTATAAAGGGGATTTGGGCACATGGGTAGACCTTGTCATACAGCCACCTATAGGTGTGGATCCCTCTTCCCTCTCCCAGAAAACTGAAACTGATCCAGAGAAATTAGACTACAGAAATTATAAATTCTCCTTGGCCTCTTCTTCCCAAATTAAGGAAATTAAACACACACCTAAACAATGTGATGGAACTTCTCCCAAGTCACCAAAACTGGCCAAACGTAGACCTCCCTTTGTAAGGATTAGCAAGTAGGGAAACACATCTGGACATATCAAAAAATGCTCAGGAGCGCAATAAAAAAAAGAATACTCTTTTGAAAAACTCTTGCTGGAGGAAAAAGAGTGACATTTTGTGAAATATTAAATTCAGGTTCTCAACAATAATTGAGAGAAGACTGTACCCAGGAAAAAGGAACAATCTGACATCAGGGAAGACTGCTTAGAGGTGAAACAATAACTATCCAAGATAAAAATCCAACAGCAATACTGATTTAAAAATTGGACAGTGCCAAAGACAGGAGGAGCAAGGCAGCTGGCCAGCCAGGGGCATTCCAGGACTCAGGGAAAAGACACAATGTGCAAATTAAGAGTGAAGAGACAAGAAGCATGCAGGATAGGGCCTAGAGATCAAACAAACACAAAACCCAGGGAAAGAAAAGACATCAGGCAGAGAAGTCGTGTAACCAAATATGTGATAAAAGGTAATTGTCTTAGGTTGGGGAAATTTCTGTCCTCAATCTAAAAGACCCACTGAGTTCCAGGCCAAAGTAGAAAATAGACTCTTCTATCATGTCCTGATTTCTCTTTTTCATTCCAAGGATAAAGGAAAATCTTGGAATCAAGATTTTTGGTTTGCCCAACAAACCAAAACCAGGGTACATACTAGGAGGGGAAACTTGCCTGCATCAGACTTCTCTCTCAACACCAAATTTCAGAAAGTAGCAGAATAGCCTCTACAAGAATTTTGAGAAGGAAAAACTGTGTGTCAAAGGTCTATATACCAGCTATTGTTGTCACATAAGAACCGTGGAACTTTATTCTTGGTCATTCAAAGACTCAAAAAACACACCAGGCATACACATTCCTGGGGGGAAATTTTATTTTAAGAAAGACTCCACCCAGCAACCCAGGAGGTTGAGGCAGGAGGATGGCTTGAGCCCAGGAGTTCAGGGCTGAAGTGAGCTATGATCATGCCACTGTATTTCAGCGTGGGTAACAGAGTGAGACCCTGTCTCTAAAAAAAAATATATACTTCAGTCTCCCTAAGCATGATATATTATAAGACGAAGTCAAAAATTACTAGATTTAAGTACATACAATTTTCAAATGTATACAATGTCAAAAATTCATAAAATTAAAAGTCAATGAAAAACTAGGAAAATATTTATAAAATATAAAGCATAACTTATATCCTCTGGTTAATTAACAGAATTCCTTCCTACATATCAATAAAAAAGCTTTAACTTTTAAATGATCAAGAACATGACCAATAAATATGAAAATAGTTTCATTTTCAATAGTAAAAACATAAATTAAAACAACAATGCAACAACTCATTTATCATTTGTCAAATAGACAAAGGTTAAAAAGTGATCAAGGCCCAGCTTTAGCAAGAATATGGTGAAATAGGCACATTAATTCACCACCACCAGGAGCTAAAGTTGCTAGAACTTCCCTGAAAGGCAATTTGGAAATATATGCAAAGCAATATTAAAATGTTTGCAATTTTAACCAGTTATTCCACATCTGGAAAATTACCTTTAAAAGTGATCACTCTAGAAGAATTAATATTGTTAAAATGACCGTACTGCCCAAAGCAATCTACAGCTTCAATGTGATCCCTATCAAAATATTGTATCGATGTCATTTTTCACAGAAATAGAAAAAAACAATTTTAAAATTCATATGGAACCAAAAAAGAGCCAGAATAGCCAGAGCAATCCTGAGCAAAAAGAACAAAGCTGGAGGCATCACATTACCTGACTTCAAAATAAACTACAGAACTAAAGTAACCAAAACAGCATGTCGCTGGCATATAAACAGACACATAGACCAATGAAACAGAACAGAGAACTCAGAAATCAATCCACATCCATACAGCCAACTGATTTTTGACAAAGGCACAAAGAACATATTTTGGGGAAAGGACCCCTTCTTCAATAAAGGGTGCTGAGAAAACTTGGTATCCATATGCAGAAGAATGAAACTAGACCCTTATCTCTCATCATATGCAAAAATCAACTCAAAATGGATTAGACTTAAACATGAGACAAGAAACTATAAAACTATTAGAAAAAAATTAGGGAAAACACTTCAGGACATGGGTCTGGACAAAGATTTTTATGGCTAAGCCTTCAAAAGCACAGGCAACTAAACCAAAACTAGACAAAGGACACTATATCAAAACTAAAAAGCTTCTGCACAGCAAAGGAAACAACCAATAAAATGAAGAGACAACCTGTTGAATGGGAAAACGTATTTGCAAACTATTCATGCAACAAGGAACTAATATCCAGAATATACAAAAAAGTCAAACAACAGTGATAAACAAATAATCTCATTAAAAAGTGGTCACAAGACATGAATAGACTTTTCTCAAAAGAAAACATACAAATGGCCAACAGGTATGTGAAAAAATGCTCAACATCAGTGCAAATCAAAACCACATTCTTACCCCAGTTAGAATGTGTATTATTAAAAAGACAAAAAAGAACAGGTGCTCACAAGGATCCAGAGAAAGGAGAGCACTAGAACACTGTTGGTGGGAATATAAATTAGTACAGTCATTGTAGAAAACAGTATGGAGGTTCCTTAAAAACTAAAAATAGATCTACCAAATGATCCAACAATCCTGCTGCTGGGTATATATCCAAAAGAGAAAAAAAACAGTATATCAAAGAGATATCTGCACTCCCATGTTTATTGCAGCACTATTCACAATAGCCAAGATATGAAATAATCTCAGTGTCCATTGATGGATGAATAGATGAAGAAAATGTGCTATATATACACAATGGAGTGATATTTAGCCCTAAAAAATGAAATTCTGTTTTTTGCAGCAATATGGATAGAACTGGAGGTCATTATATTAAGTGAAATAAACCAGGCACGGAGACAAATACTGCGCATACTTACTCATATGCAGTAGCTAAAAACGTTGATCTCCCCGAGGCAGAGAGTAGAATGATAGACACCAGAGGCTGGGAAGGATGTGTGTTTTGTAAGGGGTGGATAAAAAGAGGGTGGTTAATGGGTACAAACATACAGTCAGGTAGAAGAAATCAGTTCTAATGTTCGATAGCAAAGGGGGGTGACTATAGTTAACAACAGTATATTGTATATTCAAAATAGCTAGAATAGGCTGGGTGTGGTGGCTCACGCCTGTACTCTTAGCACTTTGAGAGGTCAAGGTGGGAGGATTGCTTGAGGCCAAGAGTTCAAGACCAGCCTGAGCAGGCATGAGACCCTGTCTCCACAAAAAATAGAAAAACTAGCTGGGGGTGGTGGCATGTGCCAGTAGTCCCAGCTACTCGGGAGTCTGAGGCAGGAGGATCACTTGAGCCCAGGAGTTTGAGGGTGCAGTGAGCTAAGACGTCACTGTACTGTAGCCTGCGCAACAGAGAGAGACCCTGTCTCAAGAAAAAAAAAAATAGCAAGAATAGAGGACTTGAAATGTTCCCAACACATAGAAATGATAAATATTTGAGGTGATGGATACCATAAATACCCTGACTTGATCATAACACACTTCACACATGTAACAAAATATCATATGTCCCCCATAAATATGTACAAATACTATGTACCTATAAAATTTTTTAATTTAAAAAATAAAAGTGATGAATCACAAGAATATATGTACATGAATACTCATCAAAGAGTTATTTATTTATAAGAGTAAAAATAAGGAAAGAAACTAAAAATCAAAAAATAGGGAATATAAAAATATTACATCTATACAATGAAATTTTACACAACCATTAATATACATACTAAAAGACATCTTTATTAGCAAGAAAATATATTTATGATCATTTATTAAGGAACAAAATCAGGTTACAAAATAGTATTATGGATAAATTTTGTGAATATACGTGTGTCTGTGTGTGCGAACAAAAAAATAATTGGAAGGTTGTAGATCGGTATGTTTACACTGGCTATCTTTGGATAGTGGAATTCTGGATAAGTTTTTTTCTATTTTTACTTCATTGAATTTATATAATGTGTGTACTAAATACTGCAATTCAAGATTTTGGAGATTTGTTTGTTCTGTTCTGTTTTGTTTTGTATTAAGCAAATAGCTGAGGAAACCAACTAAAGGAAACCAATGCATTTCTTTCTTTAACCCTTGTAAAAGCCCCCTGAGGTAGGCACTACTACAACACAGCCTCCCTTTGCGGACGGATTCTCAGAGAGCTTGAGTAGACTGCCCAAGGTCACACAACTAACGGGCAGCAGAATCACACCTGTCAGCGTGATCCTGAACACACACTCAAACCAGAAACTCTTGTGAATGGTGATAGCAACAATCTCAGGCAAGGCCATGTGCTTCAATGAACCAACGGCTGTGACAACGTTTTGGACCCGTGCATTAAATTTCATCCAGACACACGGCTCCTGCAGTGCAGTGGTGTAGTTAACAAGGCTGGCTGACATCCTTGCACTTGTCCTTCCTGCTCCTGCCCCTGGCCCCTGGAGGCTGAGGAAAGGCTGCCTCTCTTCACAGCCTGGGGCCCCTTTAGTGTTCTCCCGGAGAGGGCAGCCTGGCACCCACTCACGGGGAGAGGGAGTGGCTCACTCTGCAGGGTGCTAAGTTTCTAGGGAAGAGAGGGGCCCACCCAGTAGACATTTTAAGGAAATCATTTCAGCAAGCCCAGTGACCCATCCTGAAGACTTTGCATTTAGAATTTGAACTGTAACATTTGTCATGTGCTATTTGCAGCAAGGAACTGATTCAAATGCTATTGATTAGCATTTGTTGGTTTGGGTTTGGGTTTGGATTTGGGTTACATCTCCTACTACTTTTTGGCAGTAAATAGTTTTGAGAAATGACTATGAGAACAGGCTGGTAAGGAACCCAAATCAGGCATAACTGTGATTAGAATGCAGGTATCTTATCAATATGGTGATAATGCTATATGGATGGATGAGAGGGACAACGCAATAGTTTTAGAGTCAGTCTGTCATCTGTTTTAAGCCTCTGGTGGTCTAGGGTTCTTGAAATCTCTCTAGGTTAACATTCCTCTCCAAGCTGAGAATGAACCTAGTCACTCCCAGCCTGGGCCACTTCTGTGGTATACCATTTGATTAGAATGGAAGATGGGACAGAAAGAATAAGAGATATATTTTGCTTAGAATGTTGATATTGAAAATGAAGATTTATCACCAAGTTATTGTCAAAATAATAATCACTAATTCCCCCAAATCCCCAGTGACTTAATACAACCATCATTTCTTCTCACTCCTGCATCTGTGGGTTGTTTAGGGTCAGCTGTTCTAGCCTGGGCTCTGTTGGTCTTGGCTCTAAACTTCAAGCTGGGCTCAGGTCTGTGCCATGTGTCTCTCATTTTTCTTAGATGGGCCATATACCCAGAGCATATTCCTTCTTCTCAGAGTGATGACAAAGTGCAAGATGGCAAGGCCCCTACACAAGTGCCACCATCAACCCAACAGCCAAAGCAAGTCACTTGACCACAGTCAAGAGTGATGGGGAAGGAAGTAGATCTGTCCAAAGCGGGAGAAGGAAGAGAGTATTTGCTTTATCGTCTTTATCTAATTATAAATGTTAAATACACAATGGAGAAAAATAAGAAAATACAAAAATTATTATAATTCTTCCTTAATACTACCATCCAGAGAGAATCACTTTAAACATTCTGGAATTTCAGTGTTGTTTTAAAATATTCTTTTAATGTTATTTTTATTTTTAAAAAGATATAAAGTCAATAATAGAACAATTTTAAAAAGAAAAAAAACCACTCTCACCATTTTAAATTTTTCTTATTATTTTTCCACTCTTTCCAGCACTCTCCCCACACTATGCGTATCTATGTGTAAATGTGTATATGTATGTTATATGTACACACGCACTATGTAGTCTCAAGAATAGCAAGTTTGCAATTGACAATTCTTTTTTTCTATTTCTTTTTCATAATCGTTTCCACACTGCTACTTAGTCTTTATACTCACCACATTTACTGATGCTCCACAGTGTCCTTTTCAGGGGACATGCGATAATCTACTGAACCATTCACCCATCACTGGGTATTAAACTGATTCATGATTCATTTTTTTGACTATTATGAATCATGCTCCTTTTGGGGAAAAAAACTTCCAATTTTTAATATTTTTAAATTTTTTGTAGAGACAGGGTCCTGCTGTGTCTGCCAGGTTGGTCTCGAACATTTGGCTTCAAACAATCCTCCCACCTTGGCCTTCCAAAGTGCTGGGATTACAAGTGTGAGCCACTATGCCCTCCCCAATTTTTAAGAACTGTTATCTATAGAATCACTTTGTGCAAGGAGTCAGCCCAGATATGAATGCCATGCCTAATTGATATCCATGAGGTGTGTTGAGCTCAGATGACTCATGTTTCCGTTGTTTGGCTTTTAGTGCTTGTAGCAAGTATAAAGAAAGTATCAGCTCTATCTTAGGTGAAAGTTCTTGAGTCACATCTCAACAGGCCCAGCAGCAGAGCACTATTTGTGTATCAATTAATTGGACAAACACTAAATGTGTGCCTCCTGTGTGCCAAGCCCTGTGATAGGGCTGATGACAGTGGAGAAGAGGACGGGAAGAACCCAGGTCCTCTTTCAGCTTGCAACTCCATGGGGACATGCAGACAAGCAAGTGGCAATTCTAGAGCAGTCAATGCCCCCAGACCAGAGCAAAGGGGTCCCGACGGAAGAGACAGTATGTACAAAGCAGAAGAACGAGCCAGAGGTAGCCAGGTCTAGCCGACCTAGAAAGGAGTGTCCTAGGAGAGAAAAGAGCATGCACCCAGGGAGCAAGAGGGCTCGGCATTCTGAAAAGGAGAAGTTCTGTGCGGCTGAGCCGAAGCTCACCACGCACACAGGTGAGAAAGTGAGAGGGGTGCCTGGGGAGGTGCATGGGATTGACCTCCAAAGGCCTGGAAGCCATGTGAAGGAACTCAGAGTTTATGCTGAAAGCCAGGGGAGCCATTGAAGGTCTGAGAAATGGTCAGATTTGAATTTTAGAAAATTCACTCTGGGCAGGATGGATTCAAGGGTTGGGGTGGGGGAGTGCGGAATCAGGCAACAAGACCAGCTGGGAGGTTGTTTTTTTTTTTTTTTTTTTTTT
>VBSM01002217.1:16235402-16285166 GCA_008086735.1 Cheirogaleus medius
TAGAGACACTCTGTCTGGTGGTGTTTCTAGTCCGCCATCTTGCTCCGCCCTCTGGGAGGTTGTTTTAATCCTGGTAAAAATGTCTTAAGCCAGGGAAGTACAGTGGGGAAGAAAGGAAGTGGACAAACTCAGACGCTGTCTGGAATCAACAGTGGACATTGTTTTTCCCACACCCTTCCCGTCCTGTGCATTTCAGGACTGCTCCTAGAGACATCACGCTCCCTGGGCGGATGTGTCACTGGGCTGAGGTTGATCCTGGGCTGTTCTCTGGCATCCTCGCATCCGGACGAGGCAGTCTGGACCTCATTCCCACTGCAGATCTTCCCACAGGGGTTCAGCCAGCCTTTGGAGACTCTCATAGAAGATCAGCTCTGCTAAGAAACTTCTGCTGTTTCTCATCCCTCTGCACCACACCCGCCAGCTCCCAGTGGTTTGGGTGAGCACAGAATTTATTGTCCAAACTGGGAACTTGGAGGGAAGAGGGCTCATTACGGATAATTGTGCCAGGACAGTATAGGCATTAGCCTGGACTAGCTCAGACACCCTCCTGACAACACAAGGGCCATGCTCCAAGCTGACCCGGGGAGTCAGGAGCAGGGCCCAGAGTGGAATTTCAAGCCTCCAACTTACCTGTGTATAGAATAATCTTGGACTTTGAATCAGATAGATCCGAGTTCAAATCCTTACTGGACCACTTACATTTACTTCTTTGGGCTTTAGTTTCCTCATCTATAAAATACGAATAATGATGGAAACTTCGTCAGAAATTTGGGATGATTTTTGTAATCAGATATTAAAAATTGGACTGTTTATTTCTACCTAAGTTTTAGCTGAAACCCCAAGACAATGTGGGCCTTCCCTCTGTTTAATTTTGCTTCCAAGTGAAATATTAAACTACTGCCACAGGACCTGTGAAAGAAGGGAGTGAGGCCAATTCTGCGGCCTGTCCCTTAACTCTCACCTCACAGGGCCAAGAGCTGAGGCTGGGAAGGGCCAGTGTCGAGACGGTGGGGCCCAGCTTATTATATCCCTCGATATATATCAATTATAGCTAGAGATATGGGTCACATACACAGATATATATCAATATCTATCAATTCTATCCATGAATAATCACTATAACAGAGATCAAAACAGAAATTTTTGAAATATTAATTTATTTAAAAATAAAAATAAGAAATGTTAACATATTTTGTGGCCAATAACTTTATTTTCCAAAACAAAAAATGTCAGAAGCGTAGCGTTGTTTTCCATTTCTGTGAATCTCCTTACTAGAAGACAGCTGGGTCGCTGAATCTGCTTCTGCCTTCAATCTGTTCCAATACTCGTGTATGCAGCCTCTTGAAAACTCCATCGTATCCTCATAAATGAATTAGCGTAGAAAACGTCAACAAGTCTTAGTGTTCTGATGAAAATTAGTGATTTCATGAACCCCCTATGAGGGTTTCAAAGACCCCGAGGGGTCCCCAGACCATACTTTGAGAACACTGTCATAGGCCTTTCCTGCTGCCTCTAATGTCCAAACTTTTGAGGATCTACATGCCAGAGAAGAGATACACTAAGATAGGATGTTTTAGGGCAAAATGACGATGCCATCGGCACGATGTAGGCTGGTCCATAAATCCAGTGTTTACAGTGTATCAGAACGTGTGAGGCACCGGGGACAGCGTCCACCGAGAACAGGCCTCGCTCTGCCCAAGGGTTCTGCATGCTCGTGCAGGGGCGCATTTTGCTTCCCAGCGGTTTGCAAGGCAATATTTCACTCCAGAGAAATAGCTGGACTGCTCAGAATTCCTTCTTTCTGTTTGGATTTCAGATGCTCATGAAAGAGTGAAATATAACTTCAGTCCTCAAAGGTGTGAAAACCCTAAGGCTCTTAGACCTCGTTGAGAGATATGGAAACAGGGAAGAAAAAACATTTAATAAACTCCTCGGGTCCCTCCACAACCCACCCTCCCTTACCATCCTTCTTCTGGCCCATCTCCTTTTACTATGTGACAGCCTTTTAGTGATGTCACCACAAAGGATGAGAGCCCCAGCCTTGTGGATAATTTGGCAGGTGGAAGCCTTCAGACTAAGCATCTAATTAGAGTCAGGGTCAACATTTAGCAGGCACCAGAGAGGAAGATAAAAACTTTCACATGGAAGGGATCGAATAGAGGGAATTGGCTACACAAGTGTTAGATTTAACCCAGGGAACTGATTGCATGGGTATTAGAGCAGAAAGGGAGTTGCTGAACTAATCCAAGATTGTCACTGCAAGAAGCAGGTGCTGATTCTATGGCTGGAGAACAAAAACAAAGGTGGAGAGTTAGCAGCAGCGAGATGAAGGGGCACAGCTGGTGCTCAGAGTTCAGCACAGTTTGTATCCTGACTGCCATGGGTGTGCAGGCCACGGAGGACTATGAGGACCATGGAAGGGTGCAGGGAGACGGAGCTGCAAGTGGCAAAGGATGTTGCTGGAGGTCGAGGCCCTCGACTAGAAGACAAGACTTAGTCCCTTCTCCCCTCCTCTCACTTTCCCTTCTCCTTCCTGGGCCTCCCATTGGCAGATACCGCCTCATGAAAGGCCTGGGAAGTGGAGTGTGCAGCCTCCATCCCAGTGTCGCAGAGCAGAGCAGAGTGGGCTTGGAACTGAGGGACAAGGACTTACCCAGCACAAGCTGCTCAAACCCTCTCAGACTGAGCCTGGAGTCAGCACCGGGCACTGGACAGCAGGGGACATTGAAGCAGGTAGAAGAGCTGCAAAGACCATTCAGTGGGGGAGGCTGGGGCAAGTGGCCAGGGAACAGCCTTCACAGTCCTCCTGTGACACCGATGACTCAGCCTGGAGGGCCCGGTGGCACCCAGAGGCCTAGTTGGTTGTCAGCGTGGCCTCAGCCAAATTAGAGCCTCATTTCTTTGTGTCTTGTTACCCTGGGGCTGCCTCACCCCCACCCAGCCCCCTGAAACTCCCAGGATGGGCTGCTGTTGATCAAAGTCCAGATCATTCCTTCCTCAACGGCCTGTAGGAATCCAAACAACCAAAAGTCATCTTTCAAAATGAGGCCACGTGACCTTTCTCTGACCTGTTCCATGGGACAGAGGTTCTGAATTTGGATTGTGTAGAAGTAACTGTGACCCCACCATGTAATTAATCCCTCCATGAATGTGTGTTGCACACCAAAAGGGGCTATCACAGGAGCACCTACTACAAAGTAAACATCAGGCCGCGTGGTCTCGCTCAGGGTCTGACAGCGCGAACGCACATTGCACACCAAGAGCCTTCATGAAGCCTAAACACGTCTAGTGCCATTCCTTTGCTGTGCCAACAATTTTATCCTATTGTCTGGATGGGACAGTAAATGCGGTGGAAAAACAAGCAGACATTGTTTCCTAAGAGGCCATTCTGCCCTGGATGAGGCTACGCAACATTTCTTTGCCTTTATCTCCCTGTGAGGCAGAAAACAGTCCTGTGCCTCCATCACCCCCATCCCAGCTGCATCCACTGAGAAGGAATCCGCCAGCTTGGGCGTTCTTCTTGCAGCAGCCCTCTCCCCTCCCGCACACCATCCTCTGGCTGAGCAGTGCGGCACCCGGGAGGCCTGTTTACAGCTAATTAGATTAGGAGTGTGTTCATCTGGAAAGATATTTGTAGTTCAATAAAGAGAGTGTGAAGAATCGCCCTCGAAGTGCCACAGAAACAAAGGGTCTGAGCCTCATTCCAATCCCTCTGCCTGCTCCCTCCTTAAACAACCCGAGCCTCTCTCCAAGGCGTCTCAACTTTAGCAGTCAGGTTCAAGTCAAGCCGCCCAGGCCACATGAAAGGCCCCAACTTAGAAAGATGGCAAAGGAAAACAAAGAGCAAATCTGAAAACACTTTCATGCTGGTGCATTTTTTTTCTTTCAAAGGAAAAACAATCCCTGCTTGAGTTGTTTTGTTGAAAAAGAAGGGGAGGTAGAGAGAGCATCCCGGGCAGCAAGGAATGCTGCCCTCCTGCCTCTTCTCCCATCTGCTCAAAAATTATTTCCAAAATATTAAATGCTGCTTCTCACTGAATCAGAATTGCATGACATGTTGAAGAAGGAGGTGGGGGGGAGAGAAGTGATTCTGAAATACAATTTTCCAAATGTTTATTTTGCTAGCGAAGACCGTTGCCTGTCCTATTATAAAATCTTAGCACGACCCCTGGCAGGCTGTTGTCTGTAGGGTAAGTAGACACAGATTGGATTTCGTGCTGTGTCAAGGACAAAATGAATCCTTAATCTGGCTGCTGAAAATGCATATTCACCCGAGAGCAAAGCAGCTCCTGTCTTTCAAGCCCATACGCGCTTCATTTCTCTCTTTGAGATGATTTTGTTTATCAGGTTTGGCTACTCTTTATTAGCCTGCAAATAGCACAGGCAGTAGCGAAGCTCTCACCCTACTCTCGCTAACCTGCCCTTCTCCCGCTCTCAGGATTTATCAGTGCACATAAAGCTTCCATTAAGCATAAAGGCAGATTTCCATGGTGCATACAAAATATGGAAATTCTATCTGAGTTAACTTCATGTCGACTCCAGAAATATGTAAGCATTAGAGTAGTCTATTATTATTTTTTAAGACGAAGAAAGGTTGTCTGGTAAAACTGGACCAAATTACATGTTCTGCTTCTCAGACATCTTGCAGGCTAGCAGATTAAAGATGCTAAACGATGAATGAAACCTCAATCCTAGTTGATTCTCTATTTTGTCATAAAAAGGGAGTTGTGTTCACTGTGGTGAATTCCTTTCTCTAGCAGCAATCAGGCCACAGGAGACAAATGGTTCTTCTGTTCCCTTTCCTATTGAAGATCGCAGGCCAGGTGGGCTATTCTTGGGTTCTGATCAACTCAGTCCCCTTCTCTACCTGATCAAGGTGAGTGTCTCAGGCTCTCACCTGCCAGCAAAGTAAGGTACACTTCTAGGGTCATTCTTCTGAAAACTTCCAGCACATGAGATAGAGATTTCCCCATCAGGAGGCAGCATGAGTCGGTAGTCAACCCCTGCGCTATCTGCTGCCATAACTGGAGAACAATCTCTTGCACTCTGGTTAATTAACATCAATCACTTTGTTCCACTCTCCCCGATGTTCCTTAGCCATCAGATGGATCTCATGGAACTAACTCATCACAGAGGAAACACCAAGAATCTCAAGTCCATTGGGATGTGGAAAGAGGGAATTCTAGAATTAAAAATAATTTTGAATGGCTGGAATTGATTGCTACACACCATTCATTCATTATTTTTTTAAGCCGTTGAAGTCCTTCCATGCCACTCCTTAGGAAGCATGGAGGGTAGGGGGCAGAAAAGATGGCCCAGCCCAGCCCTAGCCCAATATCTGGAGGTCAAAACTGGCCTCTGTATGATTTCTTGTAGATTTCCTACTCAAGGCAATAGTTGGGAGGTTGCCAGAAGGATGAGCTAAACTATAATTTCTAGAAGGAAAATTAAGAGGAGCGTGCATGAAATACAAAGTCCAAAGATTCCGGGAGCAGAAATTGAGGACAGCATCACCAAGCCAAGAGCTGAAAGCCTGACTGCTAAAGAGCTCAAAGAAAAGTAGATCAGGAAGCAGGAAAGAGGTCATGGTCTCATGTGGATAAAATATTTGAGAGCCAACAAGAATCAATGGATGACCCAGCCCTTCTTAAAAGGCTAGTGTATTAATCAAGCAGGGTATAGGTTTAGCTGCTGAACCAGAGTCCCAAAATTCAGTGACTTAAGATGGAAGTGTGTTTCCTCTCACATACTAATCCAGAGGGAAGTAGTCCAGGGCTGGAGGACAATTAGATCATTCTCAGTATGCAGCTTCCATCCCTGGGTCCAAGGGATGGACCCTACTCTGGCCGCACCCCACCTGCAGGGAATGAAAAGGGCCAATGGAAGGCACATCTACCTTGGGAGAATTTGGCAAGACGATGGCACAAATCACTCTCTCGCAACCCATCATCCAGAACCTAGTCTCATGGCCACACCTGGCTGCAGCAGAGACTGAGAAGTACAATCCCTGGCTGGGTAGCCCTGCACTCAACTAACACTATTCTATTATGAAAGACAGAGAAAATAGATAAGGGTGGACAATTGGGCTCTGGAGGTGAAAAACACCAGCTCTAGCCTCAAGAAGCTTAAAATCTAGTTGGGAAGATAAACAAGTAAGCTCACAATTATAGTAATAATATAAAGCAAATATTACTATGTGCTTACCAAATACCAGGTATTGTATTTTGCCTTATCTCATTTAATACTTGCTATAATCTGAATGTTGCTGTCCTCCCAAAACTCATAAGTTGGAACCTAATACTTGGTGTGATAGTATTAAGAGGTGGAGCCTTTAGGAAGTAATTAAGTCATCAGGGCTCCATGCTCGTGAATGGGATTAGTGCCCTTATAAAAGAGGCTGGAAGGATCTCCCTTGCTCCTTCTGCCATGTGAGGACACAGTGACAAGGCACCACCTATGAGGCAGAGAGCTAGCCTTCACCAGACACCGAGTTTGCCAGCACCTTGATCTTGAACTTCCCAGCCTCTAGAACTATTAGCAGTCAGTTTCTGTTGTTTACCTTACCCAAGCTAAGGTATTTTGTTATAGCAGCCCAAATAGACTAAGACAGTACTGAAATGACTCCATTAATATGTGTATTGTATCAATAAAGAAACTAAGACTTAGCAAGTTTAGCTAACTAACCCAAACTGAAAGTTAAACACAGAGCCCAGATACACACTGAGTCTGTTGGACCCAGGGTAGAGGTCAGGAAACTATGGCCCTTGGGCCAAATGCTGCCCTCCCCGTGTTATTGTAAATGAGGTTTTATTGGAACACAGTCACGCCTGTTCATTTACACATCGTCTATGGCTGCTTTTGCATTATGACAGCAGAACTGAGTTAGGACAGTCACAACAGAGACAGGATGGCCAGCAAGGCCTAAAATATTTACTGTCTGGCCCTTCACAGAAACAGTTTGCCAGCCCCTGCCCTAGTGCTCGCGTGTTAGGTGTCATTAGCTAAGTAAGCATGGACAGGGATCAAGGAGAATGTAGAAGGGGACACCTGAGAGAGGAAGGCCAGCGCAGGCAAGAACGTCGAGATTTAGCTCACTCTTGACCAGTGAGCAGCACTGGGCCAATACAGAGAGTGTAGTAGGAGGAAAAGCTTGCGACAAGGCCTAGAGGTCTGAGGGGGCAGTGGCAGGTTGGGGGACCTAGGCGGCTACGCGGGTGGGAGAGGCAGACTGTGAGGACAGGCTGGGGAAGATGGGCACCATGTAGGGAGGATGACGTTGAAGAGCTCCAGGACCTGCAGGTAGGGCTTCCCAAGCTTGGCCAATCACTGCAGTCACTTAGGACGCTTGCTCAAAATGAGATCCCAGCGCCCCACAACAAGCCCACCCAATATGCATCTGTACTTTAAGGCCACTTCCCAGGAGATTCTGGGAAACTCTGCTGAAGATGCTAGGAGGGGGTGAGGGGACAGACCTCTGGCCAGAGGCTGCTGCAGTGACCCAGAGCCATGATGAACGCAATTCCCAAAGGACAGAGCAGTGAGATTTTATGACAGCTTCTTGGCATAAGGTGAAAGAGAGGAAGAGGAGAAAATGAGAGGATTGTCTTTGATCACAACAGTTCAGTCCTGGAGATTAGGTGGCCCCAGGGAGGTCTTCTCCCCGGTCTCAGCTCCATAACTCGACTGTGCACATTGAGCTTCTTCTGGTGTCAAATTCCAGACATTTCCTCCCCAGGAAAAAAACTACTCATACCCCGACAAATGGCAGCCTGCCTGATTTAGAAATGACCAGACTTTTACAACAAAATCAAAAGTATTAGAAGAGTCAGCTCCTATGATATGTACCTCTTGTTGCTTCTTTCTGGCCCTTGGAGAACTCATTTTCTTCTGTTTGTGAAAAAATCTGTTTCACTGGACTTACAAAAGAATTGACTTGGGATTATCTTTGTGTCAGAGCAGGAGATGTTAAACTCTTGTTTTCTTACTTTTACGAATCTGGATACAGTCTTCCAATCACCCTGGGAAAAATGATGGGAGGAAGAGAATTTGGTAGAAATGCATACTTATGTGGTATGGGGCAGTTAAATAAATGCATGCCTCGACTCATTCATTGCATAAATAAATCATAGGGTTAGAGCTTAAATAATAAATAATACAAAAGGGGAAAGAAAGAAACTAAGAGGATCTGACAAGGTAAAAGAATAAAGAGCTACATTTAGGCGAAATGATGACAGATTGCATGTACTCTGACATTCTGTCCTCTTTTTATTTGCTGGTCATATTTTGCTAGAATTCTTCATTTGACTACTTCTTCACTGCCCCTACAAGCTTCTGGGCTGGTAGAGGATCAAAAATGAAATGCTGTACTTTTTCCTTGAAAATTCCTTATTTGGCTGAAATTGAAGTTTAAATGTGCATCAAACAAGCATAATACCAGGAGGCAAGCAATTATTATTACTAGTTATTACTAGTCTGCCGGCATGGAGTATATTTTAAGCCACTAAATTTGTAGGTAATTTGTTACATAGAAATATGTAACTGATATACTTGATGTTTCTTGGTCTTCTTTGGACATAATATTAACATAATGAACTTAGCCTTGAGGTTTTGCGTGCGATGTTAGCAATGCTGGAACTATTTTCCCTCTACCCCTTTTGTCCTGGCTCCCTCTTACTAACCTTACAGGACTCACACAATAGATAACTCTTCTTTCAAGATTCCTTGCCCGAAGCCCCACAGGTAGGATAGGTGTCCCTTCTACAATCTGACATAGTGCTCTGGACTTCCCTATTGATATTACTGACAGCCAACTTTCATTGAACACTTACAATTCTCCCCTTCTCTTTCTACCGGTCTGTCTGTATATTTAATAAATTCCAGAGCCACAGGGACCTTCCCTCAATGTGAGACTCATCTCACTGCACGTGGGATTATAAGGTTTATGAATCAAACTCACAGAGCTAAATTACTTTCCTGAGGTTGTCTATATCAAAGCACTAGTTTATGAGAACTGTGCTACCTAATCTAGTTAAGCCTGAGATTACAGAGGCAGAGACTAGATGATAGATCCTCTCTCCCAGAACTTCATCTACCCAGCCCCCCTGGAGGACAGACCTCCAGAGCGGCAGTGTGTGGTGTTCTCTGTGGCTGCCTTTTCCCAGGATATTCAGGCCAGAACAGGCCCTGAGTATAGGAATTGGGGGTGGGGAGGAGGTATGGGTCAGGGGGACTGTGTAGGGTCACATATTGTTTCCATATTTTATCAAAAAATACTAATTCTGCACTCTTCCAAAGTTAAACATGGCCTTCATACATGAAAAACAGAGAAGAAGAAGATGGTGGCAACTCTGAGATTCCTTGTGGATTTCGGAACTCTTCACCCAAAGCAGTATCTGAGAGACTATCCCCTAAACAGGCAACAAGGAAGTCTCATTTTCAACAACTAACAAGCCCAGCTTAGCCAATCGTGTAATTTCAGGGGATTTGGCAGCTTGGGGAAAGCTGAGGGTGTTGCAGATCCTGCCTGCCCTATGCCTCTCCCTGACTGGTTCCATCAGAACCTGGGTTCAGATCCCAGCCCTGCTGTTCACCAGCTCTATGACCTTGGCAAGGCATCCAAACTCCCTCTGAGTTCTATTCACCAGAGCTTTCCTGGGCCCTGCACCGCCCTGTGTAAGGGATTCTTCCACCAACAGAAAACACAGAATCCTCCACAGGCTAGAGCCAGCAGCCGGAGTTACCTACAATAAAAGGGGCTCTTCTAGTACCTTTCACCAAGTGAAGGCTTGGTCATTTAATTTACTGCTGTTGGCCTGAGGTGTGAGTTCTTGTTCTTTTTTTAGAGGTAATATCCAACATCTGATACATGCTGGTTGCTCCGAAGTGTTCATAGAAGGGAGAAAAGAAGGAAGACCAATCCTTAGCAGAGTTGTGTTAAGTTGGACAACGTGTGCACACTTCCTGTCTCAGTGCCTGGCACATAAAGGGAACTCAGTATTATTTCCATTCCACACTCCAGCTTAATATACAAAAGTTATCCATGAAACATGGCACATCCAAGCATCATGATTCATTTGAAAGTTTGTGTAAAGTTTCCTAATTTGGTGTTTCCATAAGAAAAGCACTCAGGTGGGGGAGGGGGGTACTTCTGAGCAAGCAAGAGGCGGTAGGGGGCACTGTGGAGCTTAGAGGCATAAAGCAAAAAGAACCTTGTTTACCTTCCACGTGCGCCACCTGCAGGACAGATGGCAGAGTAGCCCACCAGCAGAACTGAGAGACCTGGGGTCCCAGTGCTAAACAGATAGCCCTAGACTGTGATTCCCAGACCTTGACACTCTCGCAGCATTATCAAAACACCAACCCAAGAGCTATTTTCTTCTTTTGGTAAAACAACATCCCCTTGTCTGTTTTGAGAGTTTAATTCCTGGGGAATGGATTTTTAAAAAGATTGATTTAACTGATGATATTTTTCGTATCTTTTTCCAACAGTAGTTGCTTGTAGATTTCTCCAAGTGACTTTATACTGTTTGAAAATAATCAATTTAGATCTAACTCAGTCAAGTGTATTAGAAAAGGGAATACACTGTGCAAATTGTCCACAGCAGTACTGCATGGGGAGGGTTCAAATGTAAACTCCGGAATAAAGCCACGGAAGATATTCCCTTCACCACTGGAAAACCGGCAGAACCAGATGAGTGTGTGATTGATGTCATTACTCTCTTTATCCCAGTTAAGAAAGCTTCAAGAAACTCCAACATCAGTTGCTTGTTGAAGTCAAGGCTTAAAACATTCCCAAACTCAAATTATTGTATTTACTAAATAGTCATCAAAAATGAGAGCCATAACATATGCAAATCAATAAATGTGATTCATCACATAAACAGAATTAAGGACAAAAACCATATGATCATCTCAATAGATGCAGAAAAAGCATTTGATAAAATCCAGCACCCTTTCATGATAAAATCTCTTAACAAACTAGTCCTAGAAGGAACATACCTCAAAATAATAACAGCCATATATGACAAACCTATAGCCAACATTATACTGAACAGGGAAAAGTTGAAAGCATTCCCTCTAAGAACTGTAACAAGATAAGGATGCCCACTTTCACCACTCCTTTCCAACATCTAGAACTCCTTGCTAGAGCAATCAGGCTAGAGAAAGAAATAAAAGGCATTCGAATTGGAGAAGAAGTCAAATTATCTCTGTTTGCTGACAATATGATCTTATATCTAGAAAATCCCAAAGACTCCACCAAAAAAACTCCTAGATTTGATAAATTATTTCAGTAAAGTTTCAGTACACAAAATCAATGTACAAAAATCAGTAACATTTCTATACACCAATAATGATAAAGCTGAGAACCAAATAAAGAAGGCAATCCCATTACACTAACTACAAAAAATTTAAATACCTGGGAATATATTCAACCAAGTTAGTGAAAGATCTCTACAAGGAAAACTACAAAAAAGCAATTAAAGAAATCATAGATGACACAAACAAATGGAAAAAAATCCCATGCTCACAGATTGGAAGAATTAACATCATTAAAATGACCATACTGCCCAAAGCAATCTGCAATTTCGATGCAATCCCTATCAAAATACCAATGTCATTCTTCACAGAATTAGAAAAAAAATCCTAAAATTCATTGAGAACCAAAAAACACCCCAAATAGCCAAAGCAATTCTAAGCAAAAATAAAAAGTCTGGAAATATCACATTACCTGACTTCAAATTACACTACCAGGCTATAGTAATCAAAACAGCATGGTATAAAAAGTAGCAGTATAAAAATAGACACATAGATCCTGTGGAACTGAATACAGAACCCAGAAATAAAGCCACATATCTACAGCCAACTGATCCTTGACAAAGGTGACAAAAACATACACTGGGGGGAAGATACCCTTTTCAATAAGTGGTACTGGGAAAACTGTATCTCCATATGCAGAAGAATGAAACTGGACCCCTATCTCTCAACTTATAAAAAAATCAACTCAAAAATGTCACATCTGAAACTATAAAAATACTAGAAGAAAACCTGAGGAAAACTCTTCTGGACACTGGTCTAGGCAAAGAATTCATGGCTAAGACTCCAAAAGCACAAGGAACAAAATCAAAAGTAGATAAATTAAACTTAAGCTAAAAAGTTTCTGCACAGCAAAAGAAATAATCAACCAAATGAACAGACAACCTGCAAAATAAGAGAAAATATTTGCAAACTATGCAACTGACAAGGGACTAATATCCAGAAGTTATAAGGAACTCAACTCAAAACAACAACAACAAAACAACTTTATTAAAGTGGGCAAAAGGCATGAATAGATATTTTTCAGAAGACATGCATATGGCCAACAAGCATAAAAATGCTCAACATCACTATCAGAGAAATGCAAATTATAACCACCATGAAATATCATCTTATATCATCCAGAATGGCTATTATTAAAAAATGATAATAAAAAAATAGATGTTGATGAGGATGCTGAGAAAAGGGAAATGCTTATACATTGTTGGTAGCAATGTAAATTAGCACAATCTTTATGGAAAACAGTATGAAGATTTCCCAAAGGACCAAAAATAGAACTATCATTCAATCCAACAATCCCACTACTGGGTATCCACTCAGAGGAAAAGAAATCTTTTTGTCAAAAAGACACCTGCACTCAAATGTTTATTGCAGCACAATTCACAATTGTAAAGATATTGAATCAACCTAAGTGTCCATCAATGGATGATTGAATAAGGAAAATGTTGTGTATATACACAATGGAATACTACTCAGCCATAAAAAAGAATGAAATCATATCTTTTGCAGCAACATGGATGGAACTGGAGGCCACTATTATAAGTGAAACAACTCAGAAACAAAGTCAAATACTGCATGTTCTCACTTATAAGAGGGAGCTAAATAATGTGTATATATGGACATAGAGTGTGGAATCACAGACATTGGAGGTTAGGAAGAATGGAAGGGTGGAAGGAGGTTAAGGGATGAGAAATTACTTCATGGATACAATGTACATTATTCAGGTGATGGATACACCAAATCCCAGAATTCACCACTATGCAGTATATCCATGTAACAAAATTGTACTTGTACCCCTTAAATTTAAACAAATAAACAGCAATGAAAACCAGAAGCCTTTCTCAATGCATGGAAATACACACACACACACACACACACACACACACAGAGTAATATTAAATAAAAATATACAAAAATAGTATACAGGTCCCAAGTATGGCATAAAGACACATTTATGTCATTGATAAGAATCAGAAGAAAACTTGAAGCGATGCAGTATTTGATCTAACACTCACTGAGTTGCTTGTGCTCCTTAAATTTGGGAATTTTTTCTTGGTAAATATTAAGTATTTTCACATATGTACATTTAAGGTACATTTAAGATGACTTTCTTGAGAACATAAATGCTCAAGTGGAATAAGCAGGAGTTGGTGAGGAAAATCTTAATTTGCATTTTTCCTGCCTTAAATGCCTGAAATATCTTGGATATAATGTTGCATGAATAAGGCTTTTAGTGTTTAATGTGATATGACTTAAACATTCTCTTTTTGCTAGGGTCTATAAAACACTTGCCATTACTTTTTCTTTTTATCTATCAGATTTACTAAGGAAGAAAAAATATGTTGAGGATTCTGTTGGTCTGTTCAAATCTTTTCTACTATCTAGCAATAAACTTCACTCCTTTTAAACCTGGGACAATCCACTTGGAAAGGGACAATAGGTGGTCCATCCTAAATATGACGCTTTACATAATAGGGGGCTTCCAACTTGTCAACCTGCTTCTCACTATGTCTTTTGATCTTCCCAACAGTCTTGCTGAAGTAGATTGGATAATATTCTACAGCCATCAGAGATACTAAAACTGGGATATATCGTCCCCAGTTTCGCACAGCTAGTAGCAATAAAACTTTGCCATAACAACATAAGTGAAGTCTAAAACATTCAACCAGGAAAACACAGGTTTGCATTATTTTGAGTCAATCAAATGATCAGGATAAACCTAGGCAGCTGGCCTGCCTGTGCCTTCCAGGGCTCCAGCTGGAGAATGCAAACACGGCCTAGTCCCAGCTGCAATTCAGCACCAGCCGCTGTCCACTCCAGCTCAAATCCCAGTGGGGATGATTCCAGGGCTGACTGGGGCTTCCAGGATATCAACAAGGATTCCAGGAAACTCCCAGGTAACTGAGACCCATTTCTTGAGATTGATCCAGAGAGACTGACCTGAGAGAACGTTAGGAACGGGGAGACCCCACTTCCCAAGACATAGTTGCCTACCATTTTCCCACCTATCCTACCCCTCCCCTCAACATCTCCCTTTCCCCCCACAAAGCCAAGAACTTTATCACCCACTCTAGAATGAGAATGGGGGCTGCATGGAGAATGGAACCTATTTCCAATGGTGTCATATCTGAATCATGAAGTTTTCTTGAATTGTATATCTTCTTAGTATTTGAAGAGCCAGACATCGAAGACAGATCTCTCAGTTTTTAGAGCAAAGCCCTTTTCCTACTTTTCAGGCACACTTTAGAATTACCATCCCTTCCATTAGTTTGCCAGGCTATAGAGGGTATCAGACATGCCTCCCTATGCCAGCAGAGTTCTTGCCTAACTCCCTCCTGTGAACGGGAGATCAGGCCCAGCCAGAATCAATACCCAAACCCACTTTCCCAAGTCTAGAGTTGCTATTGCACAGATGGCAGAGGAAAAGGTGAGGGAGCGAGGGAAGGAAGGAGCATATCATTCTTTTAACCTTTTTTTACAGGTTGCTGACTTACTTCAGCTCATAAATTCTGCCCACATCTTACAAGTCACTTGCTTACTCACTATCTCTGCTTAACACATCTTGTGAGTTTCATCCATTCTATTTGTTTTCTTGTCTTCTCTAGCAGAATTGAATATTCTCAAATTCTACAGCAAACACACATTGCAAACAGAAAGATGTAGGGGGGAAATAAGATAAAAAGCAAAGGAAAATTTTGCTTTATAGTGGCAGGAGAAATAGAAATCACAACAGAGAATATTAACTAAGTCACAGTAATGTTGGAATTTTGAGCAGAAAGTGGTGGGTGCCTAATGCTGACAGGAGACAAAGTACTAGTCGCTGGAACTGCATGGTCTTCCGAGATCTGTTGGGAGCATTCTTTCCAGGCCAGGAAATCTCAGGATTGACATGTGGAAGGATGAGGCAATTGAGGAAGGAGAAGCAGAAGAAGCTCAGAAACCCATGGAAAATACGCAAGGTACCCTGGGATAACTACTGTGTTTAAACACAGTCGTTTGTGACATGACTTATTTTGAAAGTAAATCAACATAGCAGGAGGGTTCATATCTTAGCCCCTTGAATATTAAGAGCTACAAGTAAATTGTCTAATTCAGGCCATGTATCAGTTCCGTCTGGCTGCTGTAACAAAGTGCCACAAACTGGGTCACTTAAAACAACAGAAATTGCTTGTCTCAGAGCTCTGGAGGCCAGAAGTGCAAGATCAAGTTGTTCACAGGGTTGGTTCCTCCTGAGGGGTCTGAATGAAAGTCTGTTCCATGCTGCTTTCCCCGCCTCCGGTGAGGGCTGCAGTCCCTGCCTTCCATTGGCATGTGGAAGCATCACTCGAATCTCTACCTCTGCCCCACATGGTGTTCCCCATGTGACTTTGTTTCTGTGTCTCTTCCCCCTCTTCCTATAAGGACCAGTCACGTGGATTAGGGGCCCGTCCTATTCCAGTGTGACCTCACCTTAACTGACTGTATCTGCAATGACCCTATTTCCAAACGAGGTCACATTCTGAGGGGCATAATTCAACCCATACCAGTCCACAACTGATAAATATAAATTTGGTTTTTATTTATTTTGAGTACATATTTTCTATTTCTCTGAAAGTAGGACAATGACTTGAGGTTTTCCAAGTGTAAAGACTTATGGTAGATTTTATATGTTTATTTTATATATAACCGTATAAATATTTATATATATATAAATGACACAAACTGTTAACAGTGGTTATCTCCCAATAGTTATATCTTGGAGGCTTTCGTTTCTACATTGTAAATTACTATCATGTTTGAATTTGTATAACAAACATGTACTACTTTGTAGTCAGAAGGAACAGCAAAGACCCATTTTCAAGGTATGGATGAGAGGGATGTGTGGCTTTCCTTCCCCTCACAGCCTTAAGAATCCCTAGAAGATTCCAGATTCCTTAGAAGACAGGGTGAGAATGACCACGGGGAGGAGGGCAGGAGGCAGGAGCACATGACATTCAAAAACTTGTATTCAAAACCGCAATTGCTTTGATGTGATTTGCCTTTAGACATTATCTTTAATGTATTTTAAATTCTAAAACAGCATTAAAGGAGGACCCAAGGTTTTCATGTTTATCCAAAGGAAGCATGGATTTTCAATATTGAGAAATGCAGGGGCTTCTTGCAGCCACTCACTGAGGTTTCCTGTCAGCCAAGGCAAGAAGGGAATATTGGCTAAAGTAGGATTCCTGGATAAAATACAGGACATCTAGTTAAATTTGAATTTCGGATAAGTAACAATTATTTTTTCCGTATCTCTCAACCATGGCATAGGACAAACTTATACTGAAAATTATTTCTTGTTTGCCTGAAATTCAAATTCAACTTAGAATCCTGTGTTTTTATTTGCTAATTCTGGCAGCCCTGTTCCACACACACCAGTTTAGACAAACTTTTCTAGAAATTAGACCGTAGGAGGGCTATGCCCCAGAGGCCACTTATGAAGGGGACTTATAAAATGCTGTAGCTCACTACGTTTTTCTTCCAGAATTTTATACCAGCCATGGAAACGTGATTTAAATGAATCCTATTTTTGTCAACACTTTATGTCAGGAGTTTTTAACAAACTGTGCAGGAGCTGCAGGGGGCCTGTGAGCCCCCTGAAATCAGAGGCCATATTTAGTACAAGTGCATCTTCGCAGGGAAAGGAACCGTAGTCAGATTCCCAAAAGTGTCTAAGGCCCACCATGAAGGTCAGGGAGCATAAGTTTATTGACTAGGGGCACAGCTTTAAACCTAGATGTCTTTGTCCTTTTGCATTGCTATAAAAGATTGCCTGAGGCTGGGTAATTTATAAAGAAAAGAAGTTTATTTGGCTCACGACTCTGCAGGCCGTACTGAAGCATTGCACCAGCATCTGCTTCCAGTGAGGACCTCAGGAAGCTTCCCCTCATAGCAGAAGGTGAAGGGGAGGCAGGGTGTGCAGATCACATGAGGAGAGAGGAAGCAAGAAGGGGACAGTGTCAGCCTCTTTTTAATAACCAGCTCTAGTGAGAACTCACTCATTACCACAGGGAGGGCACTGAGCCATTGGTGAGGGATCCTCCCCCATGACCCAAACACCTCCCACTAGGCCCCACCTCCTACCTTGAGGATCAGATTTCAGCATGAGATTTGGAGGGACCAAATATCCAAACTATATCCCAAGGGGCCAGGCGCGGTGGCTCACACCTATAATCCTAGCACTCTGGGAGGCCGAGGCGGGAGGATCACTCAAGGTCAGGAGTTCGAGACCAGCCTGAGCCAGAGTGACACCCATCTCTACTAAAAATAGAAAGAAATTAATTGGACAACTAAAAATATATAGAAAAAATTAGCTGGGCATGGTGGCACATGCCTGTAGTCTCAGCTACTTGGGAGGCTGAGGCAGAAGGATCACTTGAGCCCAAGAGTTTGAGGTTGCTATGAGCTAGGCTGACACCATGGCACTCTAGCCCCAGCAACAGAGTGAGACTCTGTCTCAAAAAAAAAAAAAAAGAAAAAAAAACCTGTATCACAAGGAAAGACATTTTTGCTGAGGACTTGGGGGTATTATTTTTCAGGTTAATTACTATTTAGGCAATTGACTTTCTTCTGATCTAAACTGATAATGGAGAAAATCTCAGAAAATGTAAAAGCATGCAAAGTTTACCTGCGTACTGGAGCATCTCTCTCAAGTGTATGAGGTGCTATATGCTCGGCATGTGTCACGGGAGCTGAAGGGAAGCCAGCCCCTGGGTGACGCTGATCATTGTGAATTCTCAGATGAAGGCTGAAGAGGCATCTGCCTCAAATGCCAAAAGCCCTTAAAGAGAGAAATTAAGAGAGAGACAGACAGACAGAAAATAATGCTCAGGCAATGGATATTTTTATTACCTGTAGGGAAAAAAATTGACCATTTTGATATTTACTACTTTAATTTTTTTCTCTAGAACTCCTTCTCCGACTTACCAACAGCTCTTAGCGATGAGCTCGACTGGCCTCAACTCTCGGGTGTTACTGGGTTTCTGGACTCCACTAGCAGGTCTGTGTGTCTGTACATCCTCAAACATTTCAATGTACCTGTGTAAGAAAAGAACAGGAGATGGGTCTTGCTTCCAAGATGTTGAAATGAGAATTATTAGGAATTGCTTCTAGAACATGAATGATATATAACAAAACCACCACTTCATCAAGTCCACCCACAGTAGGATGCAATGTAAATTGCATTTTAACAGTGCTGGCAAGACAGGAAGATCCCTGCATTTGGTTGCAGGGGTGCCAGAGGACTTACAGTTTACCACTGATGTAAAATACTCAAACATATCACTAAATTTTTCTGATTCAAGGGACAACAAAGTTTACTTGATTATTTACTCTCAGAAATTAACATTTATAAAGGAAATGGCTAAAATTAATTGGCAAGTCTCAAGGTCCTGGTCCTAGAATCACCCAGGATTTAATGCTCTGGATTTGTAGCTAGAGACCACGCAGGATGATTCTAAGTGACACACAAACCCTATTCACTACCTGTGACTGGGTGTTGCCTGAGGGCCTGCACTCTGCCTCCCAGTGCCTGCACCTGGCAGGACACCTGTCATGCTGTGAGACTTTGCAAGTGTCCTTAACATGGTAAAAAGCCATGTTTTTCTCCCAACATCCCCAAAACATTTGTAACAGTTCATAAGTATAAGGGATATGGCAGATGACTGGCTTCCATGTATAAAAAAATAAGAAAGGGTAGAGCTTTGGGTTGAGGTCTAAAGACAGGGCCCAGCCAGCAGGGAAGGCTTCTCTAACTCACGCAGCAACACCAGAAAGCCAGAAAGGACCATGAGACGCCATGAAAACTGTGAGCCGGGCAGGTGTTCATGGGGCCTGATTTACCCAAATCCGTAAGGAGCAGGAATGCCCAAGAGACAGACATTTATAATTTGAACACACATTTCTTTTGTTTAACAAAGAACATTGCATGCCATGAATCATTTATTTGATTATCTTTATTCATTTGCTTTAAAAATACTTCTTAAATACTTACCGCCTAACCAGGCACAGATGTTATAGGTGTTTAAAGGTAAATAAGGCTTGTCCCATCTCTGCAGCCAATTACAATCAAGAAAGGCAGAGGAGACAATGAACACTGATCATACAAGGGCGATGCGCCCAGGCAGGTCTCATACAGAAGCACAGAGTTCGGTGGGAAAGGAGTTCCTGGACACGATCACCAGCCACCTCCTTCTGGAGTGGAAGGCAAGGAGCCCAGACCCTGAAGGATTTAGGAGATTGGGGTGATGAACGGAATAGGGAAGAAACTAAGAAAGACAACCAACCTTCAGGAAAATGTGCTCATGTTCATGTAGGAATCATCTGTGCGTATAGGGAAGGCAAAAGAGATGAGGTTTCAGGTTTTAGTATATGTTTTCGTTCTTAATCATGTTTTTTAAAAAGGCTAGTCCTTGTCATTAGTGTAAAAATACTAACTAATCAATAATAGGGATAATAAGAGGTAACCTTCATGAGAAGTAAGAAGTCACATGCCATTCACTGTACTGTTATATAAAGATTATGTCATTTAATCTCTTTGAGAGGTAAGTGGATTATTTTCTGCATTTTATAGTTGAGGAATCTAAGCTGATAGACACATTAAGAAATGTGACCAAGGCCACAAAGCTAAGAAGAAGTGGTAGGATCTGTCATCACAGAACCTCGTGTCGTACTGTAATCTGGGGGCAAGGACCCTTGCAGCCCACAACCCCCAACCTTTGCATGCTGTTTTTATTGTGTGTGTGGGAACATGGCTTGCTCTACCTATTGTCCCTTTGAGAGCATAGCTATGGGATGGGGAAAAGTCTGAGAACTGAAGATGTGCTCCAGGTGTGGAAATGAGGCATGCTTGGTTTCAGATGTCCATCATGTGCCTGTGATGCCTTCCTAGGGTCCCCATCCTCCCAGCTGTCTGGAACCCTCTAAGCCTCTGCGCCCTCTTCCCTCTGCTGCAGCTACTGCTGTCTTTGTTCCCTGGGACACATCCAGAGATAGCCCAGCCAGAGCAGCTTTCTGTTTATCTCCCCACTGTCAGTGTCAGAATTGAAAAAATAATACAGTTAAGTGTGCTCTGCCCAGTCCAGCTATCTATCTATAAAAATATCAGGATGTTATTCTCAATCAAAGCTTTTATGACAATAACAAAAATAGTTATGAATGAGAAATGAACCCAGTTTACTGTACCTTTACCGGAAGCTTAAATTTACACACGAACCCTATAAATCCCAGCCACCTTTTGACTGCAAGAAGTCACCATAAAGGAAATACCAACCTGATGTTTAAAATTAATTGCCAAGTAGTTTAAATCTTTACTGGAGTCACTCAAAGAGTGAAAGAGGAATCCACTCACCATGCCCAGAAAAATTGGGGGAAACTTGTGTCCCATCGCTTTCTACTTACAGCTCACACACACCAGTAGTTGTCCTGCACCCCCGAAATCTAATTTCCCCAAAACTCTGCCCACACTTAGCTCCTGCTCTCAAGCAGATTCTGGTTAGTAGGTTTTGGTTTTTGTTGGGGGATTGGATGGGAAGCTCTCTCTTCCCTTCTGCATCAGACTAGTGGTTTACTCCTTAACAGTGTAAAATCCTGTGAGCTCTCCAACCCTGCAGCAGCTTCTGCCCGTCGTCCTGGTGAGAGCCCAGCAGGCAGACAGGACCTTCTTTTGAAGTATGGCAGTGGGGTGAAAGGAAGAGGAAAAGTTGAGAGTCTTCAGAAACAAATGGTTTATAACTCTTATAAGTGTTATGCAAAGAAATTCTGACACCATCTCACAAATGAAATGGCCATCTCCGTGTGGCTTATGTGAAAATCATCTCTACTCTGAGCTAATCTGTGTTGACTTGGCACCTTTTTGTACTAGAGTCCGTGTTGCTTTTTACAAAAAGGAAAAACCTAATAATCTGCTTATGTTACTTGCTCAGTGTTGACTTTAAGTATTGTCCTTATCTGTTGTATTTCTAATGAGGTACACACTGTAGCTGGTTGTTCACCTACTCTGCAGGGACTTTTTTCTCTATGTGTTTGTGGGGCCCCAAGCTATCTAGTTGTCTCTCTCAGAATGCTCTTTTTGCCAGCTGTTTCTGTGTACTGTGCCTGTGTTCTCTGCTACTCAGCTGGAGAAGAATATATCCAACTCCTTTTGGTAGAAAAGGAAATTCTCTGTTTGGAATATGAGTTGCAATGGACTCACCCATTAAGCAGAAATACAGGCAGCACAACACTGCATGTGTAGTATCACCATTCAATACATCCAGCATGAACTATCTCATACACCATCATGTAAATTATATCCTCGGATAATCTACACTAGGCCAATATCCTTATGAAAAGAATAAAAAGATATAAAGTATATAAAAATATCAAAGATTAGCATATGATGGAAGTTCTCTTCTTGTGGAATCAGGAAAACAAAAATCATATTGACCCGGAAGCAGCACTTCTGAAAGGTTGTGTGCAGTTTCCACAGGCATTTTTAGTAGATGTTCCTTGAGTCCAAATACTTATCAACATGGGACAGAATTGATGGAGTTCTCCTTTCAACTGTATCTCTAGAATGTGCTTCCTATTACAATATTTCAATCACCCTCATGCTATGAGTATAAACAATGTTCTTTGGAAAATGCACCTTGTGAAAGCACAAAGATGCAGTTCAGGAGAGAAGATAGTTCCTTTACTTCCGTTCTTCTTTTATACTCTTTGCCCTCTCAAAATTTCGTATCTCCTTCATCTTATGATGTTATGTGCATGCATTAAAAGACAAACATAACCCCTTAGTTTTATAAATCTTTAGTTACTTTAGTTGAGTCAACGTTATCTAAATCTGTTCTCTTTACTCGGGCTTCAGAAAATTCAATGTGATCCCTTAAAACAAAGTGTTGGTATTTTTTTTTCAATGTGATTCAGGAAGGAATTGAGTGGGTCAAAAGCAGAAAAAAAAAAACCCTCTGTGGAGCTGGAGAGCTTGACAATAGTCAAGCAATAGTCCCCTCCCGAACTGTAACTGTAAGTGGGAAGAAAAAAGTATTTAAAAAGATTAAACATCAGATAACTTTCAGAGGTAATTCATGTAATAGGAAAATCTACTAAAGTTGAAGAAGCCAAGGTCCAATAACATATGTAAATAATGGGAAACAATACCAAAACTTTGACAAAAATGACGTCTCATTTGAAAGCAGTATCTAAAATTTCAGAGCTGGTGCAGCAGAGTGAAAGGAAGTCTGTATTTACAGTTGCAAGGGTGCTCCTTCTGTGTGATCCTGGGTGGAACATTTGGCATTCCTCGTCCTCATTTGTATAGTGAAGTTGAGTTGGACCAGGTGATCTCTGAAGTCCTCTCCGATGTTCAAGTTTAGTTATAGGGCAACAGGATCCTACTTTATGATGCTACTTGGTTTAGAGGCATAGGAGGAAGTTGTTGGGGAGAAATGCTCCCACTTCTCCCCACCAACTGTGTCTTCCTCCACCCTGTAACTAGCCTGTCTCTTGAGACAAGACATGGATGATTTTGTGGGTCAGTGCCTGACCCGTTCTCAGAACCGTGTTTGGCCGGGGCAGGGTTACTGTACTCTAAAGTGTGAGCTCCAGCACAGTAAGCCCTGCATTGTGTGACATTGGATGTGCAACCAGCTGTTAAGTAAATGTGGTACCCCATGGCTGTGCTTTATGTGTACTGTTTGCTCCACAGCAAACCCCAAAGAGAAAAACAGATGACCTCAAATCCTTAACAAAACTAGCCACCTGAACCCAACCAAATCTAAACTGAGCATTTTTGGCTATCCCAATCCCCTTCTTCTGAGGTTGGGGCCAGGAGTCAGTGGAGTTCTGCAGGTCAGGGCTAAATGACAGAGAGATGAAAACAGGGCAACAACTAGAGATTTAAGAGAGAAAAATAAGTAAGAAGCTGAACTTAGCCATAAAAAGCCATGAAAGCCGAAAGAACCAAAAGTAGTTACCAAAGTTATATACCAACCTGGAGAAATGAGTGAGATCCACAGTCAACATAAATGAGTGCAAACGAGATGGAATTTTCTAGATTAAATGTTGTGTCCTCTGCCTCTGGCATAAATTTGACATATCAGACCAGAGATGTAGCAAATGCTTAGAAAGAAATAGTCATAGCCATGTTTTTAAGTGGCACAATAATGCTCTTCAAGGACATTTAAACACATCTTTGATGAGAGGTGTCCTAGAATCTGTGTTAAAGGTTATCTATTCTCTCCTACCCAATAGACATTATATGAGAGAATAATTTTGAAAAGCAGTGTATAACTCTGAACCAAGTCACCTGGGGCATTAAAACTAGAAAATTGGAGAGCAGGGATTTGCAGCTAAGATTTGCTAACCTAATTTCATGCTTAAAAAAAAAAAGACATGTAAGTACTAAACACTAATGGGCTTCATAACCTTATTAAATCCATTATTCACAAATTACATGTGATATAATTGCAGATGATTAGTTCTGTTAGGATTATACTTCACAAAACAAATAATTAACCAGAGAGGTGGTCATCTGAAGTTGGATGAGGCTGATTGGAGTGGGATAGAATTCATAGCAGCAGTTCTCTAAATGTGATCCGTGGGCCCTGGAGGGGTCTCTAAGACCCTTTCAGGGGGTCCACAGGTATAAACTATTTTCACAACAATACTAAAACAGTATCTGCTTTTTCATTGTGTAGCCATTCATACTGATAGTAGAAAAGCAATGGTAGGTAAAACTACTGACACAGCGTAAATCAAAGCACTAGCACCAAACTACATTAGTAGTTACTGTGTTCTTCACCTCCAAACACTCCCAGTTTAAAACAAGGGGGAGAATCTTCCCTTAAAATTTTGCTTATGAAGCAGAAAAAAATTATTAATTGTATTAAATTGATTTTTAATAATTTAATCTGATAAAATATGAAATATGCTTAAAGTACTTCTGCTACATTACAAATTATTAACAAAATATGATGGTTGCTATAGAGAAAAGCACTCGTGTAGATGAATTGAGAATTGAGTTCGTTTTTCATGGAACACCACTTTTACTGAAAAATAACTAGATAACAAACTATGGATTTTTCAGAGTTGAATATATAGCAGATATATTATCTCAAATGAATGAGATGAACTTGTTGCTCAAGGAAAATAACTGACAGTATTGGTTGCTAATCATAAAATTTGAGCTTTCAAAGAAAAATTTGAATTTTGGAAAATTTGTATCTTCCACTATGAACTTGACAGCTTCCTAATACTTTAAGATTTTATTAACATTTGGAATATCTGCATAACTCAGGAAACAATATTTTCTAAATGACTATTGTGTGATTATACAATCATACATGGGTAAAAGATTCATTGAAAGTGCAAAATAGACCAGTGAATTTAATGTAACAAGGTGTAGAAAGGCCATTGATACAATTTTAAGTTCCACATTGCAACTAATCAGTCTTTAACCACTTTGGTACCAGAGACGACTGTAGTCGATAGCCACAGATGAATGCGCACAGCCCAGCATTGACTGTAGTTGACAGCCACAGATGAATGCACACAGCGACTTTAGCTGACAGCCCTGATATGACTTTTCTAATTTTTCATTTATCAAAATAAAATTGTGAACATTTAAAAATAACGTAATGAAAACATATATGTATATGTTACCTATTCTGATTTACATTACAAGTAAAGCTGCCTGTAAAGTAAAACAAGCTTTCAGTGCTTTAAAGCTTTTCTCATCACACAAGAGCAAAACGGATTCGTCATCAATGCACAGCACAAACTATCGTGCAGACTATGGGTGCCGGCTGTGGGCAAGATTTTGCAGCCAGTGAGCATGGTACTGAAGTGGTTAATAAACTACTACTTGCTGAGTTTTGGTGCAGCATCAAAGAAGGCTATCCATAGTTACCTAAAAAGGGTATTAAAATGCTACTCCCTTTTCCAAATATTTGTATGTATAAGGCCAGATTTTCTTCATATACTTTCACCAAAACATATCACAGCAGACTGAATGCAGAAGCAAATGAATCTATTAATAATTAATCTTCTATTAAGCCAGACATTTAAGAGATTTGCAAAAATGTAAAACAATGCCATTCTTCCATTCTTCTCACTAATTTAGGGAAGGATTTGGAACCTATTTTTTTTTTCAGAAAAAATGTTATTTATATTAACATGTAATGGGTTTATTATTGGTATTTAAAATAAATTAATGACTAAATATTCACTCTGATTTCCCCATTTTAATTTTCAATATAATAGATAGTGATAGCTCTAACAAACATAAACAAATACCCTCTGGGGTCCTTAATAATCTTCAGAGTGTAAAGTGACCCTGAGAGCAAAAGCATGAGAATCTGTGGTCTAAGGAGTGAGTGTAAAAAAGAAAAATGGATGATTACAGAGGTTGGAGGATGCCGATATTTGGAGATCTGGGAAGAAAAGATTGAGAAGGAACATCTCTTAAAGTAGAAAGAAAACTGGAAGGACTTGGAGTCCCGGAGGTCAAGAGAAAAAAGTGCTTTCCAAGGAGAAGTGACCCTCAGCCAAATGCTGCTGGAGGCAGAGGAGGATGAAAGCTGAAAAAGACCACGGGGCCGTTCGTGACGGTGACCAGGAGAGATCTGACCAGGAACGTTCCAGTGGGCAGAGGCGCTGGGAGCCCGATTGGAGAGAATGGGTGCAGGAGGTGATGAGGTCAGTGCCGGTGAGCACGAACAACTCTTAACTAGTTTCGCTTCAGAGAAATGGGGTGATGGCTGCAAGGGAATGATAGATCAGCAAGACTTTTTCACATGGCAAATCCTCCAGCATGCTTGTAGTGACAGGAGAGAGAGAAAGGGGATGAGGGAGAGGATGAGCCCTAGAGAAGGCAAGAAGGGATGGAATCCTGGCACCATCCGTGGGCAAGAAGGACCATCTGTAGGTACTGTGGCTCCTGGCGGAGGGGACTTTCCCTGCCACATACTGACAAATCCCTTCACCTGCAATGACTTCCCCTCATTCCCACTTATTTTTGAATTTTCATTTTTAATTACTCAAACTATGAATATATTTTCATTTTACAAAAAATATTGATGTATGTAAAGTAAAAAGCCAAAGTCTTCCCTTTGTGTCCACTAGTTGCACTCCCTTTCCCAGAAGAAAGCCCTGTGAACAGTTTAGTATTATCTATCCAGACCCTTTCTATGTACTTACGTGCATATATTTGTACATAAAGAAATGAATACTTTGTTGGCATTTTCCCATACAATATATAATATTGTACATAACATACTATAAATTGATGCTTTGCCTTAACAATCCTTCTTGGAGCACTTTCCATTTTTGTCCAATACTGCATGGTATTTCATAGTATGGTTGTTTCTTTCTCCTACTGATGGTCATTCAACTTATCTCCAAAGTCTCACTGTTCCCAATAATATTGCAATGAACATTCTGTACTGACTGTTTAGAATATGTATGAGAATTTCTTTAGAAAAAAGAATTGCTGGATCAAAATGTATACATTTTTAATTTTTATGAGCTTCCCAAATGGGCTATCTCAATGTATAGTTTCACAAATAATGTATGATATATTTATTTCTCCACACCTGGCCAATACTAGATATTGTCCATCTTAATTTTTTCTAATATAATGACAATAATTTATTGTTGTTCTCTTTTGTAGCCTCCTGATTACTAGTGTAATTGGGGCATCTCCCCTCATCTTTATCCTATCTAGTTCCTCTCTGCTCATGCCTGATGCAGAGAGCTTCGAGATTTTCCATCTAAGCATGGACCCACTGCACAGGGATCAGTCCCTCTAGGCAGCCTCTTCATACTAACCCTCATCTGACTAGATGATTCTCTTGTGAGCTCCCATCGTGCCCTTCAATACCAATGTCACCTCACTTATCGTAACTATTTACTAATTATCTCCTACTCCACATGTCCCATGCCCAGACTCTGGGTATCTCAAGTGCAGGAATCAAGTGACTTCATTTTGTAGCCCTAGTACCTGGCACAGTGTGTGGCACATAGCAGGTACTCAATAAAAGAATTGCTGAACCAGTTCATTAAAATATCACGTTACCTTTGTAGAGTGCTTTACAATCTGAAAACTTCCTTTGCATGCATTTTCTCAGATTGCTTCAATCAAATCAGATTTGTAGGAATTAACATTTTGGAGGAAAAGGAGAATAAACAGCATGAATTGAATCACCAGCTGCAGGATGTGATGTGTATAAAAATAAACCAGTGTAACTTAAACCCTTGCACTTCTAAGTGTGTGCTATAAAAAATGTTCTACAAGAAATTAGCAAAATTCATTAAAACATTAAATCACACAATCAACATTAAAATATTAGCAATACAACCAACATTATAATATTAACCACACAATCAATGAATTGGATAAAATGAATTTAAAAGAAATTTATCAGTTCAGGTAGCCAAGTACGAAAAAATAAAACAAAGAAGAGATTTGATAACAGGTGAATTTGGTCAATAATAGGCCAAGCCTTGATGTAAATTTTTGCCCAGAATGATATAATTTTGCAACCTAGGTTGATCAAAGTAAAGGAGCACCTTTCAAATTCCTCTAATAGAATTCCAAATGAACCTGAGATTTTAGGCCATCTCAATGCTCAAATGCAGATCACAGAAATAATTCATCAATATATCTTCCAAAACTATTCTGTGAAATACTAGCTTTACAAGATGCTAAAGGATATGTTATTTCAATAGATTTAGAGGGTACAATTGTGTTTTTTTATATGGATGAATTGTATAATGCTGATATCAGGGCTTTTAGTATACCTCTCACCAGAATAGTGTACATTGTACCCAATAGGTATTTTTTATCCCTCACCCTTTCCTTCTCTTACCCGTTCCTAGTTTCCAATATCTATTATACCCATTTATGACCATATATACTCCTTGTTTAGCTCCCACTTATAAGTGAGAACATGTGGTATTTGTTTTTCCATTCCTAAGATACTTCCCTTAGGATAATGGTCTCCAGTTCCATCCTAGTTGCTGCAAATGACATTATTTCATTCCTTTTTAAGGCTAAGTAGTACTCCATGATGTGTGTGTGTGTGTGTGTGTGTGTATACACACCCCATTTTCTTTATCCACTCATCAGTTGATGGACACTTAGGCTAGTTCCATATCTTTGCAATCATGAATTGTGCTGTGATAAACATTCAGGTATAAGTGTCTTTTTGACACAATGACTTCTTTTCCTTTGAGTAGATACCCAGTAGTGGAATTGCTGGATTGAGTGGTAGGTATACTTTTAGTTCTTTGAGGAATTTCCATACTGTTTTCCATAGAGGTTGTACTAATTTACATTCCCACCAACAGTGTATAAGCATTCCCTGTTCACTGCATCCATGCTGTTTTTTGACTTTTTCATAATGGCTATTCTGACAGGAGTAAGGTGGTATCTCATTGTAGTTTTAATTTGCATTTCCCTGATGATTAGTGATGTTGAGCATTTTTTCATATGTTTATTGGACATTTGTATATCTTCTTTTGAAAAAACTCTATTCATGTCTTTTGCCCACTTATTAATAAGGTTATTTGGCTCTTTCTTGCGGATTTGTTTGAGTTCTTTGAAAATTCTGGATGTTAGTCCTTTGTCAGATGTATAATTTGCGACTATTTTCTCTCATTTTGTAGACTATTTACTCTGTTGATAATTTCCTTTGCTCTCAGAAACTTTTTAGTTTAATTAAGTCCCACTTATTTATTTTTATTGCTGCTGTATTTGCTTTTGGGTTCTTAGTCATAAATTCTTTGCCTAGGCCAACATCCAAAAAAGTTTTTCCTATATTTTCTTCTAGAAGTTTTATGGTTTCAGGTCTTAAATTTAAGTCTTTAATCCATCTTGAGTTATTAATAATTTTTTCATATAATGAGAGATAGGGATCCAGTTTCATTCTTCTGCATGTGACTCTCCAATTTTCCCAGCACCATCTATTGAATAGGGCGTCCTTTCCCCAGTGTATGTTGTTGTCTGCTTTTTCGAAAATCAGTTGGTTGTAGCTATAAATTTTATTTTTAGGTTCTCTATTCTGTTCTACTGATCTCTGTAAAGATTTAAGTCAAACAAGTTTTGGAAATGCTAGTTTAAATAAAGGGAAACAAGTTTTTCAGTGTAAGGCTTGCCAGAGCCTTTAATATGCCAAAAAGCACTGTATATCTCCAACAAAAGGTACACTATGAAACATTTCTTAAACTTATTTGACCACAGAACTACATAGAATTTGTATGTAGTTTGTGTGTTTTATGAGAAAGATACCTCTTCTCTGGAAACTGGTGTTTCATGGAGCATCCTTTGAAAAATGCTGTTCAGATCATTAAAACAATCTTCTATGTCACAACTGATCTTTTCAGATTTACAAGCATCCACAGCTTTAAATCTCCCTGTTTTGCCACAGTTTGTTTACCGTAATACAGTGGCTTAGTATCAAATCTAGGGCTGGGAAAAGCCAGGATGGGGGAAGTTATAACTGCTCCAAGCTCAGACAACAGTAGAGGAAGAAATCTCAGTGAGAGGTTAACCTAACAACAGGTAGAAAGGCTTGTCTAAGTTTAGCAGCTCATGAATTATTGAACACTGTGCCCATGAAGTCTATTTTCTGTACTATTTTCCTAGTTCAGATTGGAAATTTATCATGCTGTCCTGCTGATCTTTTTGTGTGTGAACTCCCAGGACCTCCTCTGTAGTCATCCTCAACCCTGCATAATTAGCCTGTTGCCAGTCTCTATGAATGTACAAACCATATTCTGCATGTTTATCACTCTCTGAGGCTGAATCTTGTTTGTTCTATGATGTGGTGAGTTAGGGGTTACACCGGGCTCTGGGATGTGGCTATTATCAAAGGGCTGGAAGAAATTTTAAAAGGTCTTTAATCTACCTCCTGGCCCCATGCTGGCTTGACCTCCATCTATATTAGAAAGAAAACTATCCACCCTTTTCTTAAAACTCCCCAGCAGAAAAGGTCCCTGGATAAAGCCTGCCTGGGCTCTAAGTCATCCAATTTTATCTTGATCTGCTCCCGTACCCTAACCTTTCACATCAAATGTCACCATTTGTCTCTCACCGGCCCTGCTACCGGCCTTCCAAGCCCATTTTTTGTGACTTATTCCCTAAGATTCAATTTAATGGGGCCTCAAAATTTATACCAAACTATAATAGCTGTGCTTCTGCAGAGGGTCAGAAGTGGCATAGGAAATTTCACCAGAACATGATACATCACTATTGCTTGAATCATACCACACTTGGTTTATCCCAAAGACCTCTGATAAGCTACTAAGCCTTTGGGAAAACTACTTTTGCCTCTCTACAAGTAGGTTCTGCTTGAGTCAACATAGGAGGTAGCCATTTTTTCAGTTTTAAATTAATCCTTTTAATTTATCTGCATTATTCTGGAATCCCATTCTTGGTATTAGTTTGTTTTGTTTTACTAAAATGGGTGGGGCATTAGAAGGCTTTCAGAAAAAGTGGTTATTTGTGTTTCTTGAGCCAATGTTGGCTGTTCAAGCAGCCATTCTGTTTGAATTTTACGTATTTTGAATTATGGTGCTAGAAATCAAATTGTGACCAGTGCATCCTTACATGAAATGTCTATACTGCCTGGGCCCTCCAGTAGATGAAGTTGCTTGGAATTTGACATGGTGCACCCATATGCCTGCTTTTGGTGTTGAGGATGTCAGTACTTTAAGAACTGGGCAAACGTTAGGGAAGAGAAAATGTAAGTACCCTGCCTATGCACCCCTCAAATTACAAGATTGAAAGTAGCCGCTTCTTCTACTAGCCCATTGGACTGGGTTTTGTTGTGCAACAGAAGAAAAAGAGAGGAAAAAAACATCACATTGGGATACTTGAATCCTTGTGGAGACAGGGGAGGAAGGGAAGGGATGGGGAGTTTGAGACCAGAACAGTCATTACAGTTTAACCTCATTGTGCATAGTATTCTAGAATCTTCCACTTGTCTTCTTAATACAAGTTCAAGTGACCTTGCATATAGATAACTTTCTATTAAGCAATCTTCTCAATTTGTAGACATGTCAAAAGATGTATTGATCCCTTGATATACTCAGGATTTCTGAGCACTCTGTGAGAAACACAATTCTTAAAGTTTGTAAGAGAGATTATATATTTGGGATGGGGATGAAAGAAAATGGTATCTTTGATTACATGAAACACTTTCTAGAGCTTGGTACAAGACCTTCATCCCAAATTATGGATGCTATTTCTAGTCAGAAATGTTAATGAAACCATCTCCTATTGGTAAAAAATTCTGTATTCTGATAATGGAAGTTGCAACTAACTGTATCTATAATATTAACACACACACTATTTACTCTCCATGAGCAGATCATGAGCAAAACAACATTTTGGTACATAAATTCCATTTTTAGAATAGTTGAAAATATATTTGTGACTAAATATTTGTAACAATTACTTTCCAAAAGGAAAATAACCCCTCTTTATTGACCATGAAATTATTTTAGTACTGAACTCAGATCTAACATCCATTTCCCATTTTCTTTTCCCAAATATAATAAAATAGTCAAAGCAGGGCATAAATGATACAGTGTATCAAGCGTTCATTTCAGGCTTTTGAGTAAGATGGCATATCAAACACAAGCATTTGCTTCTCTCCCTCCGGGAGCCCTATTCTAACGACAGTTAATGAATTTGTCCATAAGGATAAAGAGAACAGGAAGAGCCAACAGCCAAAAAAACACTGGAAGCCAGAAAGCAGAAGGACGAGCAGATTTGGGACTGACAGCAGATTTGGGAGAGATGCATCCTCAGCTAGTGGGAGGGAATGCCAAGAAGCAACACTGTTCTCACTGCGGAACCCCCGAAAGACTTGAGGATTGGCTACGTGTGGTAGCTCTAGAAGCAGAGGTGAGGCTGAAGCCAGAAATATTGGCAGAAAGATTGCTGAAGGACTGTTAGCTGCTCAGATCCCTTCCCAACTCTCCACAGGTGGTCAACTGCCCCCCATCACCGTGGAGTAAGACTAGAGCTTTATTCCCTGGAGAAGCTAAAATCAAGGGCCTCTACACTGAGAGACATCAAATATAAATGCAGAGTATCCTGCTAAAACACATGAATGTTGAGCATTGAGGACCCTTCCCCACTCACCCCCAGAGTGTTGGTAATATAGCCTGTACTCTCCTGGCTACAGACTAGAAGACCCTTCCCTGAAGGATCTGAATATTCCCAAAGGGAAAAGCCCCAAAGATGCTGACAGCCCAATTTCCTGAGAAGGGCCCCAACACTCACCCTACACTGAGGGCCATCATCAACAAGCATACCCAAGGGCACAGTTTCCAATCAAAATAAGTCAGCTTTTTAGTTTGCAGTTGGTTTCAATATTTAGATATAAGGCAACAACCCAGGACCATCAGACATCTGAAAGAAAGCTTAAACATGAAAGACAATACAAAAACAAAGGAAAAAAACAATTTAGGGAAACAGAGACTATGCACTAAAAGGGATAACCTTTTGAAAAAACTCTAATAATCTGCTTACAAAAATAACTAAAATTAATGTCTTTGAAAAAGATAAAAGAATATATTACATTCATAAAACAAGAACATTATGCTAAAATTAAAAGAATATTCAAAAAACTAAAACAATCACTTGGAAATTATACCGGTGGCAGCAGATGATTTTTATAGGAAGGTTGAAAAACAAAGTTGAGGTTATTATCCATGGGTTTTAGCAGGATACTCTTCAGCAAAAAATAGAGAAAAAGGACAAAAATGTGAAAATAGGACAGAAAAACTAGGAAAATCAAAATACCAGTTTAGGTAACCCAATATCCAAATAATAGTTATAGAAAAAAGAAAAATTAACAATGAAATAATTTGAGAACATGTCTCAGAACTGAGTGACATGAATTTCTAGGTTGAAAGGGTCCACCAAATGTCTAACACTATGAATGAAAATACACCCTCACCCTTTCTAGCAGGTGGGCCACAGTGCAACCACTGTCACCCTCACCTAAGAATTCTACCATGGGCCTGTAGATCGCCTCGCCCCTGCCTACCACAGCCAGTACCTGTACATACCACTGGGGGGCCTGAGAAGAGGCTTGCCAGCCTGGCTCCACACCCTCCCCAATGCCCAAGCACACCATCTAGGGTTCTGGGGATTGTCTTGCCCCACCCAACACTGTTGGCACCAGAACACTCCTCCTAAGGGGGCCTGAGGACAAATCCACCCAAACTGCCACTACCACCACAGCTGGCATTTACCCACATGCACCACCTGCAGGACAGGGAACTGATCCACCCAGCCATTGTAGCCACCAGCAACACAAGTGGGGACCACTTGGGGTCAGAGGATTGTCCTGCCACTGATACTGCCATTACCCATACCACACCTGCTGCCCAGGAACCTGAGGACACACTCACCCACCTGGTCCCACACTGCCACTGCTAGCATCTGAGCAAGCCACCTGGAGGCCAAAGAATCAGCCCACCTGGACCTTCTAACACCAGTGACAGTGTACACTACCCTGGGTCTCAAGGACAGGTCACTCAGCCTGTCACTGCCAACATTGGAGCCTGAGGACTGGCCCACCTGATGCCCTCATTTCCAGCAAAACTCCACCACAGCCTCCACTAACAACCATACTCTAAGCCACTGAAAAAAAATCACATACACCACTGACACTGTTCATAGGCAAAGAAATCACACAGAAACTACACTATTGCATGCACCCAAGATCAAATCCAAAGTGCCCTTCCCAACCAATATTACAGATACATGTTCAGGGAAAAGTTCTCCCCAACAAAAGAAAATTCAAAAAAATTGGAAGTAGCAAAAGTAGCAACTATTACATCAGATGTGCAGGTATCAACATAAAGACACAAAAACATGAAAAAGCAAGGAAATATACCACTTCCAAAGAAATATTTATGAAAGCCAAGATAAAGAATTCAAAATAATAATAATAAGTTCAGGGAGACACAAGAGAACTCTGAAAAACAATACAAAGAAATCAGAAAAGCAATTCAGAATATAAATAAGAAATTTACCAAAGAGATTGATATTGTAAGAAAGAACCAAACAGAAATTCTGGAACTGAATAATTCATTGAATGAAATACAAAATGCATTCAAATATCTTTAACAACAGATTAGATCAAGCAGAAGAAAGAATTTCAGAACTTGAAGACAAGTCTTTTGACATAACTTATTTAGACATAAATAAATAAAAAGGAATGAGAAAAGTCTACATGATACAGGTGACACCATAAAACAACAAAATATTCAAATTTTTGGTGTCCCAAAAGGAGAAGAGAAAACAAAAGGAATAGAAAAAAAAATAATAGTTGAAAAATTCCCAAGTCTAGTAAGGGAATTAAACATCCAGATACGGGAAGCTCAGAAATCCCCAAACAGATATCATTCAAAAGGATCTTCTCCACAGAACATTATAGTCAAAGTGTCAAAAGTTAAAGACAAAGAGAGAATTTTTAAAAACAGCAAGAAAAAAGCATCTAGACAATTATAAGAAAACCTCCATTAGACTAACAAGGGATTTCTCTGCAGAAAACTTACAGACTAGGATAGAATGAAATGATATATTCAAAATGTTAAAATTAACTAGGTATAATGGTTGCATGCCTGTAGTCCTAACGACTTGGGAGGGAGAGCCAGGAGGTTTGCTTGAGCCCAGGAGTTTGAGGTTGTAGTGAGCTATGATCATGCCACTGCACTCTAGCCCAGGTTTCCTTGTCTCAAAAAGAAAAAAAAAATGCTGAGAGGAAAAAAAAAAACTGTCAACCAAGGATACTATACCTAGCAAACTTATTCATCAAAAACAAATAAGAAATAAAATCTTCCCCAGACAAGCAAAAGCTGAGGGAACTCATCACCACCAGACCAGCCCTACAAAAAATCCTTAAGGGAGTTCTAAACCTGTAAGCAAAAGGATAATATCTACCATCATGAAAACTCGTGAATGTATAAAACCCACTGGTCAAGCAAACACATAAATGAAGAATAGAAAAGATTCAAATGAACCCTTACAGAAAACCCTCAAATCAAAATAATAAATAATGAGAGAAAGAAAGAAACAAAAGGCAAATAAAACAACCAGAAATCAATTAATAAAATGACAGGAATAAGCCCTTATGTATCAATAATAACCTTGAATACAAATGACAGGTGGGGATACTCACCACTATACTAACGAGGACGGGCACTCCTTGAATACAAATGGATTAAACTTTACACTTAAAATATATAGATTTTCTGACTAAATATAAACATATGGCCCACCTATATACTGCCTACAAGAAGCTCATCTCACCCATAAAGACACATATAAACTAAAAGTAAAGGGATAGAAAAAGATATTCCATGCAAAGGAAAACCAAAAACAAGCAGGAGTAGCTATGTTTATATGAGATAAAACAGATTGTAAGTCAAAAACAGTAAAAAAAAAAAAAAGACAAAGAAAGTCATTATATAATGACAAAAGGATGAATTCAGCAAGAGAATATAACAACAGCAGAGTATCCTGATATATAAAACACATAATCTAGTCAGAAAATTAATAAAGAAACATTGGATTTAAGCTGCACTTTAGACCAAATGGACCTAACAGACATTTACAGAACATTTAATTCAAAATCTACACAATACACATTCTTCTCATCAGCACACGGGACATTCTCCAAGATAGACCATATGTTATGACACAAAACAAGTCTTAATAAATTTGAAAAAATCAAAATCACATCAAATATCTTCTCAGACCAAAATGAAATAAAACTGGAAATCAATAACAAGAGGTACTTTGGAAGCTGAACCAATACATATAAATTAAGCAACACACTCCTGAAAGACCATTGTGTCAAGGAAGAAATTAAGAAAAAATTTCATGAAACAAAAAAAATCAAAATACAACATACCAAAACCTATGAGATACAGCAAAAACAGTACTAAGAGGGAAGGTTATAGCAATAAACACCTACATCAAAAAGTAGAAAGATTTCAAATAAACAGTCTAACAATACACCTTAAGATACTAGAAAAGCAAGAACAAACCAAACCAAAATTAGTAGAAGGGAAAGAAATAAAGATCAGAGCAGACCTAAACAAAATAGAAGAAAACAATACAAAGGATCAATAAAACTAAAAGTTGAGTTTTTTTAAAAAAGATAAACACAATCAATAAACCTCTAGCTAACCTGAGCAAGAAATAGAGAAAGGACCAAAAATAAATAAAATCAGAAACAAAAAAGGAGACATTACAACCGATACCACAGAAATACGAAAAATCATCAGAGACCATTATGAGCAACTATACACTAACAAACTAGTAATAGAAAATCTAGAGGAAATAGAAAATTCTTGAAAACATAACTTAGCAAGATTGAATCAGAAAGAAACAGAAAACCTGAACAAACTAATAACAAGTAATGAGATTGAATCAGTAATAAAAAGTCTGCCAACAAAGAAAAGTCCAGGATTTAATGGCTTCACTCCTGAATTCTACCAAACTTACAGTGCAGAACACACACCAATTATCCCCAAACTATTGCAAAAATTGAGGCCAGCATTACCCTATATTAAAACCTGATAGGGTTGCAACAAAAAAGGAAAACTATAGGCCAATATCCCTGATGAACACAGACACAAAAATCCCCAACAAATACTAGCAAACCAAATACAACAGTACATCAAAAATATAAAACACCATGATCAAATGGGATTTATCCCAGGGATCTCAGGATATGTCAACATATACAAATCAATAAAGGTGATACATCACATAAACAGAATAAAGGACAAAAACCATCTTAGTAGATGCAGGAAAAAAATTGATAAAATTCAATATCCCTTCATGATAAAAGCTCTCAACAAACTAGGCATAGAAGGAACATACCTCAACATAATAAAGGCCATATATGATAAACCCACAGCTAACATCATACTGAATGGGGAAAATCTGAGTACCTTTCCCCTAGGGACTGGAATAAGACAAGGATGCCCACTTACACCACTCCTATTCAAAATAGTACTGAAAGTCCTAGCCAGAATAATCAGGCAAGAAGGAGAAATAAAACATCTGAGTTGGAAAGAAGAAGTCAAATTGTCACTCTTTGCATGATCTTATGCATGACATGATCTTTTATTTAGAAAAACCTAAAGACTCCACCAAAAAATTTTTAGATCCAATAAATAAATTCATAAAGTTGCAGGATACTAAATCAACATTCAAAAATAAATAGTGTTCCCATATAGTAAACTAGCTGAGAATAAAATCAAGAAGGCAATACCATTTAAGATAGCTGTAAAAAGTAAAACAAAATATCTAAGAATAAATTTAACCAAGGAGGTCAATGACCTCTACAAGGAAAATTACAAAACTCTGATGAAAGACATTAAAGAGGACACAACAAATGGAAAGACATTTCATGCTCATGAATCAAAGGAATTAACACTGTTAAAATGACTGTACTACCCAAAGCAATTTACATGTTCATTACTCTCTCTATCAAAATAGCAGTGCAATTTTTCACAAAAATAGAAAAAAAAATCTTAAAATTCATACGGAACCAAAGAAGAGCCCAAATAGCCAAAGCAATCCTGAGCAAAAAGAACAAAGCTGGAAACATCATACTACGCAGCTTCAAAATATATTACAAGGCTTTAGTAACCAAAACAGCATGTCAATGGTATAAAAACAGACACATAGACCAATGGAACATAATAGAGAACCTAGAAGTAAATCCACATATTTATATTAAACTGGTTTTTGACAAAGGAAGACTGTACATTGGAAAAAGGATACCTTCTTCAATAAATGGTGCTAGGGAAATTGGATATCCATATGAAGAAAAATGAAACTTAATCCCTGTCTCTCACCATATACAAAAATCAACTCAAAATTGATTACAGATTTAAAACATAAGGCCCCAAACTATAAAACGATTGGAATAAACCATAAGGAAAACATTTCAGGACACAAAGATTTATGGCTAAGACCTCAAAAGCATAGGCAAGAAAAATAAAAATAGACAAATGGGACTTTATTAAACTAAAATCCTTATGCAGAGCAAAGGAAAAGTCAACAGAGTGAAAAGGCAACCTACAGAATGGGAGAAAATGTTTGCAAACTATTCATTCAACAAGGGACCGATATCCAGAATATACAAGGAACTCAAACAATTCAACACAAAAAAACAAATAATCCCATTAAAAAGTGGGAAAAAGACCTGAATAGACTTTTCTCAAAAGAAGACATACATGGCTAACCAATATATGAAAAAATGCTCCACATCACCAGTCATCAGAGAAATGCAAATCAAAACCACAATAAGATATCATTTTACTTACCCCAGTTAGGATGGCTGTTATTAAAAAGACAAAAAAATAACAGACGCTGACAAGCATGTGGTGAAAAGGTATTGAAACCTCTTATACACTTTTGAGAATGTAGATTACAGTTACTATGGAAAACAGTTTGAATATTTCACAAAAAACTAGAAATTGAACTACCATCAATCCAGCAATCCCACTACTGGGTGTCTAGCCAAAGGAAAAGAAATTAGTATATCAAAAGATACCTGTACCCTCATGTTTACTGTAGCACTATTCACAATAGCAAAGGTATGGAATTAACCTGAGTGTCCAGCACTGAACAAGTGGTGTGTGTGTACACACAATGGAATACTACTCAGCCACAGAAAAAAATGAAATTCTGTCATTTGCAGCAATATGAATGGAACTAGAGGTCATTGTGTTAAGTGAGATAATCTAGACACAGAAAGACAAGTATCATATGTTTCACTCATATGTAAGATCCAAAAAAGTTGATCTCATGGAGGTAGAGTAGAATGACAGATACCAGAGTCTGGGAAGGATGATGTGGGGGTGGGGGAATGAAGAGAGGTTGATTGATTTGTATAAACATATAGTTAGATAGAAGGAATAAATTCTAATGTGCATTAGCAGAATAGGGTGACTATAGTTAACGACAATATATTGTATATTTCAAAAGAACTGGAGAGGAGGTGATGTTCCCAACATATAAGAATGATAAATACTTGAGGTGATGGATACCCTAACTTGATCATTACACATTCTATGCATGTAACAAAACATCACATGTACCCCATAAATATGTACAACTATGTATCAATAATAAATAAATAAATAAAAATAATTAGGCTGAGTGAAAGAAGAAATAAATTTATTATTATTACTATTATTATTATTATGACATAGTGACTTAGAAACACCGCAACCCTCTTTTCCCAGTAATATGTAAAATGCTAAGGAGCAAAGTTCCTGTCCCAAACGTGTCTTGTCTCGCTGTATCCTGTCTAAGACATCTTCCTATGGGATAGTGAGAGCTCAGTGACCATGTGAACTCTGCTACTTCTCCACTTCAATTTTTTCCCCAGTAAGTTCAGTTAACTCTATTTACGTTTAAACTTACAGTGCAAGCTGTGTTTCTGGGCTCATCTTACACATCGCCAACAATCAAATCAAAGAATAAAAACATTTTCAGATATACAAGTGCTAAGAAAAATAATGATGCTTCCCGCACACTCTTCAAAGTTATTTAAAAGTATTCTTTATCAAAAATAACAAAAACATAGCCCTCCAGGAAATAGGAGCTCTAACAACCCGGGAAGAAGGGATGGGAATCCCCAGGATAATAGAGAAAGGAGCTGCTAGGATATAGACTGTGCACCAGGGTGAGAACAACAAGTCCAGATGGAAGCAGGTCAACAAGCTCCAGAAGAGATTTTTACAAGAAAATGAAATTAACAAACTATCTGGTATATTGGAGCATGTTGAAAGGAGATCAAGCAACTGTAGAATATTTCAGGGTCAGCTGATGATAAATACTTAGAAAATTAAGCAAAGAAGAAAAGACAGCTATTATTTCCAAGGAAATAAAAAAAAGTTATAAGGGAAAAAAAAAAAGCAATCATTGATCAGTTGTGAATAGCTAAATCCTCCTTTTCCAGAATAGGAAGTGGAAGACTAAAAATCAAGATAATGTCAAAGACTAAAAATGAAAAAGTAGCCTTAAAAGTATGTTATTTAGAGATAAGGAGACAAATACCAAAAGACTCCGCCAATTGATGTTGAAATTAGTTGCCTCAGGGAAGGGAGAAATGGGGAGGGGGGAGAAGTGTGAGGTTGCTGTTTATTAATACAAGTCTTACATACAGAAATAGTTAAACTATTTGGCTCTATAAGACTTACCACCTCAGATCTTGTAGGAATTTACCTTTTCAATTAGACTTCCTCTGGCCACTCTAATCCTTGTCTTTTTCCTCCCTCCCCACCTTTGTTTTTCATAGAATTTATCACTTTCTAGCATACTCTATAATTTGCTTACTTATGATGTTTAGTGTTTTTATCTGTCTTTTCCTGCTGGAATAAAAACAACACAAGGCAGAGATCATGTCTTTTTTGTTTGCCCATATAACCCAAGTGCCTAGAATAGTACCTGGAACATAGTAAGTGCTCAATAAACATCTATTGAGTAAATCTGCTATCCCCAACCCCTGGGCGGCAGACCAGTATGGGTCTGTGGCCTATTAGGGACCAGGCTGCAGAGCTCCACCCCAACCCCTCCATCCATGGGAAAATTGTCTTCCATGAAACTTACAGGGGGAGGGGGTGCTGCACAGCAGGAGGTGAGTGGCCGGTGAGGAAGTGAAGCTTCATCTGTATTTACAGCCATTGCTCCCCTCCCCATCACCCACATCACCAACTGAGTTCCGCCTCCCCACCCTCCCCAAGTCCGTGGAAAAATTGTCTTCCATGAAACCAGTCCCTGGTGCCAAAAAGGTTGGGGACCACTGGAGTAAATGAATTTAATTTTTAAACTATGTGCATGGGTAGCTTTGATTTAAAAAAATAAAATACTTAATTCACCTGAAAATTCTACCGCAAAGCAAAAACTCTATACATAAAACATTGCTTAGACATCTTGGTCGTCTATTAAAAAACATGATCATTAGTTTTCTCAGACTTCAAAAAAGAATACTATTTTCAATGCGTGGTGAATGCCCAAACAAGATACATGCTTACCTTTCTGAAGCACTGATACAGTTGCCAACCACTGTAATACAAGAAGTGAGATTTCCATAGCACATACATACAATGGTTATTGTATGTAAGGTTGTGAGATATGAAATTATTATAATGAAAGGAAGATAAAAGACATTTGAAGAGTAATCAAATATTTTTGAGTTAAATTATTATTCATTAGTTTATATCTGGTCTTGTTTCAAAAAAGATATTAGAAAGTCTATGGTAGTTTAGAGAATATAATACTAAATTACATTTAAATTAAACTAAAAGCTTACCAGAAGAAAATGGAAATCAAAAATGAGACAAAGGGAAGCCAAGAAAATGGCTTAAAATGTGTACAGTCATAGCCTGACACTGGTGTCAAATCTGTAAGTTCTGTGTGTATCAGTATTTGATTCAGCTGCTATTAACAGAGAGACTCAACATATGGGAAGTTTAAATAAGACAACACATGAGTTTATTTCTCTCACACAGAGAAGTTCATGGAAGTGCAGTTTAGGACTGCTTTGGAAGCTCAACTCTACCTAGTGCCCAAGGATCCAAGCTCCTTTCAGCTCACCCCTAAGAAAATGTACCACAAAGCCACTAAACACCTCTTTGCCAGGTCTTGATGTTGCCCAGGCTGAATTCAAACTCCCAGACTCAAGCGATCCTCCCAGCTCAGTCACCTGTGTAGCTGGGTTTACAGGCACGTGCCATCGTGCCTAGCTGCCACTGGCTAATTCTAATTCCATCTCATTGCCCAGAACTTAGTGACTGACATGCCACTCCTAACTGCAGGAGAAGCTTAGACTCGCTTGAAGCGCAGGCATGTGGGGGGGAGGGGGGAGGGGCAATGTATGTAACCCAAACAATATTTGTACCCCCATTACAAGATGGAATAAAAATAAATAAATAAATAAATAAATAAATAAATAAAAACATTGCTACGAAAAAAAAAAAAAAAAGAAGCTGGGAAATGCAGTCATCATTCCTGGCAGACATGGGTCCTGCTGCAAAATCTATTATAACGCACGAAGGGAAGAATAGATCTGAAGGACAACAAGAGTGTCGGCCACAGCTTCATAGTCAGGTTCAAAATAACAGAATTGATAAAGATGAGCAATTGCTCAAGAAATATACAGCAGCTCTTGGTAAAAAGATTAGAAAGGGATGACTCTGGAGGTCTTCATTCAAGCCAAAAGATTTGATATCTTCAATGACACTCTTACCACATTGATGCAATTCATTTCATAGGACTGTTTCTTGTGACAACTCCCAATAATACATTCACAGTTTAGGGGAAATTTGTCAGCAGAGATTTGATTTTCTGAGTTCATTTTAACTGTATTTTTTTTTAATCATGATAAAAACATGTTTCTTTGAACTTCATCATGTGAGTGTCCTGACCTTAAATATCAACATATATATTTGTTTCAGAATTAAAGAAAATTCTCTTTACCTTCGTTTACGGGAAAGAAACCGCTGCAACCATAGGGACTACCAGAATATTGCAAGAAATGGTATGTAGCTTTCTATTTCAGCCTTCTGCACTGTGCCTGTAATGAATGATTTTGTTTTGTAAGTACCTTGAAAGCTGAGATGTAGATAACAAGACCACAGAACGAAATGAAAAATTTCTCTTCCAGCACCACTGCCCTTTCTGAGAGAAGGGCCCTGCACTTAGAAGCATTTACCCACAACAAAAGGGAACAAAAACAAACTGCAATCACAGGGCAGACCAAAGGGCAGATCAGTCATTCCACAGCAAGTTCTAGAAAGGCCAAGGTGCAGGGTGTTTAAGGCTCAGGAGGCAAGACCTAAGTGAGCATTAGCAGAACAAGGGCTGAACAAAATCAAGGTCATTGCCAAAGCTCTGATGGTGAGAAGTCTCCCATGTTTCTGCTGGGGTTGCATTTTTAAGTTTCACCTGTGTGGGTTTCAACCTTCCACCTTGGACCCGGAAGTGGTCTACTGATGGAAGATTTTAATGAAACTCCTAATTGATAAACCATGGCCTGGCTAATGCCAAATGAATTGCCAAGTAATGCTTTGTGACACCGTAATGCAGAGATGGCAAACAGTGTGTGTGTGGCCACTCCTTCTGCCTAAGCCTGGGGAAGATATTACTAATCAACCTTGGCACACTTGCCTGCTACACTCAGATCCTGCCTCAGCAGTCCTCAAAGGACAGCACGTCTGACAATCATCATCAACAAATTAGACGTGGCACGTGAAGTTAAACCTATCTGCCATCCGTCCCTGTCCTGGCTCTAATTAACAAAAGATGTGGAAGGATTTTCCAAGCAGCACAAGTTTTAACCAAATATGTGACCTACAAATAATGTATTTCTTATAATAAATATTCTAGACAGATAAGTGTTCTACTTTTTTCTAAGAACAATACAGCTTTTTTACTAGTAAAATAACAGCTGCCATTTATTGGGCTCTTACCAAGTGCTAAGAACACTTTATGTGTATTTCCGTTAATCCTTTCAACAACAGACACTGTAAGGCAAGTACTATTAAATTTCTTCAGTACTAAGATATCATCGATTTTAATAGCTCTGGGGAGTACTGAGGGAGGATAAAGGAAAGAAAAATTACAATGTGCCCATTGATTGCAGCACTCAACACAATATCAAATGTGTCCAAATATATTTCTCAGAATTGAGGAATTAGAATGACATGCACACTGTTACAACTGAGGAAATGAGGCATAGCGAAGCCCAGAACCTTGTCCCCAGTCACAAAGACAGTAAGCTACAGAGCTAGAAGTTTTACCCAGGTTGTCTCACTCCACACAGACACCAGCAAAGAGAACAGTCATTGGTCTATGACCTGAGATTATCTCCAGAAAGAGAGCAGCCTCACCTCTCTGAGTAGGAACACAGCAATAGTTAATGCACATTGACAATCAAACCTAGCTGTGACTCATTACAGATACAAAGCGAACATCAGGACTCTGGCTGAACTTTCTCTTTCCTTTAGTGAGATACTCAAACAGCCCCCGACTCTGTCCAACACACTCTCTGTCAATGAAGACTATGGAAAACAGAAACTCATCTGTGTGGAATATTACGCAGCTCTGTAAAATGATACATAAAAGTCAAATTTATCTTTATGTGGGAAGACAAAACACTGCTAAAAGAAAAATTAGGAGATCAAATTGAATCATGTAGTTTAATTTCTACTATACTTTTTAAAGAAAAGAAAAAAACAGCTGTACATAAGAAGAAAAATTGGTAAATAGACCAAAATCATTACGATAAGTTATGAATGATCACTTTCATTTTTTCTACTTTCTGTTTCCCAACGATTTTATCTTATATAGAAATAACCTTTAGAAAAAAAACCTTAAAAACTGAGTCTAGGAACAGTAAGGGGCTTGTGCAAGGTTACATGGCCGAAAGTATCGGGCTAGAGCAGGTTTAGGAGCAACAGGCTTCTGCCAGAAGAGCAGGCTGCAAGCTGCTCTCTGTTCCATGTACTCAGAGCCAGCGCTTCTCTTTCACAAGATCCAGATGTGCCAAGTCAACATCACTTTTCTACCCGCAGTGAATGCAGCGATCTTTCATAAAATCATAAAGACCAGAGTAAGATATTCCAAAAAGTACCTAGGACACTTGATAGCAGACGGTTATCTTTTTGTGATCTGCTGTCTTGATAAAATTCCTTTAAAATTCAGGTTGCAGAGAGGAAAGAGCGAAGGGAGATGGGAGGAAAGCCTAATCATGAAAAAACACGTGTGTCAAAATTTGATCGAAACCTGTGACTTCTGTCAGGTTTCTTTTGTCTAATGAACAAATGCCAGGGGAGGAGGGACTCTTTCCTTCCTTTTCTTTGAATTTGCAATCCTTAGAAATGCATGACATGTATACTTTGTCTGGTATTCCTTCTTTGAAGATGCTTCTCGACTATTTTTCTAAGAATATAATTCTAAAAGGATTTTTTTAAGGTTCTCACTCATTATTTAATGCTCTGGTTTTGTTCTCCAGCCCCTCTTCCTATTTTCTGTCGCATTTCCTTGCTATGAATTTTCTTCTGATATTACGCAGCATGGAACCTGACAACCCACGCCAAGTTATTTCAATTACTCCCCAAGGTTTTTATTAGATATAGGAGAAGTCAGCTTCCACATTCTGCATATTTATGGGGCTACACTTATTTTTCAGAACCAGCAAGAAAGAAAGAGGAATAAAAGGAATAAAGAGTTGAATGGAATATTAAAGGGTTTCTTAAAAATTGTGTAGTAAGAATTAAAGAAACAGCTCCTATTTTCATCTTGATCCTTATGTAAGAGACCAGGAACATTTATATACCTATCTCTATCACGAACCACTGTCAGTGATCATAAAGCATTTTAAAAGGCAGGATGTAAAAGTCATCTTTAATTCAGGGAATAATTCTCTAGTGTGGGAGTTAAGAACAGTGAGGTTCCTGCCAAGTCTTCTTTACAATCAGCAAAGGAGATGGCTTGCGGTGGCTTTGGGAGCTTCCAAGATGCCAAAATGGCCCCAGGCGGGAGGCAGCAGGAACTTTGAAGTGGGAAGGATCAAACCACCATGCAGTTGGCTGGCTCCTTGCAGAACGTCACTTCACCTCTCAGAGATGGAAAATGATGTGCAGAGAACAAGGTCCCCTCCTTGTTGCCTCATAAAATCTTCTCCTTTCCTTCAAGTAGAAAATCAACTGGTTTTGAATTTAGGCTCTGGGATTGGTGTGCAACTTGGGCCAGTCACTTAATCTCTCTCCTCTGTTTCTGCATCTGTAAAGTGGGGATCCTGGCTCAGTGAGCACAATTGCCAAAGGCGACCCCATCTCATTCTGGGTTGCCTGGACAACAAGCCAGGGTGAGTGGACAATCGTCACCCCATCCTCCTGGGGGTGAGGCTACACTCAAATTCAGTGGGCTGAGATGCCTCCTCATCTTCTGCAAACCCAGCCTCTCTCCATTAAAGCCAATCCCTTAAACTATGCCACGTGATGTTGTAGAATTCGTCACAAAACCTGGTGCATCACTGGCCCAGATGGGGGCCACCTTGCACAACAGGTATGATAACAATACATAGCTGAGCTTCACGGGGCTGCTGTAAGGTTCAATGATTAAATACAGGGCTTCCTAAATGCCCATAATTAGGATACCACCGAAACAACTGTCGCTAATTTCACCTACCACCGGTATCATTATTTACTCAGTATTTTAAAAAATGAGTCGCTTTTTCAATGTCAAAAGTGGGGAGTTTTGATCGGCAATAACTTTACTTTTTTATTGCTACATAATAGATGTACATATTTTTGGGATACACATGAGAATTTGATATATTCATATAATCCAGTCGGGGTAATTGGGATAACTATCACCTTAAACATTTATATTTTCTTTACTCTAAGAACACTCGAATTATTCTCTTCCAGCTATTTTGAAATGTACAATAGATTAATGTTAACTGTAGTCACCCTACTGATCTATTGAACCCCACATCTTATTTCTTCTATGTAAGTATATATTCATACCCATTCATCAATGTGAAAGTTTTCAAAAAGAAACAAGTAGATTTGAAAAAATAAAAATCAACTTAAAACCACATGCCCATGATAAGAAGGCGTGTGGCTCCCAGAGTCAGAGGGCAGCAGAAGGGCATTGACCTCTGGGTGTCCAGGCCCCTGGGGACAGCAGCAGGCGGGATGGTAACGGGGAGGGGTCGAGGCAGCTGGACAGGCCTGGAGTATCCTGCAGAAAGAACGGGCTCCCTCTGGGAGGAAAACCCTGAGCGAGGGGTAGGAGTGGGGCGTGACGGAAACTGGGATTCCAGAGGGCAGCGAGGGCGAGGGCTGCAGGGAATGAGCAGGACAGCAGAGCAAGCCCCAGGTTGAGGGGAGGTGGCTGCAGCCTGGGAAGCCAGCTCAGGACTCCACTGGGGAGGAATTAGAGCGGCAAGGGCAGGGATTAAGGAGGAGAGCAGTTAGCACTGAGGGCCAGGAAGACGAGGGCTCCATGAGGGCGGTGGGGCTAAGGTATGGAAGGGGGCTGGAGAGAGGCCTTTGCTGCTTGGGCTGAAAGCTCCAGAATGTGCTTGAGGCTGGGGGCAGCCTAGGGTGGAGGCAAAGCAAATCCAACAAAGATGCTCACCCCTCAAGGACAGACCATCAGAGTGGTGGCACTAGTCAGCATCCGGCTGAGGAGGAAGGCGGGGCAAATGTGGACCCTTAAACCACCTGCTACACCTGTGCTATCTGCTCCACTCTTTGGGACCTGGGCATTCATCTGGGGGCCTCGTGCTCAGTGAGGACTCAATAAATATTATCTTTTATTCAACTCTGTCCTCACCTGATCTCACGCCCCTCCTTCCCACTCCCAGCAGTCTGGACCAACCGTCCACTCCATCCACTCTGTCCCGTGAGCCCTGTATTCTTGCCTCTGTTGTTACACTTTCCCCAGCTTGTGGCCAGGTTATTTGCTCTAAGTCTGACTTCCAGTTTGACAGGGAACGGGAGCTACGTGAGGCTGAAATTGGTATTCTCAGCACTGAGTTCAGCATCTGCTGCGCCGCACAGTAGGGATTTGTCCATCCAACACACATTTTTTAACCTAAATAACTCTCAGGAGTCACATAAATGTGACTTTGAAAAGAGCTAAAGCATAAACAGTAATCCCTTGCCAACGTGAATATCTCCATGGTGGGCACAAACTAAAATTGGCAAGATTATGCTTTATTTAAAATAAAGAATAAGAACCACTATGAGCTGTCACCTCACACCTGTTAGGATGACCATTATATATTAAAAAAAAAAAAAAAAGACAAGAAGTGTTGGCGAGGATATGGAGAAATTGGAACCCTTGTGCATTGTTGTTGGAATGTGAAGTGTTACAGCTGCTATGGAAAAGAGTATGGAGGTTCCTCAAAAAATTAAAAATTGAACTACTATACCTTACTTCTGGGTATTTACCCAAAAGAATTCAGAACAGAATCTGGAAGAGATATTCATTTGCATTCCTACATTCATTGCCACAGTATTCACAACAGCCCAAAGGTAGAAACAACCTAAATGTTCAGCAGCAGATGAATGGATAAAGAAAATATAGTATGCACACACGGCGGAATACTATTAAGCCTTCAAAAAGGAGAAAATCCTGCCATGTGCAACAACACTGACTAATATTGAAGGCGTTATGCCAAATGAAATAAGCCAGTCACAGAAGGAGAAACACTGCATGATGCCACTCGTGAGTCATCTAGTCAAACTCACAGAGGCAGAGAGTAGAACGGCGGTTGCCAGACACTGGGAGGAGGGGAAATGGGAGTTGTTCAAAAGCTGTAAAATTTCAATTATGCAAGGTGAATAAATGCTAGAGATCTTCTGTATAACATGGTGCCTATGGGTGACAATACTGTATCGTGCACTTAAAAATCGATTGAGAGTAGATCTCACATTGTGTTCTTACACAACAAAATATAAAAATAGATAAAGGGCAAAAAATAAAATAAAAAGTAGAAGAGAAACAAATGTTAAAGTGGTATAAAATATATTGTTAAATAAATAAAAATCTATAAGACATCTACTTTCACAGTAAATAAGACTCATCGATTTTAAAAACAAACCACCCCCGTTCCGACTCTGCGTCACTGCCACCCAGGCTGCCAGAGGAGGACACGCTGCCGGTTTACGGGGTGCACACAGGCCCTCTTCACAGTTCCCAGGCAAGGCTTTCCTCGCTTGGAATATCATGTTTTTCCACTGGCAGCCTTCCTCATTTTGTTTTTGCAAGTTTAGCAAAACCTTTGTATAAACACCTGTTTTGGGTTGTTTTGTTTTCAGAAATTTGAAAGTGCTTAAGAGCATGTTTTTTTCTGGGAACATACTTCTATCTATGCAGTGAAAAGCCTCCCCACTGTGTGCACCCACTTATGGGGAGAGTGGGAGCAGGGACTCCCTTGAAGTATCAAGATATGAAAAATGGGGAATTTTAACACTTCGCTGAAGTGCATGTATTTGCAGCCTCACCTGCCCATCCCCACCCCTCACCCCCTTGCTGCAAACCAAATTTGGTCTGGAACCTCGTAAGTTGTCCACCCACACCCACCTCCCACACTCCACACTCTGAAAAAAACCTCATCTTGCTAGTTCCCTTCTTTGGGCTTCGGTGAAACCATCTGGAGAACGGGAGAGACTCTGGCAGACCTAGAGAAACTAAGGGAAGGGGGCAAAATCCAGGCCAGCGTCTGAACTTCGCATTCACTCAAGAAAGTGTAGGGAAGGTGGGGGTGGGTCAGGCTTGGCTAGGGAAGGGGTGAAGGAAGCATTTCTAAGGGGAACCGGGAAGGGAGCCCTGGAGCAGAAACAGAGTGAAGGGAAAACACGGAAGAGGTGAGGGGGTTTGTT
>VBSM01002217.1:16299913-16321024 GCA_008086735.1 Cheirogaleus medius
ATGACTTGCCCCAGGCACCAGGACTGATTGGTGGCAGGGCTGGACACAACCCAAGTGGTGCGGAAGTGAGCATCCCGCTCACCGCCCAGCCTTTGCTTTCCTGTGCTTCGCTCCCCAAGCTTTTTAAGTCTGTGCTAAAAACAAAGTTCAATGGTATCAAAGTGTGTTTGCCCTTGCAGACAGGACTCTGATGTGCAGGGGCTGTAGACATAATCGGTGGAGTGAGTTCAGGGAAAGAGACACCACGCCGTGATCCAGAGATACCGATGTGCCAGACACTGCCCTGCCATCCCTCAGGCTGCTTTACTGCTCTGCCCAGAACCCCAAGTTGGCCAAGGCTATGTGCTGGGGACCCAGGTCCCTACCTCTGTGACGAGCCATCTAGGCACCTCCATTAAATAGCCACCACCTCTTAAGGCCTGCCATGAGCCAAGAGCTACCTCACTCTCTATATCATTTCATCTTTACAGCAGCCCTGAGAGGCAAGTATTATTGTCTCCATTTCACAGATGAGGAAACCGTACCTGCTTATACCGCTATTGGGTAGCAAAGCTGAGGGCCAAGACAGGGTCTCTAACTAAATTCCATGCTCTTTCTACAGTCCATGCTAGCCTTATTTACTTCTTTTACTTATTTACTTTTTAAAAAGTATATATTGACCACCCACGATATGCCAAGCACATGCCAGGCTCTGGAATACAATGGCAAAGAGGCCACAGTCCCTGACCTCAAGGAGCCTATGGAAGGATGAACTTCATGCTTCAGCCCTGAGGCCCCCAGATGGTCCCCCTCTCTCCCCATGAAACACAGCAAACCTATGATCAGACCAGCCAGCACTCCTCCAGCCTCCAGGTCACAACAATCCAGAGGGGGACAGATAGCAAACTGGTTATACAGAATAAAGAACATGTGCAGAAAGAGGCTCTGACTCCGTAAAGCCAAAATCCCTGAAACTGTCTTTTTCCAGCACAACCTGCTTACTGAGAGGCCCTCCAGCCCTGTCCTACTTTACCTTTTCCAAAGAGCCAAAGGACAGGCACATGTCAGCCAGAGACCTGTGCCAGCCTCTTCCCTGCCAGGGAACTGGGCAGAGAAGCAGCAAGCATTTGGGTGAAAGAACAGAGCTGGCTGCGTGGGATGTCCCTGTGGTGCCCACTTTGCAATGTCCTGTGGAGGGGTTAAAAAAATAAAGACAGATGGCAACTATACCTCCCCATCTGCCAGAATGTCAAGGTGGAGTAGAAATCCCAAAATGAGCAAAGAGATTTTATAAAAAGCTCAAGCCAGCAAGGAGTTACATAAGTCTGTCCTGGAACAAGTTTTAGGATATCTGCTTGACTTTTTTCTTTCCTTTTTTTTTTTTTTATGATGATGCTAGCTCTTACTGAAATCATGCATTTATGTGCTTCCTTCTCACGTCTCTAAACTCAAGTAGTTACTCAATAAATACTTGTTACATGAATGAAGACAGCTTTTAGCAGCAGGAATTCAAGAAGGAAGGTACACAGAGAACCTGTCTCATTGTAACCCTACTCACTGCTATTTAAGCTAACTCAGCTTCCTTGGACCTTTCCTATCACTGCCCTCAAAAGCTCTACAATGTGAGTGACATCAAAGGAGAAAAATGTGTGGAAACAGCAGATGTGGGTGAACATTTAGGTATCAGGGGCAATGGTGGGAAACGGGAATGGCCTCAGGACATCAAATCATAAAGGCCAATGACAACGCTTCCCCAACATCCCGCCATGACATCCTTGAAAAGAGCTGCTGGAAATGTGATAGAATTGTACAAGCATCTAACACTAGCCACATTAATTGGCATGGTTCCATTTTTTACAATAGATATAGAAATTATAAATTGAATGTTTTTCATCTAATGGAGAAAGCTGGGACCACCCAAACATGTTGTCTGTGGCCACCTCCCTGCCCCCAGCCCTTCTTGTCCTGCAATGCTAATGCTTCAGCTCACACTGAAGCAGCTGACCAGCACAGAATAAGAGGAAGCCAGCCAAGGTGCCGACAGGTCACAGGCCCCAAGGAGCCTGGACCAGTGGGAAACAGAGCATGCTACCCATTCGGGTGATAGAAAAACCAGCAGGGGAGTGAATGGACAGAGCTGCTGCTGCCCAGAGGAATCCTCTCTCCCAGCCCCCTCAGTCAGAGGCACGGGTGGCAAAGGGAATGCTAAGGAATTTCCAACCAGCCAGCATGTCCCCGGACACACCCACTTTTAAGGGACTTTTAATGTATCTCTATGCATGGACTAATATGGGAGTCCGCCCCCCGTTCCCAGTCTGTGTCAAGATGCCTCTTCGAGAGGATGAATGGGAGCCCAGTGATGTAACTGCAACTAAATGACATGAAGAAAAGGGCTTTAAACCTCTTACCTGGATGTTTCGAAAACATGAATGCTAGTCATGACTGAGGCATGAGCACTCAATCACAGCAGGTCTCTGGGCTTTCGCTCTGGTTCTGGAAAACTGATTTTCCTGTAGAAGCTTTCTCCTTCTTCCATGAGAGGGGCACCTCTCTCTGGCATCGGCCAGGTAAAATCCGGCTGGCCTACCTGCCAGGGTAATGAAATGATCCCGGCCAGCCCTGCACCCAAGTAAAGAGCTTATTTTGCATGATCAGACACAATTCATTAGGACGGGACAGGCTTTGGAGCCACCCTCAGGCGCGAGGCTCTTCATCTGTTCCGAGCCCAGCCATGTGTTCCTGACGTGGGCGGGAGCGTGTCAGTGGGCTCCGACTTCTCTCTCATTATTTTCCTTGGTATGACCATTTTGCCCCAGGCTGGTTTTCACATTTCTTCTCTGTTAGCTAGGTACTCACCCACCAACCTGTCACTCATCATCTGAGTGTCTGGGGTGAGCTTGCCAGTGTGTGAGGAGGGGTGTCAGGGCCCCGGGGCAGGCAGGCAAACCCAGAGAGGCAGGTGCCCCCAACACCTGGGTTTAAAAGGGTAAAATGCCTTCATCTCAGCCCATTCAACCTTTGGCAGACACTAGAGAGACCTAGGAGATAGTTCTCAAACCACTAGGGTTCTTTGGTCCCTAAAATACTAACACTAAGTCTTCCCAAAACTCAACAGAGGAGAAAGAGTACACAGATCAAAATGGCATTGAGAATTTTTCAGGGAGAGAAGTTAGAAGGCACCTTCTATGGCATCTGGAAAGGGTGACCCACCACCTGTCACATAGATCCCTTGGCCTTTGCCTGATTTAAGAATTGGTTGATTTTGCTATGCACATTAAAGGATTTAACTGACAATGCACATGTGTAAATGATGTAGCCATGCGAGATGGAACAAAGATGACTGGAGACTGTTCCACTAGCAACACCAAGGCTTCCATTTGGACTTCACTTAGCAATTAGCCAATTTGATTATGCTTGCTTAATTGGTGGGTGCTCTTTCATAGGTACAAATTAGCTCAGATTCTTTATCATCAGGATTGTGTCTCTAACTAAAAAAACAATCATTCAATGGGGAGTTTGGGAAACTTTGCTCCATCTTGATTCATCTTGCCTTTATCTGGCTGGAGAGTATTAGCTCAGCAAAATTGCTTTGTGCCAGAGTGCTGTTGGATCAGCAGAAAAAAGAAAAAAGAAGAATGTGGCAAGGCAAAAGTTAATAGGCAGTGTGTGTGAGCTTTGCCAATGACAAAAGATGGGATATAGACTCCCAACTTGCCTTTCACTTCACCCTTACTGTCACACTTCAAACACACGGTGAATATGAAACCTGGTTACTCTGGGTGTGTTCTCTTGATCGGCATAAACCCACAAGGCAGCCTAAATTCCCTTTGCAAACTGGAATCCTTCTAGAAAGCACTGCTTCCGTGCATATACAGATCATGCCGAAGCCCCTACCCCACCCCTGCCCCCAGTAGGAGGGCAACGTACGGTCAAATCCCTGTGGGTACTTTTTATGCAAGTTAGAGAGATTTTTATTCAAAAAATAGTATCATTTTTTTTCATAGCAACGAAAAACATGAATTTAGCATACAGTTTTACATGCTGAGGTTTTGTAAAATCAAACATCTACTAATATTTTTCCCCCTTAGGAAAGTCCAAGCAACCCATTACACAGTGCAGAAGCATGTACACCAACCACAGCTAACATCCTATCCTACTGGTTACCCCCAAAACACCAGACTTGTTCTGCCTCTTCCTCTGTGTGGGTATATGTTGCTGGCCACAAATTGGCCCATGTGACCCTCGTGCCCATGGTCAGCCTCACTATCTTCTGGATAGTGGCCAATTTAGGAGGTGATTTTATTTGAATAAATCAAATAGGTGGAGGAGAAATGACATAAAATTACAGTGTTTTCTGCCCCTCCCATTAAAGCTTAAGTAGAGTCCAGCTTTTCTCCCTCCGTTTAGAAAGAATAAAAATGATATGGGAATCTGTTTCTCTGGTTACAAAATAACATTTATTGTGAAAAGTTCAAATGACTTAGGGAGTCAGAGTATCCCCATAATCGCTCTCTACCATCCCCACCCGCCACCATCCTGCTCTAAGCATGACAGTTTGATGTATTTACATCCAGATTTTTATATGCAAATTCTAACTTACAGATTTATTAATAGTCATTAAAATGAAATAGGATTATGCATGCTGCTCTGTAGTTTGTTCTCTGCAGTCAACAATACTTTTTAGCCATCTTTCCATGTGAACACATACAAATTGTTCTTTTTTACTTTATTAAAGTGAAATTCACATAATGTAAAATTAATCATTCTAAAATGAACAATTCAGTGGCATTTAGTACAATGTGCATCCATCAACTATATCTAGTTATTTCATCCTTTTTAATGGCTGTATAGAGTTCTATTGCATGGATGTGCCATAATGTATGTATCTAGGCTTTTTAGCTTTTTCTAATTTCACATTATTCCAAGCAATATTGCAATACTTGTACCTACATTTTTGCAGATTTGTGGAAATGTTTAGTATAGGATAACTTCCTGAAAGTGAAATTACAAGGTCAAAAGTTAAGCCAACTTCAAATTTTGATAGGTGTTGAAAAATTTTCTTCCAAAAAGACAGGGCCAGTGTCCATTTAGGAGCTCCCTTAAAAGGGAGACTAGTGTATATCCTCAGGAGCCTCTTTCTGTCCCCTCTTCCCATATCACTTATGCCCTGAGTCCGGCCTCCGGGTGATGGACTTACTGTGCCTGGTTTGCAATCTGTATTCAGTTCCCCAGGGCTGGGATAACCAAGTACTACAAACTGGGTGGCTTGAAACACAGAAATTTATTCTCTCACAGTTCTGGAAGCTAGGAGTCCAAAATCAAGGTGTCAGCAGGGCCCTGCTGCCTCTGAGCTCCAGAGGAAAATCCTTCCTTTTCTCTTTCAGCTTGTGGCCATCTTCAGCATTTGTAGTTTATGGCAGCGTAATCTGAGCTCTGCCTCCATCTGCGCATGGCCGTCTTCCTCGAGTGTCTGTATGTCCTCTCCTCTTCTTATAAGGACACTAGTCATTGCATGTAAGGCTTACCCTAATCCGTTATGACCTTATCTTAACTAATTACATCAGCAAAGACCCTATTTTCTAATAATGTCAGATTCCGAGGGACACTATTCAACCCACTATATGATCATTAGGTAAATTTGGAATTTTAAGTACACAAAATAGAAAACAGCTCTATAGCGTTATTCCATTGAGGTTGACAACAGGCAGTTAAGAGCCTACAGAGTAGATGGAAACATTAGAGAATTCGGTATTCTACTCCCAGGTTAATGCAGGTTAGTATCCTAATTCAAATTTGGTATGATCCTGAAAGCATCTACGAAAGTCAGTGGCACAAAAAATGAACAATAATAGACATATATTAACACCAAAAAATATTCTAGCATCCCTGTTTATACTTTGCCTTTTAAACATAACTTTAAATAAAATTTTAACATAACATCAAATGATGTATTTTTATGCATTTCTTACTTCTGTTCTTTTTCAAACAAAATGAAAAGAAGTCAATCAGCTTAAATTCAATGAATGTCTGATTGAGGCTAAAGATTTGCTACTTTCAGTTCACTTATGATTTCCACTTTTGTCTTAAAACGCTTTGATTTTAGGCATATTCTTCTTATAATTACTTTCAGCACTTTCTTTTTCTGTTCTATTAACTTTTATGAAATAAGAGAAACTACAACTTAAAAATTCGAATATCCTGTATAGAGCACAAGCGCTACTACATAAAGGCAGTGATGCCAAATGGAATTGTTTGTTGGCAAATGTTGTTGTGGGGTGTAGCCTGGAATAGTAGTCTATCAGGAAATGCATGAAAGTCCAAATTCAGTGTAGAAACTGAAGGATAAAAAGCAATATATAGCATGGACACATCATATAACTTTATTTCTCAGTGAGATTTTGTTTCCCGAACTGAAATATGTGGGGAAAGTTTTAAAGACCACGTTACAGATCTTAAAGTGTCAAATAATTGTAAGCAATACTGAATCCCTTTGGTTTCATTGACTGTGTGTAAGTCAGGATAGGAAGGTTATGCTACAGGAACAAACAGCCTCTAAAATCTTAGCATTATAAAGCAACAAATGTTTACTTCTGGCTCATACTATTTGTCCATCAAGGATCACCACAGGACTATGTTCCCAGATTCGGATTGGTGAAGCAGCTATCTAGAACGTTGCCTATATCCATGGCAAAGAAAAAGAACATTCTAGAGGCCCTGTCACCACCAAACACGACACACATCACTTCTGCTAACAGCTCATTGGCCAGAACCAGTCACATGATCCACCCAACAGCAAAGGAGTCAGGAAGTACAATCTGACAATGTGCCAGATAGGTGGAAAGCCAGGAATATTTTGCAGATAGCACCAATAACTCATACTCTGTCTGTGTATGTGTGTGGGGGGTGGGGGTGTATCCTATATTTGCATGCAGCTTCATGCATCTATCTTTACAATCAACTAAGATATTTTGTCTCTTCCACCAATAGGAAAGCTGACACAGTTCCGGCCATGACCACTCCTGAGAAATTGTACTCCAATGTCATGCAGACTCTGAAATACCTCAACACCCGCCTGCCCAATGGCAGCCATGTTGTTTTTTACGGCTTGCCAGATGGAACCTTTCTCTGGGATAATTTGCACAACAGATATCATCCTCTCGGTATCAGTTTGAAGATATTTTATCTTTAACAATGTCAATGTGTATATAGTTCAATGAATTTACAGTTCAAACCACGTAGAAATATGCCTAAAATGCTATCACAGAACATGGGGCAGAGCTGGTGAAGGGAAGTGTCAGGTGTAGTATCTGAAGGTCATTATTCAGAGGATGGCAGAATCAGATCCCAAGCCAGAAAGGGCAGAAGTATTTAATTAAGAATTAGGAAAAATTGAAAGATAAGAGTTTAAATAAGGAAACTCCTTTAGCAGAAGGTGAATTGCAGAATGAGCTAAGGAAGCCCAAACAGCAAACAGGAAGCATGAAAGGGAGGGGTTTCTCCCAACCTCAATGGTGAGTAGCCTCCTGTTAGCCAGTGAGAATTCTCTAGAACACAGTCCTCCAGCCTGCTCGCTTTCTGCTTGTACACTGGTCTTGGGGTCCCTTGCTCTAAAAGGCTTTAACGGTCCCCAGAAACTTACAGTGGCAGCTCTAACATTCCAGATACCGTACAAATGATGTCAAAGTGGCAGTAATTCACCTTAGGAAGGACTGGGCGCTGATCCTTAAAACTACCCTGTGAGATAGATGGTTTCATTAACTACGGTAATTCCGTTTCATAGATGAAAAAGCTAAGGCTCAGAAAGGTTAGGTAGCTTGCCAAATGTTGTATCACTCATTGTATATTCGAGCTGGGTGTAGCTTGAATATATTCAAGCTGGGTGTAGCTGGCTCTGCTTCCTGTATTTCAGGGGAGAATGCATTTATGAAGCACCTACTATGTGCCAGGCACTGTTGTAGGCACAGGGAAACCAGCAGTGAACACAATAGTCCTGAATTCCTGCCCAAATAACGTCTATATTCCAGTGGGAGAGAAACTCAAAGTATGTCAGAGGGTGATAAGTGTCACAAGAGGAAAATTAGGCAAAGAAGAGGAACACGGAGTACTGGCCTCACTGACGAGCCTCTACCAGGAGAGGCCTAAGTACCCTTCCCTCAGCCCCATATTGACGGCACCTGTGCCAGTCAGTCATGAAGAAGGGGCTACCCTGTCCCTGGAATTACCCCACCACCTCCTGAGACCAACCCAAGCTAAAATGTGCTGGGGGTCCAAGCACCTTCTTAGGAGTCAGGTGAGCAATTCAAAGGGGAGAACCTGAAATTCATTCCTTAGTGCCCTTCAAGGGTGTGGGCAGAGAGCCAGATGTCACACTCCAGGCCATCAGGAGCTTTCCCTTGCATAAATAACCTGGTAAGTATCTTTTCAAATTTCCCTTGTCCTCCTCCGGCAGTCTCTGCTTCAGCTTCTCCTCAGAAACCCACCTCCTTCCCACATGGGAAAAGAGTAGGGGCCCTTCAACCAGCTCTCAAAGGGCTCTCTGGTCTTTTCACTGGGAGGATGATGGTAGATACTCAGGTTCCAGGCTTCTCACCAATGAAGCTGAAGTCATTTTCCCCTTGAGTTACTAAAGTGTATCACAAATATTATTATCCAAGTAAAACACTGTCCGGCCTCGCCTGAGGAAAGCATATTCTTCCTGTTCACGCAGCTTTGACTGTGCCCCTGAGATACAATATCCATAATATAATCACACACAAGAGAACTTCGCTTCATTCTTCGCCTTGCAAGTATAAAAGACATCTTGGGCTAAGAATGTTTCTTTGAGCCATTGGATACATCTGTCCCAACAGATTCTTCCAGATTGCTAAGAAATCTCCCATGCTAAGAAACGCTTGGGGGAAGTTGGGGGCAGGGGCAGTATGCTCCCAATTTACTTCATCACACCAACAGGGACTTGACTTTGAGTTTTCTGATTTCAAATCCCATTCTCTTTTCACGAACTCTGGTTATGCTGCCTCCATAAATTCTTTCTGAGATGCCGTGCAATTCACTCGATTTGACCGTGGTGTATAATAATGACTCCATGCGATTTGGAAAGGAGTGAGTGAAGAAAAGAAGGTGTTTTGGGGACTCATCATCTACTTTTCTGGATTCTGTAGGTCAGTGGTTCTCAGCTGAGGGCACCCCACACCCCCATGCTCTGTTATCACACCTGGGGATGGGGACGGTGCAGCTGGCATCTAGTGGGTAGAGGCCAGAGATGTCGCTAAACACTCTATGGTGCGCAGGACAGCCCCACAGCCAAGAACGCCAGTAGTGCCGAGATTGAGAAACTCTGCTCTAGGCTTTGCCTTGTCCTCCCCAAGTGGCCTCTTCCTGGCCACGAATCACGTTTGTGCATTTAACAGCACAGAAGAGGAAGAAGGCAAAGGTGGAACAAGTGTGTTCTATATAAACAACCCTAGTTTTGAAAAAAAAATCCAATCGAGGAGAAAGTTGAAACCATCTAAAATTCATTTAATGTTTTTAAAGTAATTATTCACATCCCAAATTATCCCTGCTGCCTGGTTGCCATGGGAAATAAATTATAAATTTCTCAACAAAGCATCAGGGTCCTTCCTAGAAAGACTGGGGAAGTAGGAGGGATTTTTCCAGCTTCCCCGTTCCTCGGTCGGCAGGGCCCACAGCTCACGCAGGAGGAGAGACTCGCAGAGAGGGCTGCTGCCTCGCGCTGTCTCTCTTCTACTGCTCCCACTCCAGACCCCATCCTTCACCTGCACCAGCACAGGTGAACCAGCAGGGAAGCAAGGGCAATGCTGGACCAGCCTCCAGGGTCCGGTTGCTCTGTCTAAGTTAGAGTAGATCGCATCTTAGTCAACAGCCAAACACCCGAGTCTGATTCCCAGGGCTCTGGGCTGAGGGTTATGCAAGCAAAGAAAACAGCAGGGGAGAGGGGGGAGTTCCATTTATTTCTGTATTTGAGCCTAGACACATGGTGACGATAATCTCCAGCCTGTGGCCACTTTTTAGGGACCAGGAAAGAGTTCCGGGAGCAGAGGGGGTAGGGGGAGGCTCCTGGTCAGTGATACATTCTCTGCTGCCTCCTTTGCCCCTCGGCAGGACAGGCAGGAAGTCAGCCTGCCCATTCTGCAAAGGGAAGGTTCAATGCCACAGCGTGAAACCAGCAGGTAAGGCAGGCCCAGAACTGAGCACAGGTGCCCGTCTCATTCCTGCCAGGGAGGAGGGAGTGATGAACCCCCCACAACCCTGCTCTTCAGCTGTGTTTGTGAGTCACTACCCAGTCAGTGACTGGCTGCCAAGGGCTGGGACACCCCACGATCTCTGCTAGTCATTAAAATTCCTGGGGAGAGTTTATTGTCTTTGTGAGGAATTACCAGAGTGCAAGCCTCACGCATTAGGATTCTACTTACGTAGATCTTTTGAGAAAAGTCAAGCTCGGCCGGTCATGAGTCCTCTCAGCTGTGGTCTGTGAGGAAGACAGTCGTTCTAGGAGTATGTCTGGAATGCCTGTTCTCTGCTTGTAGGTAAAGATGATATAAGAGGGAGTCCCTGTCCTCATAGGAAAGAGAAAAAGACAACTCCACAGAAGAAAATAGCACACAGAGCCTGACTAGTGGCAATGACGATGACGCAAGCCGTAGGCACACTCGGAGCTGTCCAAGGGTAGACTGTGGTTAGGGAATCAGAGATTGCTGACTACAAATGGGTCTGCAAGTAGGTCTTCCATGAAGGACCCCTGCCACAAAACAACAACAGCAACTATAACTTACTTTTGCCCCAATTACTCTTAAACTTGAAACCAAATGTCTTTTTAAAATACCTTGTAGTTTATATTTTATTACTGGCCTTCTCCCCCATCTGCATTAGTGTGGTTTTAATGCATTCAGATGGTATTTCATGGACGTGTACTGATTTTTGTTGGTACTAAGATTTTATGGTACCTAAGATTTCAGTTGTGTTCCCAGCATTGAATCAAGACCAAAGACCCTGCCCTAAAGCACTTACAGATTACTGAGACACACACTGCCACTCCAGCCAGCTGGGGAAGAATATGGCCTTGAATCTGCAGAGGGAGCCCATGGCATCCACTGGGTCAGGCCACAGGCCCCCAACCACACACGTGCACACACATGTGTATGCACACACGCACACACACACACACAGATTGCTCCTCAGCCCTTGACAATTCCTGGCCACTATGGGACAGTCCTCCTGCCCTGCCCCTGCCCATTCTTGGTCAGCTTCTTAACCAGATTGACGTTCTGACCAGGTAGTCACAGACACACCTCTTTGCATGGACCCCATAGAGATGGGATCAGTCTTTATGCCAGGGATCCTCAATATGCAAAAATTACATCAAAACAATTAAGGATAAGAGGTAATGCCTAAAAAAGAAAGAGTGAGTGACCAACTGATAGAGCCAATAAGGGGAGAAGGCACAAGAACCACTTTCCCGCTTCCCTTCCTGTAAGCCCATCACAGGCACTCCTACCAACCTTGCACGTGAGCAGAGTCACCTCCCTCCAACAGGCAGAAATATCAGAGAGAAGGGAGACCACCTCACTACATCTGTTGCAGTTACCATCTAACTACACCTGATGTGCCCTCATCCTGCTCAGCAGACCTAGCGCCTCACACTAAGGACTTTCCCTTTACCAATGGGTCCAACTGGAGCCAGTATCAGAATGACAGAGAGACAGAGGGAACAGGGGAAGGGATTGGAGAAGGTCTGGAAGGAGGATGCGCCTCGTGGTCTCCTTCTGAGGTGTGCTGGACCTCGCAGGAGGCCAGCAGGGAGAGGAAGTGAGGCAGGATGAACAAAGGCTGAGATGGCTTCACCTCTAGGGAGCAGCCTTCTGTTAAGCCTCCAGTATCCCAACCCCTCCGGACAGCACGGCAATCCAGGCTGGAAGGCGGGAGGGGAGGGTGCAGGAGTGTTACTCATGGTCAGGCACGGAGGAGCCACCTCCTTTCTCAGGTTGAAGGAACTGCAGCCATGGAGCAGGGCAAAGAGAGAAAGGCCACCCCTCAGGGTGAGGGGACATGTTGGGCCCAGCAGGGTGGCAGGACTCTAGCACACTATTCCAGTTCCATTATGAAGCCCAGTCCCAGCAAAGAAGGAAGGTGGCCTCCAGGCACCAAGGGAAAGGCCAGACCTCACAGAGGGTGGTTAGAGGGAAGGTTGCCACTCGGTGGCTCAGCGGCTGTCCTCCCGCAAAATGGAGCCAGGCTGGGGAGTAGAGGTTGATGATGTCAGTCACTGCAATGGGCTGAGATGCGCAGGAAGGGGGCGAATTACAAAACACACACAAACAAAAAAGAGGGACCGAAGCCTCAGTGGGTAGAAGCAGGAACTTGGGGAAAAATCGTGCTCAGGGCTCCGTGTTGGCCCCAAAACGGAAAGCAAGGACAGAGCCAGGGGCTCGGGATTCAGCTACAAGGAGAAGACGCAGAGGCCTGTGCGGAAGACAGCCTGGCTGGCGGGTCACTGCGACTTCAATGGCAGTAATAAGCCTGTGGCTTTCCAGTTCTATAATTTACTCACCCACACAGAGAGAAAATATATTTTCCTCTATGACAAGAAAATTGAATCTATCTTTCGGTCTAAGTGATCGGAGGTATAAGTGGAAAAATAAGACTGTGTCCCGTCACCTTCAATCTCTCTCTGTGCTCTGAGACAGGTCCTATTATCTTCCTTGATTTTTTCAGAGTGTGAGAAGTGTTAATGGACACAGCGTCAGTCATTCCCCCCTGAGATTTGGGGAGACCTGGATTGTGTGTGTCAGGCACAGTGTGAGAGCGGAATTGCCTCTGGGGGTGGATGTGCCGGAGGAGGGCGGGAGACGAGTGTTGGAAGAGAGAAGAAATACTCCCGCAGAATCTGGGTCTGCAGCTGATGTTTAGAAAGACTGGACGGACTCCCCTCTTCATTCTTCTGTACCTCTTGAAGCTGCACCAAAACTAAGTGTAGGACACATCCACTGATTAGGGCTCAGATAAGACATCCACTGGGCAGCCCCTAATCTAGGGCCATGAAGGGATAATGATGTGCCAGCCTCCCCCATCCTCTGGGCCGCCTAGGCATTTTTGGAAGTCATCAATTCCCCAAACTTCGGGGCACTGCAGAACTTCAGATACTTCGAAAGTCCTGCCAGGTCCTCAGCATGGGACAGTTGGGTCAGATCTAAGTATTTCATAAACTTGGAAAGGAGGATTTGGTGAACTGCCACCTTGATGTTCCCTGTGCTCCATGGGAACCTGGCATTTCAAATCATTGCCAGGAGAGAGTCACTGCTCTGCAGAGCGCTTTGTTCAAGGCATTCTGGTCCATGTTGAGCCGCAGGATACCTGTATTCCTTTTCCCTGGAGTCCAGATGAAGCCAGCTCCTCCAGCCCTGTCCTAGCCCATGCCAGGAACTCTACGTGGGACTAAACTCCTTAGGGCCCCTCCTCACCCCTGAGTCTGAATTTCTAGGAGCTCTGAAAGAAGGGTAGCACAGGCATTCTCAAGAGCGATGCTGAAGGAAAAATCACGGCAGTCCCCTGGAAGTGGCAACCTCCTGCAAAGGCGGCAGGGTCACCCCCAGGTGTCTCCAAATATTGCTGTAACTAAGTGCATGTGACATACCAGACCTCTGTTTTCCAGGCCAGCTAAATGAAGACGTGACCTATGCGCAAATGTACTCCTTCCTGAACTGCCTTCAGGTGAGCAATCACTGACTTGCTCCAACGCCTAGGTGCCCATCACTGTTCCTCTTTAATCAAAGTGTTTTCCTGCTCTCAGGTCAGCCCCTGCCACGGCTGGATGTCTTCCAACAAGACGCTCCGGACTCTCACTTCTGAGGTATGACTGTCACAGGCCTTTTATACCACCTTTGATTGTTCCTTCCCTGTGTTTGCTGCAGGGTTTTCCCTGGGAATGGGATGCTCTCCGAGCTGCTGAATAACAAGACCAAACTTCCAGGGTGCTTGAGGAGCCCAGAGAACCTGGCATGCCCTGTCTCTTCTGCCTCTCTGTGGGTCTGTCCCTTTTACTGTGTCTCTCAGTCACTGTCTCTGTGTGTGCATGTCTCTCTCATGTGTGCACATGTGTGCACACAAAACTTAAAAGCTGGTCCTAAGCGTAGTTGTTCTGGTGGAGAGAACTGAGAGAGGTTAGCCCTGTGTCTGGAGCTCTTCTGGGGTAAGTAAGGACTTTCCTCCCTTCTCTGAGGGAATCCACGTCTTTCACAGATGGTGAATAATCTCTTTGTAAAAGATTTACTGAATTTTTTTTTACAAAAGTGTATTTCAATTTTTAAAAAAACTTGGAAAACACAGAAAAGCACAAAGAACAATAATAAAAATCACCCAGAACTCCACCAGCCAAAGTCAGTATGTGTGTATGTCTTTCCATTCACACTCCCATAGATAAATACGTTTCATTTTTGCCAATATGGTATGAGACTATAACATACTCTTTTATGCCTTTCAATGTTCATGAATTGTTTCTCCACAGCATCATGTTGTAACCATTTTAAAGCATACACATTCTGAACATACGATTTATTTCATCCTTTGGTGTTGGACATATAGGTTGTTCCCAATTTTTCACTATGATAAATAGTATTGTGATGGAGAAGCCATACATCTTTGTGTACAACTCTATTTCCATGACAAATTCCTAGAAAAATTACTGGGTCAAAAGGTATGCCCATGTTTAAAGATTTGATCCATATTGCCAAATTGCTCTCTAGCAAGGTTAAACTAATCACATTCTCATTCACCTACCCATAACAACATCTGATATCATACTTATCTTATCTTTGCCAATCCCAAAGGTGGAAAAGTAGTATCTTATTACTTTAATTTGCACTACTTTGATTCCTAATGAACTTTAACATCTGTCATATGTTCATTGGCCATTTGTGCATGAATCGAACTTTTTTATTTATTTCAAAGTATTAAGGGGGTGCAAATGTTTTTGCTTACATGGATGGCTGTTGTAATGCTTGAGTCACAGCTATACAGCAACAACATAAACAAATGGGATTTGATTAAACTAAAAAGCTCTATACAGCTATGGAATAATCATCAGAGCAAATAGACAATCCACAAAATGGGAGAAAATATTCACAAGCTATACATCCAATAAAGGGCTAATATCCAGAATCTACAAAGAACTCAGGCAAATCAGCAAGAAAAACAACACCATTAAAAAGTGGGCAAAAGACATGAACAGAAGCTTTTCAAAAAAAAGATAGACAAATGGCAATAAACATATGAAAAAATGAATAGAACTTAATGTGCAGAGCTGGTCTCTGTTGATGGCTTGGAGAAATGAAAAGTGGAGTGGGGTGGGGAAGATTGATTGATTGATTGATTGATTTCTTTGTTCTGCCTGAATTATCTCACTAAAGTCAAAGTCAGGGTTTCATGGAATTCTCTGTCTCCCTTGTATTCAGAGAGCAGAACAACTTTCCAGTACACTGAAAAAAATTGCAGCCAGCGAGAAATTTACAAACTTCGATCTTTTCTACATGGATTTTGCCTTCCAAGAAAGTAAGTGTCTTGGTTTAGCAGTATTGACAGAAGACAAAGCAGCAGCTATGGTTTAGAGCCTGCCTGGACATCGGGTCCATGAGCCAGCAGGCGGCAGACTGGGCAGGGTTACTCCTGCCCGCTCTGACACACTGATCGCTCTCAGTGTGGAGAAAAGGGAAAATGTGACTCTCTCTGAGCTGGTTGGGGCTCAGAATTACCTGCTTCACTGTCATTTTAGAATCTCTGCAGCGATAGAGGCTGTGACCAGTTGGAAAGAGATTCGGGCCGGGAACCTGTAAGCCAATGGAGTCGCTAACCTGTTCTTGCCAGGTTAGCAACGCCCTGCTTACCTATGGGCTACAGAAGGATGTGACAGAAATGAGGGATAAGGCGGTGCCTCTCACAGTGGCACTGAATCACCCAGGGACTCAGCAGCAGGGCAGTTTCCCAGACCCCATACAGGATGAGCCCAGTCCCAATCCCTAAGGAGGGGACAGAAGGACTTACCTGTGACAAAGTGAAAAACCCATATCCCAGCTTTCTGAAAAGAATGTTACCAAGTTTCTTTTCTAGCATTCTGTCCAAACACTGGAGTCACTGCCGAGAGGCCACACAAAAACACGCGTGATTACCGGAGCTACTGATTTGCCCTTTCCATCTTGACTCTGAAAAATTATTATTTGTTGACTGTAATCCTTCCAGGTTCATTTTCATTGCTAAGCAATTTTTATGCAAGAGGAAAGCCCCTGTTGATTGCCAGCTGCAATGAAGCTAATGAAAAGCTTTACGGTGCAGGTGAAGAACGGACAATTTCTCATTCAGAGTTCATCATCTCTGTCCCCCCCACCAACCCCCCAGCTCAGGCATCTGGGATGCAGCAGATGGCCATCATGAATTATCAAATATTACATTAGCTGACACGTTTTGCATCACAGAACCTAGTAGTTCAATTCTGAACATCTTTTCAACAAGACCGATCTCCCTTAACCAGATTTTCTGCCTAGGTGATACACACTTCCATCATGGCAGGAGACAGTTTGATAAATAACCTCTCATTAAAATGCAGAGTGAAAGATTCATTAATGAATTCCTGGTGTAAACAAATGCACCACCAAGTGATCTTTGATCATCATCAACCCTGAATATAGATAAAGTTATTAAAAATATAATAATGTCTAACATTCACATGGGACTTTCTTATTTTTCAGAGTGATCTCTAGCCCTGTCATTTATTATCTCTGGGACTGTAGGCAATTCTCTGAACATTTCTAAACTCCCTCTTTCCAGACCTGGAAATGGGGCTACCATATCTACCTAGCAAAGCTTGTGATGTTTATACGAAATAATGCGTCTTCCTCCTAAATGCTGTGCCTGGGTCATAGCCAGCGCCCAGGAAAGAGTGCCATTCCCTTGTCCCCTTGCTACGCAGTGTGTGGTTCTGGAGAAGCAAAATCAACACTGACTGGGAGCTACTTATAAATGCAGAATCCCAGGCCCTACTCCAGACCTACCTAATCGAAAGCTACATTTAAACACAATCCACAGGTCCTCTCTATGCCCATTAAAGCTTAATAGATGGAGTTCTATAATGTTCCAAGACTGAGCTTCATCAGACAATCATCAGGTTTTTACTAAGTCTTGCTGTGTGCCAGGAGCTGTGCTGGGAATATAATTGTCAACACAACAGAGGAGTCCTTAACTCTATGGAGGATACAGAGAGAAGAGCTTTATCCTTGATCCAATACCGGCCAGCGTTCCACCGGTCAACTAACATGCTTGGAAGCAGAGCCTCATTGGCCCTTTCTTATCCTCACAGCAACAACAAATGCAGTAATAAAGCAAAAAGTTCAGTTAAACTGAACCAAACATTCTACATCAACTTTGCAGAAACCACCTAGGTATTTCTCCTTCCTTGGCAATTCCCATCAACCATTCAAGGAATTTCTGATTTTGTAATTTTCTGCCATTTTTTTTTTAATAAACTTGAAGATCCTGTTTTGATGCAAGGAAGTTAGTGGGCACCCCACAAGGGAAGACGCATGGACACAGTGAGTGAGAAGGAGAGGGGAGACAGAGGAACAGTGCCCTGGGTCCTGCCTACATGAACATCTGATACATCCTGCTCTTAATGTCTAGCCGCCACCATGTCCACTTCTGAAAGACCTGGAATTTCAATCCAGTTTTCAGGAACTGTGGTAATCGCTTAGCTTGTGCCCAAAGTTAGGCAAAGGAGATTTTTAACTTGAAAGTTTAGCCTTTTCCAGAGTAGGTGGAGGGATCGTGCACTCCCAGATCTATCTCCCTGGGTAACCTCCTGTGCCTGGGCAGCTCGAACTTCCAGAAACCAACCCCATGTGGGTACAATGTGCTACTGTACAGAGCCCAGGAGTTCCAACTCAGATACCTGTGTAACTGCAAGCAAATTAAATAACCTCTCAGCCTTTGTTTCCTTGTAGGTAGGGTAGAAATAACTAGACCATGGGTTTATGTAAGGATTAAGTGAAACAAAGCTTGTAAAGTAGTAAGAACTCAGTAACTCTTAGCAGGCACCCCCCGCGCCACCATCATCAACGTGTATGAAGCGGCTTCCTCACTTCTGACATCCAACCCACCTCCCAGCCCAGTCAGTCAGGCCTGTGGAGTCCTTTGAGTTCCTTCAAAGATGATAAGCTAAAAATGCAGCTTATTAGCAAGGAGAAAAACGATCTCCTTCTATCAGAAATAAAAACCCCATAGAGTCACTTACTAAATTTGCAGCCCTAACAGTCACTTGAAAATCTCTCATTTCAGCGCTGTATTGGAGCTGACCATTGCATCACAAATATCCTCATTTTTCATGTTACTGAAATTCACAACTTCACATCCTAGTAGCAGAGCAAATTGCAGTTGAGGATCCCTGTCACTTGAGGGTATGCACGAGACCTATCTGTCCTCCACTCTGACAGCTGCAATCTGGCACTGAAAGATGACTGCTCACCTCCAAAGCCTCTTCTTGTCTCTTGCTGACTCATTCTCCTACTGGTTATGAACTAAACAGAGACAGTGATTTTTCCTCCCTTCAGGAAATGCCAGCTTGAACAGGTGATGTTCTTTTTCTTTGTCTGTGCCACACCTCTCCAACAGAGGAAAGAAAATGCCACTCGGCTGACAAAGCCATTTCTACTCTGACAGTTTAAATATATCTCCAGCTGCCCTCAGCTTCCAAGACAGCTCAATTGGAGTAAATTTCGCTCTTAGCCGCGCCCCTCCCCCCCACCATGTATACATTTGTAAAGACGGCCAAGGACTTTATGGTGCTGAGCACAAGGCAGATTTCTTTCTAAAATAAATATCTGCTAGTGTTGCTATTCATCAAAGAGCTACCAAGTATTTTATGAGTCTTCCTCCGCTATCCTATTGGCATCTTTGAAAAGCTGGTCATTAGCAGAGTTTGCACTTTACAGATTTAAAAAAAAATACATTTTAAAAAAGAAAAGATGTTATGTACCAAATCCCAACAGATTGTTAATGATCATTCAAGAAATTTAATCCAGGGCTTCTGAAATCAAATAGGAATTCAATTGCCTACTTTGAGTTACGGCCCCAGGTAGAAAGGAAACTGATCAACTTGCCATGTCGCCTTTGATTGGACCTCCCACTCTAAAATCAATCAAGGAAAAAATAATGACTGAGAAAGCAGAATTCCATCCTGAGATAAACAAAATAAAGTCATTCTGTCTAGCACTAGACACAATACAGATAAAACCATAAAATCTTGCCTGTGAATTACTAAGGCTACCTTTAAGTTTTGCCATCCTGATGACTACGTACGTATATGTGATGACCAGCAGCTCTCCAGACACAATAATCATGTGAAAAGATGATGACATTTTCCACTATAAATAGATTGATTGTAGCCTTGGTAACTTCGGGGCATTTTCTTTTAATACCTATTGTATTATTTTATGTGGCAAGCCAGTTTTAAAGGCTGGACTACCTTGGAGTAGCCTACTAATGTAGGGGAGGAGGGAGTGGTAGGGGGAATGAGTTTCCTGGCAGGGAAGAAGATGTTATCATTGACATCACTTAGAATTGCCAGAGTATGGTCATAATAAAACGTGGACTTTCCCCACTGCCTCCCACTCCCCTGCTCCCTTGCAAAACGTGGCAAGTGAATATCCTGTCTCTTTCTTTATGCTTTTATTCCTGAGTTTTCCCTTCATAATCTCCACTATTATAGGATTGCTCAAGTCTCCACAGCAAGTGGAAGGCAATGACCATCCTTCTTATTTTGGAAATACAGCACAGATTGAGTATTCTTATCCAAAATGTTAGAGACCAGAAGTATTTCAGATTTCAGATTGATTTTTTGAATTTTGGAATATTTGCATTATATATACTTACCAGTTGCACATCCCAAATCTGAAAATCTGAAATGCCCCCATGAGCATTTCCTTTGAGTGTCATGTTGGCACTCAAAAAGTCTCAGGTTTGGGGGTTTTATTAGTTTGTTGTTTATTTCAAAATATTAAGGGGGTACAAATGTTTTTGTTGCATGGATACCTTTTATAATGCTTAAGTCGGGGCTTTTAGTGTGCACATCACCTGAATAGTGTTCACTGTACCCAGTAGGAAGGTTTTTGCCTGCCCCTCCCCCCGCCTCCCCTACACCTTCTCAATTTCCTATGACCTTCACTTCTCTTTGTGCCCATGTGTGCCCACTGATTAGCTTTCATCCAGTTATTAGAGTTATTAGAGAGAACACGTGGTGGTTTTTTTTTCCATTCCTGAGATACTTCACGTAGGACAGTGGTCTCCAGTTCCATCCAAATTGCTGCAAAAGACATTATTTCATTCCTTTTTATGGCTGAGTAGTACGCCATGATATACATATGTACATGGTATACATTTTCTTAATCCACTCACAAATCGATGGGCACTTAGGTTGATTCCACATTATTGCGATTGTGAATTGTGCTGTGATAAACATTTGAGTGCAGATGTCTTTTTTATAAAATGACTTCTTTTCCTTTGGGTAGAAACCTAGTAGTGGGATTGCTGGGTTGAATGGCAAATCTACATCTATTTCTTTGAGGAATCTCTATACTGTTTTCCATAGAGGTTGTAGTAATTTGCAGTCCCACCAGTGGTGTATAAGCGTTCCTTTCTCTCTGTATCCTCACCAGCATTCACTGGTTTTTGACTTTTAACAATGGGCATTCTGTCTGGGGTACTGTGATATCTCATTGTAGTTTTAGTTTGCATTTCCCTGATGATTAGTGACATTGAGCATTTTTTCATGTTTGTTGGCCGTTTGTCTATCTTCTTTTGAAAAACTGTGTTCATGTCTTTTGCCCACTTTTTAATGGGGTTGTTTGGTTTTTTTCTTGCTGATTTGTTTGAGCTCTTTGTAGATTTTGGATATTAGCCCTTTATCAGATATACAGTTTGAGAATACCTTCTCCCATTCTGTAGGTTGTCTATTTACTCTGTTGATTATTTCCTTTGCAGTGCAGAAGCCTTTTGATTTAATCAAGTTCCATTTATTTATTTTTATTTTTGCTGTATTTGCCTTTGGGGTCTTAGTCATAAATTCTTTGCCTAGGCCAA
>VBSM01002217.1:16329098-16346432 GCA_008086735.1 Cheirogaleus medius
GGAGTTCCTGGAAGGAAGGACTTAGCAAGTTCATCTCCAAAACCCAAGCCTGAGGCCGGCTGTCCACAGATAAGTGGATGAGAGGGTTTCTGAGAAAGTGTATTTGTTTTCTATAACTAAATGACAAGTTATCACAAATGTAGCAGCTTAAAATTATACACATTTGTTATTAACTATCTCACAGTTTCTGTGGGTCACAACTTAACTGGGTCCCCTGCTTAGGGTCTCACAGAGCTAAAATCAAGGTGTGCCGGCTGGGCCACACCCTCATCTGGAGAATCACCGGGGAAGAACTGTCCTCAAACTCAACTCGGGCAGATCCATTCCCGCGAGGCTGCGGGACTGAGGACCCAGACTCTCGCTGGGTGTCAGCTGGAGGTCACTTCAGCTCCTGGCTGTGCGGGCCCCCAACACGTCTTCTTCCTTCACCCACCTGGCCACAAGTCTGCAGAGCGAGTCTGCCAGCAAGGCAGAGCCTACGTAACGTGACGTAAACACTGAAGTGACATCCTCTCACCACTGCCACACTCCATCGGTTAGAAGCAAGGGATAGGCCCCAACTGAGGCAGGGGAAGAAGATTGTACGGAAACATGAGGGCAGGGACCATGGGACCATCCTAGAGGCTGCCCCCCATGGAGAGAATAGAGTAAATCTTGCTGGTAAATTATTTTTTATAATTTCCCTTTCCTCCTCCTTTGGGTTGTTTTTTGCAGGCAGCTTCGCGGCTGTTGGCAGATCACTTCTGGAAGAAGGTGCAGCTCCAATGGCCCCAGGTCCTGGGAAAGGAGAATCCGTTCAACCCCCAGATTGAGCAGGAGTTTGGAGACCAAGGTGGGCACTGAGCCTCCCGGGAACATGCTCCCCTGGTGGGGAGGCAGGAGCTGGGTAAACTCATTCAACACACCACTGTGGAGGCGGCTTCGTTTCAAGCCCAAAGGACTCTCTTTCAGCAGCATGTTTGCAAAATGCTTTTCTCTCAGTTAAGAGTGTATCTGAGTGACAGTGTGATGCTGTGTGCTTCTGGGGTCAGTAACCCTCCAACTGTTCCTGAAATAACCTTTAATAAAGCACTTTGGGTGCCAGTCCTAGCAAGAGAGTATTTGTGCCCTTTAACAGCTAATTGTTCTAAAAAGGGCTTCTAAAAACACATAAGAAATCCAACAATGTTTGGCAATTTGCCCAGGGTCTGGCGTGCCAGGGAGCCGATCCTCGTTCCGTTGCTGACTTCTTCAGGATAGCCGGGCAAGCACGCGCTCCTCCCGGGAAGGCAGCTGCCAGCTGCCGAGGACTGGCACAGGCTTCGTGGGGCCCCCTCTAAAAACAGAACACAGAACTGTAAATACGAAACGTGAATACTTATTTGGAGTGAGAAAAGAAATCACAACAAATTACAAATGTTTAAAAGTTGACAACTACTGTAAGCGCCACAAAGTCCAGAAAAATGACAATTCTTTTTCCTTGGAAAGATTTCCTTACCTTCTTCAGCTATATCACCTCATCACCTCTTTCTTAAAACAATGATTTTGTGATATCATGGTCTATAGGAGGAATAGAAAAGTAAAATTTGTTGCTAATACAACTCCTTATTGGTAATGTGGTATAAGTTTTTAGGATTGCTGTCAAATTGGGAAGACCTCTATCATGTTCCTTTTGGGTTAAAGCTACTAAAGACGCACTGTCTGTCTGCAGTACTGGTAGAGGTTTGCATCCATATAAGCGCAGGAATTCTGATCGATTCTATTGCACACTGCTCTCATGCATGTGTCACCTCCCTTGCCCACTTCTGAGCACAGCCATGGACTCGGTGGTCCGTCTGTGTGAGCTCAGGCCACCCCTGCTGCCAGCATCCCCCCTCAGGCAGGCACAGCTTTCTGCATTCTGCCCTCAGGATCTCTCTTGGCACAGCCCAGAGGTGCGGAACAGTTAACACCCCCGGGGGAACTCAGGGCCAGTGAAAGAAGGCACCAGCCTCCTCCGTGAGTGGTCAGCTGGGGAGGCACTCTGTGTGCTTCTTGGGGTCCCAGCAGAATCAGTCCCCTCTGCTCACAGCAGCGACCCCAGTAGCACAGCGTTACGCCAACATTACCTCCTCCCCATCTCACTTTCCATGCTCCCTCATTCCTGCTTCCCAAATAAAACACCTGCACCCAGATCTTTGTCTCAATAAAGACAAAGTTAGAATGACAGTATGGGTATAATTGTGTATGGCTTAGCATTGAATATATTCCTGATAGTGAAATACTTCTTCTATTTTCACGGGGCACCAGTGCAAACCAAATTCCCTGCTCACTGTGCACATCTGACGATCGGAAGCTGTTGCCATTACCACGGACTGGCGTCTGGCCCTCACACCTTGTTTCTCCCCTGCCACCCACGTGCTTCCATAGTGTGACATGACCGCTGGCCCTGCTGCACCTTAGTCGCGATGCTGGTGGATAATAGGAGTGTGCCTGGACGCCTTCCTGCATCAGGATGTCTAGCAATAACCTGACTGTGCACAGAAATGACTGCAAACCACGTAAATAGCACCCTAAACCCAGCCCAAATGGATCTCCATTTCAACTCGCTCTTAGCTAAAACTGAGGAGAGGGATCCCAGAAATTCCCGTGGCTACTCCAGAGCCATTAGATATATATAAAGTGTGACAGAGAGGAAGCAATTGTGTTTAAAATATCTTAATTTTGTAAATTTTACAAAGCCTATGATCACGTGAGCACATTTCTGGGGCCCCTTTCAGAGCTTCGGAAGGGACACTAAAACTCCAGCTTTATTAGACTTGTAGTAAATCCACCTCTGCTCACAAAATTAATCTGCCAGGTTGTGTGTGAGCTTCAGTTCTGGGGGCCAAAACACTTAAAATGTTGTCAATCCATTCATTTCTGTCACACGGACAGGACTCTAGGGGCACGGGCGGGCGCCAACACACTGTCAGGAGGCTGCCTGTTTCATGCAGGAAGCAAACACGAGGAGGTTAAAAGGAGGATGAACTGGAGAGTGCGGGGTTTCCAGATGGTGAGCTCTGAAACCTGGTACACCCGTCTCCTCCCGAGGGATACATCTGCTCACAGGATCCTGGTAAGCACATTACTGGGTTTGGTGTTTCAACATCTCATATTATTTTTAAGCACCAAAATACTAATACTTGTTATAGTACTGTTTTGTTGTTGGTATTTACTCTGAAACCTTAATCATTCAGTCTCAAGATATACCCAGAGAACGCTGCGCTAAAATTGGGTCTTCCTTTAGAAAGAACTCTCTCTAGCCAATCCCTCCCTGTTTCAAATGCTTCCAAGGTACCTTATTGCTGTCCTATTAATAATTCCTGTTTCCCAGAATGCGAGTGAAGTTGATAACCTCGTATTGCTTTCGCTGTCGGGGGAATAGAGAACGCATTTTAGGCCCTGATCTTCTCCCAGAAGGCCCTGAAGGACTGGAGTTATTTTAAAAGTTGGAAAAAACCAGAGAGAGTGAGTAGGGAGATTCTGGGAGTACAAGGAGGGTGTCCCCATGCCTGACCGTCTCCTTTTTCTCAGCCTGGATGTCCTCTTAGGGCCTGATCACCCACCCAACTTTGTGGAATAATTTAACCAATCCAATCTTCTGAACAGGCTCAGGCAGGAGGACAGAGGTGCCTGAGTGCTGAGCCTGGACCCTACTCGGGGGCATAGCACCGAGGAACCGGTTGCAGGGTAGAAGAGGAGGGTGACACCATCTCAATTTTTAGAAAACACCAATACTGCAAATAAATACTAACTGTAAATCAATGCTAAATACCATTGTCGCCTGCCCAAGAATCGGAGTCTGAGGCCAGGCCCTCTCCGCTGGTCAGGGGACCCTGCGTGAGGCTCGCCCACATCTGTCTGCATTTTCTATGCTCCAGACCAATCCCAACATGGCCCTTCTTTGAGATTCAACCAAGTCTTTCTCCCTGGCTTAGGAATGTTCTGTCCCTATAGGTCCAGGATTTACAGGATAGCTGGGGTGGGACAGCTACTATCCCCTTTTCAGCACTGGTGGCCCTTGAGCTGTGGCTTCAGTCTTGAGTTTTCCAGATGACAGTCTGTGAGGTTTGTCCTCTGAGAGGCAGCAGAAGGGCTTTTCTGGAGGACCCCTGGAAAGGAGCACTAGACCCTGAACCAAGGCTCCACAGGATGGGAACCTGGCCGGTCATGTTCACTTCTACCATCTGTAGCCCCCAACACAATGCCTGGCCCACTGTAGGTGCTCAAGAAACAGTATTGAATGAATAAGTGAATGAGAAGTTAAGTGTTGCTCTCCTGGTCACACATTGTTATTTTTTGCTATTTCAAAATCCAAAAAAGTAGCCTCTTTTTTGACACATTTGGAATTAGGCCCGTTGAATTGTGCTCCTTATGGTGAGAAGGCTAAGAAGGAAAAGCAATCAGCAGAGAGGCTGCCTTCCTCTGTGAGAACCTTGGTCTTCGAGTTTCTGAACAATCTTCATCTAAATACCCCAAAATTCTATCCTAATTCATCTATTCTCAGAACAAAGGCCTGTCTTGCCCTTCACGACTGAAACGGAGCTCACCATTTTCCACATGAACAATTACGAAGAATCTCTATTTCCACCCATCCTCGGTGTTTTTTATTTGGTACAAAGACTTTTGGACTCAGGCCTTGGTGAAAAAATGTTCAGGCCCCCCAGCAAAAGCAGATCAGATAAAAATCTTTATGTGAGACTTGTACTGATATACAACAAAACAGCACCTGACCCCTAGGAATCTGCACTAGCTTCTCCCTCCCACCTTCTCACTGATTTAACCCCACTAGAGAAGGTATTTTTAACTGGGGTCCATAGAATTAAGGGTGCCTATAAACTGGAATGGGAAAAAAATTTGTCTTCACTATCATCTAAAATTTAGCATTTCCTTCCACCGTGAATGTAGAAGGCAAAACAGAGGTGAAGTAGTAATTGTCTTTGTCACAAATATTTTCACATCACAATTACAGTTGTTGCAGATACAGTCAATTCTTATTATTCATGGAAGTTATGTTCCGTAATGTTGCCGTGAACACTGAATTAGTAAATGCTGGACTGTTTTCATTAGGAGAAATACAAGGTGAGGTTCTTTTGAGCTTCTGGTCACAATATTTTCGCTAACTAATCAATACATAACCTTGTTTTGTTTAAAAAAAAACCTATTTAATATATAGGAGGTTCATTAATACTGAACTCATAGTTCATTAACACTCATAGGCAACAGCACTATATAGCTCATGCCCAAACAAACTCATCTAATGCACGTATTTTCGTATTTTCTCTATGTAGCACATCCCCGGCTTCTTGCTCTTAGAAACACTACACAGCACCCTGGGTGGCCATTTTAAATAGCAAAATCACCAGGAAAAAGTATAAAAATGTGACACTAAATATGCTATGAAGGGGACACTTGTGTATATTACGAGAGCTGAAACAAGAGGGCAGAGCATTACCTCAGCTGGGAACATGCAAGTTGGGCAACTCAAACCTGTCACTGCTCTGAGCATGGGCACAAATGACTGTAAAGACACCACGAGTATTGATTTTGAGGATTACAGAGAAATGTTAGCATGTAGGTTAATTCACAAATAATAAGTATCAACTATATCTTGAAATACCATTTACAGTCATCAATACTTTGTAGTTACTAGACCCACCACTGTATCTTATTTAACAGATTCAAAAATAAGCACATATGTTAATGTATGCCCATTTAAAAATATGTCAAAATATTTTTTTTAATATTTTGATGTTTGATTTCAATACAGTTGATTTCCTTTCTAATCTTAAGTGTTTTATTTTTTGCATTTAAAAGTGTTATTCTGAGAAGGGATCCTCGGGCTTCCCCAAACTGCCAGAAAGGTCATGTGCTCTGGGGTGTGTTGCTTGGAAAAGAAAGAACTCCATCGTCTAAAAAGTTTGGAAGCACAGCATAATTTATCTCCTTCCTGGAAAGTCACAGGGTGGAAGTTCTGCAGTAACAAAGTCTGTTCAGCACATCATTCACCCAACATCTTGACCCAGAGTTTTTTCCTCACATGATACCTATTAACACTCTGTGGCATCATGTTCTTCCAAAGCGCCTTGGAAGATGAGTTTAGAGTAATTAGCCTTTGTCTAATGCACTCACTGGCAGCGTCAAGAGAGGGATTTCTCATTTCTCAGGTGTATTAAGACTAGAATTCTCAACTCCTCATCTTTGGGGTGAAGCAAAATGTCTTTGGAACCCCCTTCATGGTGACAATAGATTTCCTGGGAGACTAAAAGTGACAAAGGCAGCATCTCTCCTGAACCCCAAGATGCATGGTGCACATTTGCTGTGCTGTGTAGATTTCCTGATGGATGAATGCATCAATATGCTATTAACATGTCAGTTTCTCATTAAATCTGAGTACAAAATCCGTGTTTGCCCTGCGGGATGAACTCCCCTAATCTGATTTGGCAGAGATTCTAGCATAAATATTCATACAGACTAAGGCTCTTTTAATCTGATCCTCTGCTTGGAGTTAAAGGGGGTGGGGAGAGGTTGTTTGAAAGCCTGTTTTCTGGGTTACTTCTTAAAACCATAGTATCAAAAAATAATGGCCTCATCATCATCAATCTGTCATTAAGGAGGATTACACTTCTGAAGCTCTTGGATGGATGGATAGAAAGGCAGAGGAGAAATAAAGAGCGCACAATGAGGCTGGCTAAGGATTTCTTTAGGAATTGTGCTTCTGGCTGGCTGCTTTGTTTATAATTAATTACATGGAGCATTTACAGGAAGCCTTTCAGCCTCAGAGTGCTGCAAATGTAACTGACGGGTTCACAAAGCTCTGGTCAATAAACCTGCAGGAGGAGGGGTGAGAGGACATGCCAAGGGCTTCCGTGGCCTGTCCAGGTTCAAGGAAGCTTTAGATCTGAGACTCAGTTTCACCTGAGGACTCTTCCCTCCAAGATGCACACTTTGCACAGACTCAGAAAATCTCCCAGCTATTAATATTTTTTACAGTGATTTTTCACATTGTAGATCTGCTAATATCAGCAGGACGTTGAGTGAGGCTGTAGGGGAGCAGAGAGCTTTTCAGGGATAAATAGAGACTCCAGGCTCATGTAAGTCTCATGGAAAGAACACAACTGTGTCCTCTGCCTCCTGGGGCCAGGAACACGTCAAAACGCAATCAGTGGGAATTCACGAAGCAACAGGTTTTGGAGGCCTTAAGCTCCTGGAACCTCAGTTACTCCCTCTTTAAAATGGGAGCAGTAATCCCTGTTTCCCAGCACTGCTGTGAGCATTAGCAACAAGAGCTAGTGTTTAAGAGGGCCAAGTGACAAGCACAGTGCATGTATTATCTCACCTAACCCCTACAACCACCACATATGGCAGGTCTGCCTTGGTTATCTACTGTCACAGATATGCAAAAGGAGGTTGAGAGCAATTAAGTAATTTGCCTGAGGCTGCATGGCTAATAAATGGTGAGTCAGGAATTTGAAGCCAGGCCATCTGGCTCCAGGGACCCATGCTCCAGGCCACTAGGCTACCCTGCCTTTGTTAAGAAGATAATGGCTGCAAAAGGTGCTAAGGGATCAATCAATAGTGGCTGTCAGCATCATCATAACCAGGGTATGGTTTGGCCACCACACATGTTAGAGTCTGCTTTACCTTGAGAGTAAAATCAAAACTCCCCAATGGACAGAGTCCATGCCTCTGCAGGCTCACCCCTTGCTTGGCCATTTCTTCTTTTATCCTATACCCCAGCTATGGGAAGCTTGTCATTACCAAACACAGGCAGTAGGTAAGTCTCCGCACATGGCTGCCCTCCCTGCATGTGCTCCTCCCATGGAGGGGGGCATCTAGTCCCACCCCTTGAAGCCAGGCCGGCCCAGAGAAGGAGGTGCAAGCGAGATTGCCCTTAGGAGGCGAAGCTGCCATGTGCACCCTTTTAAATCTCACAGCCACCGTGTGAGGAAGTTGAGGTTATACTACTGTGAGAGAGGCCCTGGGGGATGAGACACCACGTGGAAGAGAAAGGCCACGTGGAGAAGAACCGAGGTGCCCCAGCCCACATCAGAGGCATGAAAGAGGTTTTCTTGGACCTTCCAGCCCAGTTTAAGCCCAGCCTGCCCACAGAAGCACGGGATCTAATACCCTCTTCTTGTGTCAAGCCTCTAGGTGTTTGAGGGACTTAGGCCACAGCAGTGAACAGAAACAAGGGGGAGTTATGCAGCAACTGTGAATGAAACACAGGAGCCCTCTCACATCTTCCTGTCTTCCCGTAGGTTGTTTCTCAGCCTTCAGGCCCTTCTCTGACTGAATCACTCCTCCTCATTCTTCAAGACCCAGCTCACCCATTGCTGTCATGGAGGGCAAAATCAGACACACTCAGAATCTGCCAGAGGGCATGAGAATCTTTAGGGTTAGGTTCAGCTGCTTACGGATGAAATCCAGAAGGACAATGCTCCTTATGGACAATGCTCCTTATCTCTGTCGCTACCATCTTCAGCATGTAGCTTCTATTTTGTGGCTCCAGGCACCTTCCCCAGCAAGGCCACCTTGACAGCACTTGAGCCAGCAGGAAGAAGGGAGGGGACAGGAAAAGCCACGCCTCCTCCCTGGAGGATGTGACGTCTACTTGTGTCCTCACAAGCCCAGCTCAGTCTCTTAGCCACACAGCTTTAAGGAAAGCTAAAAATGTTTTTTCAGCCAAGTGGGTCACAGAAAATAAGCAGTTCTATTACCAGGAGAGAAGGCAGGATAACCACAGAAGGACAAGTAGCAGCCTCTACAAAGTGTAAATTAGAACCTTCTGGAAGCCAATTTGACAATATGTAGAACCCACATGTCAGCTACCTCCAGCCCTTGTTATTCAAAATGTGGTCCTCAGACCAGAATCATTAGCATCACCTAGAAGCTTGTTTAAAATGCAATGACTACCTATGACTGAATCATAGCTTGAATCTTAATAATATCCTCAGGTGATTTATTTGCACATTAAAGTTTGGGAAGTACTGATCTAGACCACATCTTTCCACATTAAATGATTCATTAGGAGGGTTTGCCAAAAAATATACTCTGGACAGAAAGTATGCCACTTCCTTGGGAGACAGAAGTGGCTATGGCAAGTGGTGTTTTAAATAATAATAATAATATTAAAATAATTCTTCTTTAGCTTCAGGTATCTCCTTTTTTAGAATTCATGCCTGACCAAGAACCCAGAAACCATTTAAATATTGGTAAATTTACTTTTTAAAATAAAAGTTTCTTGTAAGTCAAAAAATATACCACAAGCAAAGTCAAAAGAAAAATGGTAAAATGGAGGGAAATGCAAGTCATTTCACAGACAAAGAGCTAGTCTTCTAAGGACATAAAAAGTTTTTGAAAATCAAGAAAAGCGAGATCAACAATTCAATTTTTAAATTGGTAGAGGATGTGAATGGGCAAAGGTCACAAAAATGGAATCAAATGTGCCCTATACATAAAAAATATGCAAATATGCCCAACTTCACCGATAGTTAGATAAATGCAATTTAAAACTGCACTGAGAGACTTCTGTTCCCTGATCCGGCATGAAAGGAATTTGAAAGTTGTCACTGTATTCTAACAACAAATAAAAAGCTTAACAGACTGGAAATCAACAATGCTTCTTAGATCTGTCAGAGAATTGACATCACAGGACAAACTACTGCACCCAAAATTGGAGAGACAGACAGGCAGGTACAGGGAATTCCAACTTACTAAAGAGAAACCCACAAGTATAAACATCCAATGGAAGTCATATTAGGTATGTTGTGGCCGGCTTTCAACAAAAGATTACAAGGCACACTAACAAGCAAAACACAGTTTGAGGAGACAGAGCGAGCATCAGAGCACAGTCAGATATGATAGGAATATTGGGATTATCAAACTGGGAATTTAAAATATCTATGATTAATATGCTAAGGGCTCTAATGGAAAAAGTAAGCAACATGTAAGAATAGGTGGGTAATGTAAACAGAGAGATAGAAATTCTAAGAAAGAATCAAAAAGAAATGTTATGAATAAAAAAAAGTAATAGAAAGAATGCCTTTGATGGGCTCATTATTAGACTAGACACAGCTGAGGAAAGAATCTCTGAGCTGGAGGATATGTCAATAGAAATTTCACAAACTAAAAAGAAAAAAGACAGAAAAATATTGGAACAGAATATTCGAGAACTGTAAGACAAGTACAGTGGGATTACAAGACAGAGAAGAGAGAGAAAGGAACAGAAGAAATATCTGAAGTAGTAATGACTGAAAATTTTCCCAAATTAATGTCAGACACCAAACCACAGATCCAGGAAGCTCAGAGAGCACCAAGGAGGATAAACATCAAAAAATCTACACCTGGGCATATCATATACAAACTGAAGAAAATCAAACATAGAGAAAATATTTGGACTTTGGGTGATAATGATGCATCAGTGTAGGTTAATTGATTGTAACAAATAATGGGGGGAGGATGTACATGCTGGGGGGAGGGGATATATGGGAACTCTCTGTACCTTCTGCTCAATTGAGCTCTGACCATAAGATTGCTCTAAAAAAATAAGGTCTATTAAAAAAGTGAAAACAGCTGGTGGCAGTTTGGTAACAAGCTATACACCAACTTGCTAAAAAAGTCTGCAAGGGTGCACTGCATTGGAGCCAAAAAACCCAGTCATGTGATTCAGACTACAAAGAGGTATTATCCAACTCTTGTTAAACTTCAGGCTAGAATTTTTGGGGGGGGGGGACTAAATTTATGACCTCCTAAAGATTTTATAATTTCTGTACTCCTAAAACAAGTTCTCTAATAAAAATAAGATTATGTTCTGTTGAAAAAAATTGCAGTTTTTATACACTGCAGCAGGCAATTCAAAAGTGAACTTTTAAAATTTTATTTAAAATGATATAAAAAAGCACAAAATAAATACGAGTAAAATTGACAAAAGACATGTAAGATTTCTATACTGATAACAATACCTTGCTGAGAGAAATTTTTAGACCTAAATAAATGGATATGTACACCATATTCATCAATTGGAAAACTCAATATTAAGTTTTCAATTCTTGTAAAATTGATCTATAGATTCAACATAATTCTAAACATAATCCCAGAGGCTATTTTTATTGAATCTGATTCTAAAATATATAGAGATACAAAGAACCTAGGTTAGTCAAAACAATTTTGGGGGGGAAATAAAATAAAATATAGAGATATTTCACTACCTGACTTAAAACTTACTGTAAAACTACAATAATCAAGAAAGAATGTTACTGACATCAGGAAAGACAACTAACTCAACAGAACAGAATAGAGTACCTGGAAACACGCCCCCATTTATATGGTCAGTTGATTTTTTTACAAAGGTTCCAAAGAAATTGAAATGGAAAGGAAAGTCTTTTCAATAAATGGAACTGTCAAAACCAAATGTTCTTAAAAAATAAACATTAACTTCTATATCATACCATAAACAAAAATTAGTTTGAGATAGATAATAGACTTACATGTAAATGTTAAAACTAAAAAGATTCAAGAATAAAATATAAGGAAATACCTTCCCAAGATGGGGGTAGGCAAGAGTTTCCTAGGCAAGACAGAAAAATAATAACCAAAAACAAAAAAGAAACCTGATAAATTAAACTTTAGACACAATGAACATTATTGTGTCAAATTAAACAAAATGTAAAACTTTTGCTCATCTAAATACACCAAAGACTGGGAGAAAATATTTACAAAACATAGATCTAACAATGACTCCACAACATTTAAAGAACTCTGACAACTCATGTATATACTTTATGTATATACTCTATATTTTATGTATAGAGAGGCAACCCATTTTTTTTAATGAGCAAAATATTTGAACATAAGCATCATAAGGGAAGGTTTAGGGATGACCAATAAGCACATAAAAACGTGTTCAACATGGCCGGCGTGGTGGCTCACGTTTGTAATCCTAGCACTTTGGAAGGCTGAGGCAAGAGGATCACTTGAGGTCAGAAGTTCAACACCAGCCTGGGCAGCAGTGAGAGACTGCCTCTACAAAGAGAATAATAAATAAATAAAGTGCTCAACATCCTTAATCATCAAGTAAATGCAAATTAAAATCACGATGAAATGCCCTACATACTCACCAGAATAGCTAAAATTGAAAAGATTGAGAGCACCAACTGTTGGCAAGGATGTAGAGCAACTGAAACACTCCGATATAAGCACTTTTGAAAAGTTTCTTTGGAACTAATTATAAACCTACTCTATGATCCATCAAGTTCACTCCTAATAAGACCTGTACACAAATGTTCATAGCAGCTTTATTCATAAATGTCAAAACCTGGAAACCATCCAGTTCATCATGAGGAGCATAAACACATGAAATAACACTCAGCAATATAAAGGAAACTACTGATACACACAACATAAATGAGTCTCAAAATTATGCTGAGTATATATATATTTCATATATTTTATATTTCATATACATATATGAAATGCTAGAACAAGTAAAACTAATCTATGATGAAAAAAATCAGAAAAGCGTTTGTGAGGTGGAGGGGCTGGAGATTGCAAAGGGACATTAAAAAACCTTTCTGGAGGGACAGCACTACCTTAATAAGGGTTTGCATCACATACTTATCAAAACTCACAGAATGGAACATGTACAATTTGTGCATCTTGTATGGAAATGCTACAGAGAGATAAAAGGCTGGGTGTGAAAATGCATGAATGTGCGTATCTGCTATTTACCTTCATAACATTTAGCCAAAGGGGGTTTTTTAAGCACTTTAAGATTGACATGTTGATAACATGTACTCCTATAGATGAATCATTTTTCTAACAAATCCTGAAAGTCTATAAAAAGGTTACTAGAAGAGTCCATTAAAATGTTATACAGTTTACTGTGGCCTGCAATATTTTTACAGGCATATAAAATGAGTTTTGCATCCATGCTTTTGCTAAGTTATTGATTTCATTACAAGTAAGCAACATTAAGAAAAAAAGATTATATGCCCCTAAACTTTAGGCTATAAATAGGGTTATAATTTGGAAGAAGGAAAGACATAAGGGAAAAGAGAAAAAAGGATAATTAGGATGCAAAAAAAGAACATGGTTCGTGAATTAACCTTGAAAGCACAATTTTAGAATATAACCATTTTAATTCATTCCCATCCTGAGACAATGTGCAGAATAAAACCAACAGTTCCTCTTGGCCTGCTGACAACTTTATTAAGCCAAGTGACTTCTGATGTCCCCTCTCTAAGAAGAAGAATCCCTTTCTGGGAGTCCAAGCTAGTGTACAATTTGCAAAAGGAGGGGAGAGACATTAATTAGATGTTGGATTATATTGTAGACAACATCAAGGCTGATTAGCTGTGTGGACCAAGTACACAACAGGAATCTCTAACCACTGGAAAATCTGACATTTGGATGCTGACTGTTTGCTGATCAGCACCGTGGCCCAGCTCCCACCCCCCACGGGGCCAGCTGCTCAGTGAAGGTGCCAGCTAGGGCCTTTACCCCCATCCATCAGAGTGCAAATAGTTCACCATGCAATAATAATCTTCTCATGGACAACAAAGAAAATAAGGAATAGTGCAGAACATGGGTAAAAAGCCAAACATTGGCAAGAAAGTTAAAATGTTCTCAGCATTTTAGAATATTTAGCATTTTTAGTAAATGTGAACGTTTATGTTTTCCTGCAGAAAAATGAATGGTTTGATTATAGGGAGTTGCCCTAGACCCTTATGGAGTATTACATAATATGTAATATATACTCAATATTAGCTTTATAAATTCAAAACATTCTGAATTCCAAAGCATATCTGGCCCCAAAAAAGGGAGATAAGGGGTTGTGAACTTGTAGGAAATCCCTATCTTATGATTAATATATAAATTCACAATTTCCAGTTCATTGCATATCAAGACCTCCTACATATGGTTTCAATTTATGTTAAAAGAGTTTATATGAATTGATCATGGTTGGTTTTTAATGGATTCTACAATATCAGCAAGTTTGGGGTCATCTTTCAAAAGAGAAAACCTGGAAACTGTCCAGTAATTCATCAATAAGAGAATGGATAAACATATGAAATATCACTTAGCAATATAAAAGAAACTACCAATACACACAACATAAATGAGTCTCAAAATTATGCTGAGTATATATACATTTCATATTTCAGATATATGTAGATGAAATTCTAGAACAGGCAAAACTAATCTGCACAGTTTCTGAGCAAAGCATTCTGCTAATTCAATAGCCCTTGAATCTTTAGGCACAGAGTTTAAGGGAGCAAAAGTTACAACCGTTCTTGTTCAGAAGACACAATTGAACAAATGAGTGGAGTCAAGGAAGAGGAAACGAGGAATGGCCATACCACAGAACCAGGCCCAACTCCATCAGGGAAACTGAGAAGACAGATGTGTGACTTTCACTTTGCTTCTCAGCTTAGCTGCAAACTGCCCGACTAGAAGCAGCTAATTAGTGCAGTAAAGAGTGCAGCTTTGGAGTTAGTTTTAATGTTAGATGGCTGGTCTACAATGCAGCAGATGGCAAGAACATGGAAATTTTAAAAGATTAACTTGTAGAATCTGGTTTTTGAAAGTTGTATAAATTAAGTGTAAAGTAGGATATAGTTACAGGAAATAAATAGCTCTCCATTCATTTCAGGTTGCTTAATTCTTTGGCATAAATTGTTATGAAGGATATTATACATTTGTTCTCATTTTTAACTATATCAAAAGCTGAATTAATAATAAAAACCTTAATTGGTTAAGAGCATAAATTACCAATCTTTTCAATGTTTCACAAATGCTTAAAAGGAAACCAAACCACTTGGCAAAACCATCAGTGACATATTGGCACCATCTGGTGGTAAATCTGGAAACTGCAAGTGTACACGTACCACTTTCAGCTAAATTGCAAACTCAATCCTTAAACCGGAAGAGGTTATATAATATAATCTGAATTTGGACACTGTCTGGTGGAAAAGAACATCGTCAGGGAAGGGAAACACAGTCATCGTGCTTGGCCCTTAAGAGGACAACGAAGGAAGTGACCCACACAGCCCCTAGAAGTGGACTCCAGCCATTTGAGCAGAGAAGAGTAAGGACCTGATGCCAGGATCATGGTGTAGAAAGGGAGATGTCCCCTTGGTCTTGCAGAGGAGGAGCACGGTTGGAGGTAGACCAGAGTTAGGCACGGCGTCTAAAGCTTGGAGCCCAAGGAAGTGGCCCTACTGTCTAGGAATCCACTGTCTTCAGGCTTTGCAGAGAAGCGAATCTCCTACAGTGCTCTCTTCCACTTCCTAACAGCCTCTGATCTGCAGATCCTGGAGTGAGAAGTTGTAGACCCCCTTGGTTAAGAGCGGTATATCCTGTCTCCAAAGGCCTACTCAGGGATAGAATAGAAATATTATAGGCAACCCTTCAGATAGTGTCCAAATTCAGATTCTTAGTGCTGTTAGCAACAGTCACAAACCCTTCTTGATATAAACCCACAACAAAAAAATGAAGTTAATGTCCCAATTTCCAATAGTCTGCCCTACTGGTAAGCCAACTGTCTGGACTTTTAGTTCCAGGAATATGATCATTGTATGTGTTGGCCATCAGGAGTTGGTCTGGGATCTTATTATGCCTAAAGACAAATGTGGGCTATAAACTATCTACTTAAAAGAGGGAAGAAGGAAGGGAGGGAGGGAGGGAGGGAGGAAGTCGGTCTTATCTGAGAATTCTTTGTTATTTTACCTTTTATAAGTTAATTCCCACTACCTAGTAATTCTGTAGTCAAGGTCCGCAATGACAGCATCTTCCAACCCTGTTACGTTATTCATTTCAAAACACGTCAAGAGCTGCCTGGAGATGGCTTGCCTATTTTGTTGCCAAACCTATCATTTAACTGTTTAGCTATTCCTGCTGCTGCTCTGAGACCAACAGTAGCATGCAAGAGTCAGCTTTATAACAAGGCCTTAGAGCAGCAGTCCCCAACCTTTTTGGCACCAGGGACCAGTTTCATGGAAGACAATTTTTCCATGGACAGGCAAGGGAGGCAGAGGGGGTGTGCGTGTGTTTGTGGTGTGGTAGGCGGAGCTCAGGCGGTGACGTAAGCCATGGGGAGCGGCTGTAAATACAGATGAAGCTTCTCTGGCTGACCCACCGCTTGCCTCTGCCACGTACCTCCTGCTGTGCGGCCTCCCCACACCCCGTTCCTAAGGTTCATGGAAGACCACTTTTCCACGGGGCAGGGGATGGGGGACAGTGTGCCGCCGGAGCTCTGTGGCCCAGTTCCTAACAGGCCACGGACCAGTACCAGTCCTCGGCCCAGGGCTTGGGGACCACAGCCTTAGAGTTTTTCCCAGAATACTTCCAGCCAGTGAGCTCAAAATGTTCCCTTTCTTAAAAACAGAATTTCTTGTATGCAATCTTATTGTGACAGGGGGAAAATGTTAAAATTAAAATTCAGAAAGAGCCCTTTTATCTAACACAACCAATTAATTAAAAAAGTCAAATAAAGTAGGTAAGCATAATAAGAGATTGCACACACATCTTAAATATTCCTTTTTATTCACCACATGTATTTTAAGGACAGCCCTTTTCTGTGAGCAAGAGTCTGCAAAATGAGTGACACAAACTTTTCCTTACATAAACGACCAATGTTCAAGACTCAAAAGATAACTAAATTTAAAGGCATTTGTGAAAAATCTCAGATGAGCATTCTTCTAGATTTCTATTTTCCCCTTTTATGCTTAATATGGCCACAGTTTCTGTATAGAATCTCTCATCGTTATTATAGAAAAAAATTTCCCTTTTCACACTTTCAGTGTATATAATATTTAACTCCGTCATTTATAAAATGTCATTTACAACTGGTATGATCAGGTTTGGGAACAAACACTATTGACTCTGACATTTGCTTGTGGAAGCAGAAATGCACATGTTTGTTTGAGAGCAGTATCCTGTCTCCTGACCTCTGGTGGTCACCAGCCAGTGGATATTGCCAAGAGAATGAGCAAATTAATATATTCATACGGTTAAGTGACACGTTAATGGTCTGTTTATGATGTTCGTGTGTGTACACACACTCACACACAAACTCCCTGGGTTCTCAGGATTGTACACCTTAAGATATCCTTTAGTTTAGCTGAAAGGGAATAGTTAATGATGGTGCAAATGAAAGAAGCCAAGAGCGATAGAGCGTTTTAAAAATAATTAGCCAGGCATGGTAGTATGCACCTGTAGTCCCAGCTACTCAGGAGACTGAGGTAGGAGGATCACTTGAGCCCAGGAGTTCAAGGCTATGTGAGCTATGATTACACCACTGCACTCCAGCCTGGGCAACAGAGTGAGACCCTG
>VBSM01002217.1:16348013-16439876 GCA_008086735.1 Cheirogaleus medius
TCTTAAGTAACTTCCACAGCAAACTAATCAAATTGGAGTAGAAGATATATTCGACAGGAATCGCAGAATCTGCTTCCTACCCTCTCCAGCCTGCAATCATGCCATATTCTAACTGGAGTTTTAACCTGTTGTCTTTTGTAGGATTGTACTTCACCCCTAGCGTGTGGTGTGTCCTACAAGGCTGTCCTCTCTACACACATCTTGCCTCAGAGTCACACACCGCCCAGGCCCCACACACAGGGCCTAGAAAAGCCAAGGTAGAAGGTCAAGTGACACCAGGAAGATGCTCACCTGTGGAGCTCAGCCAGCACAGAGAGCCCAAATGACTGCCCACAGCAGCCAGATAGGGTCAAGTACTGAACCCAAAGCGGAGCCAAGATGAAAATGGAAGAAAAAGCATCCGAAGCAGGATTTGGGAAGGTTGGCTGCAGAGCAGATTAAGCAGTTAGGAAGTGCTCAGAGAAGGTGACTCGCAGCATTAAATGGCACATGCGTTCTGGAGCTTACCTTCGTGTGGTCTGAGGTGTTTCCTGAGCAAATGGTGCTACTTAAAGGAGAGAAGCAGGGCAGGAAATCTGGGAGAAGACATCCACAGCGTGGGGTGCATTTTAGAGACAATAGGGTATATTTGCTGGGGCCAGATGCTCTTCTATGGGCCCACAACTAAAAATCAACCCTATAAATGCCATTCATGTGGCTAGAAGATTGGACCTTTCCTAAAGTTTAAAACATCCCAAGAAATGTGCTGTTATCATGTGAGTGAGAATGAATCCCTGAGAGCTATTTCTCAGGGTTCAGGCTAGAGAATATCAGGACACCTGGCACCAGGAAGAAAGGTGGCACGTGTAGAGGCTGAGGGCACAACTAGATCAAGGTGGTTGCCCGGGGTGCCAACCGATAATGGGGACCAAGATATCACTGGAATAGGAAGAAATACTTTGCCAGTTAGCTCCAATTCCTACATGCAGCTTCTTACATTATTGGGAAACGATAATTGGTCCTGTTTTCACTGATGTCCTCAAAGTAGAAGTCAAGATTTGAAAAGCAAGCCTCCCACATGCCCATTGCGCAGGGCCACTTCTGGCCTCTCCATCCGTGATAAAACATGAGTAGGCTGACAGCTCCACAAAGAGAACAATATCAGCTGAAGTCCTGGTGCCCGGTAATGTCTGATGTGTGCTGTTCACAAAGAATGAGGGCTCCCTCTACTGAATAAACCATAGCCTTTATCATGCCTCCCAAACAGATGCGTGGTCCAGAAAAAAATAAAACTAAAGAAATACAAGATCTACCAAAAATGAAAATCACTGTGAGAGTCAGAAAAAAAATTTTAAACATATTATAACAAAATTTTACAACTATATTCATTTGTCATCCTTTATCATGAGTGAGATGGGTAATGCCATAAAGTAAGAGTGATGGGAAAATTGTGAAATGAAAGATGTTTCTAAGAAAGTTAAAATATATGTTACATTTAGTCTAATAATAAGCCTTTAATTGGAAGAAAAGAGATGCGCAATTTTTAAAGAGAAAAATCTATTTCTTCCCATTAATGGCCAACTAAATAAATATTGAGCAAGCATGGAAAGTGTGCTGGCTGGGGAGTGCCATACTCCTAGCCGGCCTTAGGCCCTGCATCTAGTTCAAACCTCGGTTTAGGATATCTACTTCCTATTGTTTTCTTCATTTAGTTTCGGGTGAATGCATTTCATTTCTTCATTGAACAGCATATATTGAACATCTGCTGGGTGTCAAGCTCTGTCCTAAGTACTTTCAAATATTGATACATTGTATCTGTATAGCAAACCTATCAGGATGTTTACAAATGACAAAATGAAATTCATTTCAGAAGATAAGTAACTTCCCAGAATCACATGTGCAATATTAATTAATTTAATAAATTGATTTTTCCTCACCATGTTCCAAAAGAGATTTAAGGGTTTTCATTCAAAAATAAAACCCTACATATAATGATGAAGTTTCTGATGAATAGTGATGTACTGGACGCATGTTTCCACCTGGGCTCTCTCCCAAAGCCCAACTGAAACTCCAGCAATGGAGTTGTTTTAGAGACAGAGAGTGGCACAAAGTGAATGGGAGAGGAAACTGTAGCCACAGCATGTACAAAGTAGTAAATAGTGACTGACTTGGCCGACCCAAGAGAGCCAAGAACCAAACTAGCAGAAAAGAAGCCCAGATGCAACCAGAGTCACCTCCCAGAATTGCATAAAATCTCAGAAATTGGCAGCCACAGGTACTTCTGAAACTGAAGATAAAATTAAAGTGAAAACAGGAGCATGGTTTGAAAATACATTAAGTAGTAGATCCCTCAGATCCCCTTCCCAACCTCACCAAAATGGTGTAGGTTTATTTTGAGAAAATGGTAAGCCTGAGGGACTCTGGTCCCAGAACACCAGGCAGAGTTGGGGATTAAGCTAGCACCCTGGAAACAGGATTTGGGAAACGCTGTCACTGAACCCAGAGATGCCCCTTCCTTCACTGCTCTGGCAGCTGGCCTCCAGGCCAGACTGAGACATTCTTCTCTAGGATTCTAACCAACTTCAGGGAAAACAATCCCACATATACTGACTGTTTTAGTCCATCTGTGCTGCTATAACAAAGTACTTGTGACTAGGTGATTTATAAAGAAGAGAAATTTATTTTCTCACAGCTCTGAAGGCTTGAAAGTCCAAGATCAAGGCACCAGCAGGTTCAGTTGTCTGGTAAATGCTGCTCTTTGCTTCCAAGAAAGGTGTAAGGGCAAGGTAGCCAGACACACTGTGAGGACTCTTCCATAAGGGCTTTAATCCCAGTCATGAGGGAGGAGCCCTCATGGCCTAATCACCTCTTAAAGAACCCACCTCTCAATACCATCACAACATTGGCAACACCTGGAATTTTGAGGGGACACATTCAAACCACAGCACTGACATCGTAGTTCCCCCACATGAAATGTCCCACCCGCATGATACCTCAGTGGAGCCTACCACATCTGGAGTTTGCAGTCAGCTTTTAGTTGCTCATTCATAAATATGTACCCATAGCCATGGATTGACACTGAACACTTACAAAAAGCTCTAATGTGAAAAAGAGAGCCCAAAACAAACAAACAGAAGAAAGAAACCTGGATGAAACAGAAAATATAGGGGGAAGAAAACATTTTTTAAAAATCTCACTGAGATCCTCAAAGGAAGAGATGACACTGCACACATGCCCCAAGAACAGAATACTGTAAAAAAAGAATGTTCACAAAACAGAAAGTTGCAATATACAGTGAGGAGTGTGGTAAGTAGACTTCCAAAAATGTCCCCACAAGATTCTTGTCCCCCGCCTATTCAAACAACCATCTAGGTAAAACTGTGAAGAGATTTTACAGGTAGAGTTAAGGTTATTAATCAACTGGCCTTAAAAGAGAAAGATTATCCTGGGTTATCAAGTGGGGCCCAGTGAAACCACATGAGCCCTTAATTACAGAAGAGGAATGTGACAGAAGAAGAGAGATTCGGGGTGTGAGAGGACTCTGAAATGTAGGGGCCACAGGCAAGGACACTACCTAGGGAAGAATGCAAGCAGTCTCTAGGAGCAACAGACCAGCCCCTGGCTGACAGCCAGCAAGGAAATGGGGACTTTGGTCCTACAACTGAAAGGAACTGGATTCTTCCAACAACCTGAATGAACTTGGAAGTAGATTCTTCCCAGAGGCTTCAGATTAGAGCTCAGCCAGCCAACACTTTGGCTTTCATCTTGTGAGACCCCAAGACAGAGGACCCACCTGAGCCACGCCATGGCCAGACTTCTGGCTCACAGACCCTGTGAGATAATGAATGGGTGCTACTTAAAACCTCCAATTTTGTAGTAATGTTTTATGGCAGTGATAGAAAACTAATACAAAGAGATCCTTCAAGAACTTAAAAATAAAAAGAAGGAAATTCAGAGTCAAGAGATGCCGTGAGAGGAGTAATCCAGAAGGCCCCAAATCTAAATAAAGTCATTCAAAAAACAGAGAATTCAGAAAATACCAGGAGGATATTATCAAAGAAACAACTAGAGAAAAATAGCCTGCATTTGAAGGACTTAAGTTCCCAGATTACAAGCGCCCAACACGACAGATGTAAAAATACCCCACAAAAGTATATTATTTCCCTGAAATTTCAGAATGCTGAAAACAGAGAGAAGACCCAACAAAGCTTCCATGAAAAAAAAAAAGTCACATCAAAGGATCAAGAATCCGAATAGCCTTCGAATTCACAACTCAAGTGCTGGAAACTAGAAGTCAATGGAGCAAAGTCCTTAAAAGTCTAAGGAAAACCTATTTCTATCCTAGAATTCTATGACTGGCCAAATTATCAATTAAATGTGGTGGTAGACTCATGACCTTTTCCGACATATTAGTTCTCATGAAATGTGCCTTCCAGCATCTGTCTCAGAAGTTCCACCAAAACAAGGACTTAAACCAACAGAGAGGGAGATAGATGACACAAGAGTTATGGGGAGGAAGAGGGTGGATAGCAAGGAAGAGTTGGTCTTATAATAAACTTGGCAGAAATCTCAGACCCCTAAAATTCGATTAAAATAAAAATGGAAAAATACACATATTGCAAAAATGTAAAAATAAATAAATGAGAAAATCCAATGAAGAAAATCAACCTAGGGTAAACTTAGTACTCTCAAATGTATACTGTGTGGCCTTGATTAATTCTAAGAGCTGGACCACAATAGCTGGCTCTGTTCTTCCAAGATGCTGAGACAATAAAGATACACAATCAGCTACAAGATTTATAGTGTCCATAGGACAAAAACACCACAGCTGTCCAACAGAAATGCAGCTTTTCCTAATACCTGAGATAAATTTCTCCCGTGGGCCCTCATAAAAAGGACACTGCATAATGCTGTCGTCAGTGTCCTTGAAAAGATCCCAACGATATATGCCACGGTAAATTTTACGTTGCTCTTTCTTATCATGTCCATCAAAATCGGCAGATGGCAAAAAATAGAAGCACAATTTAGCACAAGTCCCAGAGCCAAAAGTGCATGCACCAAGGGTAACATTTAGAAATGCATGTCCTTCAGCTGTCCTCAATGAATATTGCTTTTCACAGCCCAGACTTCTTCCCCTTATATCTCCATATCTACCCCAAGTTGAGGGGCATCTCTAACACTGGGGTTCAGAAGCATGAGGCATCTGAAGGTAGGTAAAGGGTCCAAGATTTTATCCTGATTTCAGGATAACAAGTTGGTCTGCCAGTTTCATGGATGCAACAGAAGACTCCTGGGTTAGAGACAAAGGACTATATGTATTATACATAGCAAGCAGTAAGAGAAGTCAGAGTATCAGCATTTGTGCTGGCTCCCTGACTCCAATTCCCATGGGGCAATGCAAAGAGGACAAGATGGTATCTGCACATACTCTGGGCTGCATTACAGGAGAGGAACACTGAGCTTAAGGAACCAGAATCCTTCATATTGCACAGTATGCCTGCCTTTTACTCTCAAGAAAGGCACTATCTTGCCTTTCGAAGGTTGTAAACAAATCTGCTCTTTGCTTCAGAGGCAGACACTTTCTATATCTTTCAAGACTGTTCAGTATACAAACCTCCTTGAAAAGACAGTCTAGAACAAAAGTAGTCAGTGCCATAAGATATGTGCAAATCACGTAGAAGTGCAAGAGAACCATGGAAAACTGCCTCCCAACAGTGGGCGGGGAGGGGGGGATGACAAAAGGCAAATTTTAAGAGGAAATCTCAAGAGAGGACAGTGGAGTTCTAAAGAAAAACTGCATCCCAAGCTATGCTCCACAAGGCATGGAGTTCAGATCATAACAATATTTGCTACTAATATAAAAGATGGAGCAGAAAGGGCATACCATACAGAACAGGGCCCAGGGTGGCCATGAGTGTCTAAGGAATCATGTTTGAGTCGCCTCTCAAGGAAGTCTCAAGAAATCTATGTAAATCATCATAAAGATTAAACCTTGCCACTTATACTGATTGCAGGGCCTGATGTAGAAAAGGAGAAACAACACAACTTGTGCTGCCATTTCGAGTCATGCAGAACAGAAAGATGGCCTGGCAGGTCACCGCGCATCCAGCGATGAGGCTGTAATTCAGTTCAGCAGGAAAGTGACTCACCATAATGTCTACATCTGTGGTGCTGAAAACCAACAGGTCAAACTGACCAAACAATTGCTGGGTTTTCCAACAATCAACAAACTTTCTGCCTTATCATGTGCACAGGTATTCAGCAACGTTATTTATAAGTGAGGTTAGGCCTCTACCTCACTTCTATCATGAGGTCCAGATGATTCTTATTGAACATCTTTCATGGTGCTAGCTTTGGTAATCTGTTCAAAACATTTACCTTCATCTGGAACGGCCACCTCCCAGATCCATAGATACCATGCCAAGATGTAGGGATTAAGGAATAACCTTGGATTGGCACTGTTGGAGGAAAAAATATGCATGACACTTGTCAAAGACAGTAAAGAAGACTCTATTGAAGAGAGGATTATGACAGTAGGCATAGGGACCATTGCAAGGGTGTCTTGCAGTGGGAAAGAGAGATTAGGCTTGACTCCTAATCCAGTAAGGATAAATGGGGATTTACAACCAAGGAGCAGGGTGAGGGGTGAGGGTCAGTGGATGGAAACATCAAGAATAAAGGAAAGTCTTGCTAGACTCAACAGAATGCTTGCTGAAGGCAGGCCAGTATGAAACAATATCAAGGATGGGTAGATATCAAGGGTGAGGATTTTTGCTAAACTGACTTAGAAAGATTCACACTCAAACTGAATTCTACAAGGACAGAGAATGAAGCCCAACATCAGGCCCTCGTCAAAAGGACTCAGAGGAGCCAGACTTAAGTGTGGTCAAAGGAAGGTCTTTATCAGCACCACTTCTCCCTCACAGCTTTGAGGAAATCAAAGAACACACATAGGCTGCTATTTCAACTGGACAATGACACACCACATGCTCTGGGATAGATCCAATCCCAAAATTGATGTGTGCCCTGTGACACACATCATGACAAGGTACATGCTGAGCTTATGTAAGATCATAGACATAAGTGATGGTGCTTTTCTAAATCAGTTGTAACCTCTGTTCATCTATAACCCAACTTACTGAGCAATAAATTTTTCAAAGTATTCAACTTCAAAATATTCAAATATTCAAATAAATACATTTGTTTTATGAATAGCTGAGCTAGCTGAAAGTAACTTCCACACATTGTTTGGATTTTCACCTTGATTGTTCACCCCTAAATATCATAGCATGGGTTTCCTAAGAATAAGGACCATCTCCTATGTAACTATGATATCATTATATTAGTAGCACTTAAGAAAATTAACAATAATTCCATAATATGATCTAATATCCTGTCCATTTTCATATTTCCCCAAATGTGAGAAACTTCTTACTCTTCATTTGATAGTTGATATCTTTCTGCAATGGTCTGAATGTGTCCTCCAGGATTTATGTGGTGGAAACTTAATCAGCAATGCAACAGTGTTGGGAGGTGGAGCCTAATGGGAGGTGGAGCCTAATGGGAGGTAGAACCTAATGGGAGGTGGAGTCTAATGGGAGGTGGAGCCCTCACGAATGTATTAATGCTGTTACAAAAAGGGTTCATTCTCTTCTGCTCTTCTGCCATGGGAGGACACAGCAGTTGTCCCCTTTGCCCTTCTATTTTCTGTCATGTGAGGATGCAGGAAGATGGCCTTTGCCTGATGTCAGTGACTTGATCTTGGACTTCCCAGCCTCCAGAACTGTGAGAGATAAATTTCTGTTCTTTATAAATAACCCAGTCTCAGGTATTCTGTTATAGCAGCAAAACAGACTAAGACGCCTTCTCTATTATTTGCATCTTTTAACATATATATGCATTTCTTCTATATGAAAAGTACTTAGTTAAGAAAGAGAGAGAGAACCTAAGAGATAACTAAGAAATTTTCCTTCTGGCCTGATCATGAGTACTAGGGTATTCAGTCTTCCACAGTAGCAACAAAATCAATTTTATGGGAAGGCACAGCAGCCTTAAATGACTACTGTCAAGAGTAAAGAGATGTCCAGTGGTGTCCTGGTAAATCCTGAGAGTGGAGAGGGGACCAGATTTCCTGATTTGTAGTACTTTCCAACATCCATGGGGTAAATACTCCTACATGGTGGATTTTAAGCTGCCAGTTTGATATCATCGGACGTGGAGTTGGGAAGAAATGCATCCAATTGCCAATAGGAGATGGCTGCAGCTCATCACAAATAGTCCCAAAGAGTCCCCTCTAGGTTGGCCCAGGCATGCACAAGCTGTGGAATTTGACAATGCTGGAATGAGTTTGTGAGGGGGGAAAGAGAGGGGATGGAAAGAAGCTAATTCTAGGAAGCTAATTTCTGATTAAGTGGAGGAAAGTGTCTTTCTCTTCCTTTGAGCCTTTTTTACTGTGAAATTTCTGTTCAAATTCTCTGTCTTTCCTTCTCTCTCTCTCTGATATTGTGTTGATATTCTAAGAACCATTCAGGTGGAATTCAGAGTACCAGGATATTCATGTAAGCTCAGTAGTCAGCCATAGTTTTCTGGTCATACAAAATTTAGATAAATTTGGCTCCAGCACCCAATGCTCTCATCAAGATTTCTGCCTATTTCTAAGGGATTTAGTTTTCTGGGCACCTGTGGGTACAATTTTCTGCCCTTGCTGGGCTCTCAGTTTCTCTTCTTCTCACTTGAAGTAGTTCCTTTTGCTTTTTTCCTAGTTGACCTGGATTCATTCCCTTTTTCTTGATTCCTGTCCAATCCTCAGAAGGAAAGGAGGAAGGGAAGAAGGGAAAAATTGGATAGGGAAAGGGGGGAAGGAAAGAAGAAGGAAGGGAACAAAAGAAGGAGAATGATTCAGCTGACTTTATGAACTATTTCACAGGGCTGGAGGGAGATGCTTCAGAAACCTCTCCTTGGCCCACCATCTCACCTCTAAACTTCTGTTTTCTCCAGGTTCTTCCCAACTCCCATGCTCCAATCTCTTTCTTGGGCTGAGTAGTTAAACACCCTCTTTGTCATTGTTTCCTACCAACCCTCAGGACCTCACCTGCTGGGATTAGTTTCCCCCACCATAAACAAGATACATTTACTTCTGCCCCAGGGATGGTGTGGTTAATAACTTTGATCCACAAAATTATCAGGGCCTCAAAGGTTCACACCCTAATGCCTGGGTTTCTTCCTCAAGCTCTAAGGTGATGGCATCTAGAGAGCACTCAGAACAAAGAAGAGGAGCAAAGGGCACAGGCTAAGCATCTCTTAAGGAAGGTTCCCAAAAGCTACTACAAACCTTCTGCTTATATCTTATTGGCCAGAACTCAGTCATATGGTCACTCTGACCTGCAGGGGAGACTGGGAAATGTAGTCTTTAATATGAGCAGCCATGTGCCCTGCTAAGAGCTCTATCACTATGGAAAGGGGGAATCACTACAGTCTCTGCAACACCTCTCAAGGAATTTTCCAAAACAAAGACATCTGCTATTTTGGAGGAACTCAGGGCCACCTGCTAAAATACATTTTTTTAAACTTGCTGCACTAGAATTCTGTGAAAAGAGCCATAGAAATTTCCTAGTGCTACCTGCTGGGATTTATCCCAAACCACATTCAAATTGGTAACAGATTTTAATTGGTTTAATGCACATTTATTTAGTATACATTTATTGAGCATCAACTGTGTGCCATGTACCATGTTCAGTGAGATCAACTTCTCACTTAACGAGCAATACCTAGTTCTTTCTATTAAGGGACCCACAGCCAAATACCCAAGGTTAAGCTTCATAAAGGATTTTTCACATCACAAAAACCATCAGTTTTGTTTTGTTTTCATTTTACAAACCAGGAAGCCAGAAGTTCAGAGTTAAATATAGAATTAAGTTATAGAAAAGGAGCTTATATCCAAGTCTTTGTTTTCATGCCTAATTTGGTGTCCTGTGCCAAGGTATTTTCTTCCATTAAATTATTCCTTTCTCAACTGTCTAACCAAAAAGTAGTTGAATGATTTGATCAATTTGTGTTTTTTCTCAGTTTTTATTCCCAGAAGATTACTTGTATAAGATTTCATGCATTTCAAATTTTTACTTGTTTGGTTGGTATAGTTGAAGCTCTTGTACCTCTTTCTCATCAATTTTAAGATTTGCTTTGATTTAGAATACATTGTTCTTGGTTTCATAGCATTCTAAAATTTCATTACATTTTTCAACTATAACCTGTGACCAGAAGATTGGAAGATGCCTCCCTCTATGTTTATTTCAAATGAACTGAGAGAAGTGGAGTCAAGCTAACTGTGCCCCGTTTATCAGTCCCAAAGGGCACATAACATTCCTAAGAACTGGACAAAATAATAGGTAATATGGAGCATCTATAGTATGTCTAGAATATTAATTTTTTTATCTCCTCTAAATCTTCATCTTTCCAGTCTGAAGTCTCATATTTTGTTAAACCTCATATGCTATATACCCAAACCGCTGAATCTTGTTAAGTAAATGTTATTCTAATTACATTATTTGCATTAAAAAATTAACTTTTGGAAGAAAGCAGATTAAGTCCATTTTTTATATCCTTTTATAGTAGTAAAAGTTGTTTTAACTTATCAAGTTGTGAAATGAAGAAAAATATATTGAGAGTAGCAAATTCTAAAATTGTAGTATTACTGTTATTTTCTCTGTAAAAAAACTTCAATAAATGCCATAAAGTGTTATACTTTGCCAAAGGAATTTCTAGGCATTTTCAAATTCCCAGCAACCTCTAACTCTAGAAGGCAAGAGCAGAAAGTTTGGTGTTGGGAAGACAACTAGCCTAATCAGATTTATATTTGCTTCTGTTCAGATCTCCTTGGACAGTTAATAAATAATCACTGTCATTTATTAGGAATTTACTGTCTGAGGAGTTAACATTCATTATCTTATTTAAAGCTCCCAACAAAGCTATGTGGTAGGTACTAGAATATTCAACTTGTAGCTAAAGAATGCACAGCTAATAAAGGAGCTGAGCATAAATGCAACCACATACAACCAAACATTAATATCCCTAATATATAAATCAAATAAGAACAATTGAAAAAAAGACAAAGGACACAAATATGGAATTCACAAGTAAAGCAATACATAGGACCAATAAACACATGTAAAGATATTCAGTCTTACAGTAATCTACCAAAATTGTCTAGGTGATTAAAGAACTCACAGCTTTTGGGACACTTCTTGATAAAATTGATTAAAGAAAAAAATTTACTCCATAATAGAGAGGATCATTTAAATTAACATAATTAAATCCCACAAGACAAGTCTGCAAATTACAGACTGTTAAACCTCAATCAATGAGACCAAAATAGAGTAGATAAATTTCTCCCAATGCCTCCTGCTAAGTATAGTTAAAACCCTGGGCATTATATATAAAACAAACATAAAAAGACTCTGCAAGGTGGGAAGAAAAAGGAAGCCCATCTAGAAACCTTGAGACCCAAGCAACAGCATGACAGTGAGTTCTCTGGGTTTTCTTATTGCATGGTGTGCACTGGACTGGATGCTAGAGAAGCCAGCAATCCAGAAATGCCGATGGCTACAAAGAAAAGCCCCAAGGAAACCCTGCACTCTCTAGCCAGAGGACCAGAAAAGAACAGCCCGGCAAAACTGAAAACTTAAACAATAATCACCCTGTCCTAGCCAAACATACAGCAGAAAGACATGGTCTTACCCCCACCCGTGTTAGCAAATGCCAGATGGGGTACCTAGAGTTATACCCTTGACCAGCAGTAATGAGGAGCCCTTACTGTGTCAGTAGAGGCCATGTGTGATCCTAGGCTTCCTGCCCTACCCACTGGTAATGAGGCATCCCTGCCACTCCCCACCAGTGTCAGAGGAGGTCAATAAGAAGTTGGAACTTTCTTTGCCATCCAGTAGTAACAAAGCTTTCTCCCTGCCCTCCTCAGTGGCAGTGAAGATTACTTGGGGAACAGGAACAAGGTGCCCTCCTCCTAGCCAGGGAGATATAACAGAGGCATAGAGGGGCCTAGACTCCTGCCCCTACCCAGCACTAACAATGGGTCTCACCCCTCCCCAGTGTCAATGGAAGGTGAGTGAGGAACCTGGATGTTCACCTCCCACTTGACATGATGTCAGAGGAGACCTGCTACAACACAAGGTTTAAATAAAATCCAGTCTCATAACATAGCACTCTAAATGTTCATAATACGATTTAAAAATCACTTATACCAAGACCAGGAAAATCCCAACTTGGATGAGAAAAGACAACAGATGCCAACATAGAAATCACACAGCTGTTGGAATTATCTGAGGACAATTTTAAAGCAGTCATCATAAAAGTGCTTCAGTGAGCAACTATGAACATGCTTGAAATAAATGAAAAAATAGGAAGTCTCAGCAAAGAAATAGAAGATATAAAGAAGAATAAAGTGGAAAATTTTGAACTAAAAACATAATTATCAAAATTAAAAACTCTATAGATGGCTTAACAGCAGAATGGAGAGAATAGAAGAAAGCATTAGTAAATTGGAAGATAGAACAAAAGAAATTATTCAGTCTAAACAACAGGGAGAATATAGACTAGGGAAAAAAATAAACAGAGCATGAGGGACATAACAAAAGATCTAACATGCATGTCATTGGAGTCCAGAAAGGAGAGAAGAAAGAGATTGGACCTGAAATGTATTTGAAGAAATAATGGCTAACATTTCCCAAATTTGGCAAAAAGCATAAATCTACAGAGTCAAGAAGCTGAGTGAACTCCAAACAGGATAAATCTAAAGAAACACATGCCCAGCGGGGGCCCTGGAGCTACAGGGGCAGAGCCTTAGACACAGCAAGAGTTTCAGAGCTGGCTCTGGGGCTTACAGAGGCAGAGCTGCACATACGGAGGGCTGTTCTGCCAGCATGGAGACTACTGATGCCCAATTGCACAGGCAGGGGTGTGTCTCAGCAGTCCATGGACCGTGTAGGCAGGCCAGAGCTGCTGGTGGGCCAAGGTTCTCCCCCTACACCTAGGACCTGCTGAAGCTGGTGGCTTCTTGTCAGCTCAGGTCCCACACAGGGTGGGGGTGGGGGCACGGAGAGGCATGCTCAGCCCCCAATCACAGGGCACAACACGGGGTGGGGGGGGAGCTTCTATTCTGTCTGCTCCTTCACCTGCCTGGCAGGGGTGATGCAAAGGCTACTGCTAGATGGCTGGGTCCCAAGCAGACCTGTCTCTGTGCACCAGAGCGATCAGGATGACGTCTGTCACAGAGACCCAGGATTGACAGTCACCAGATCTCTGCTGCACCCACTCTCTGATGCAATGTCTCTGCACAGAAACTGAGCAGCTCCCAGGTTAGCCTAGAGGTCTGCAGTGGATGGAGACCTCTCACAGCTCAAGCTGCCTGTAACTTTTATTCCTCTCCTAAAAAGCAGTGCTCTCTTGGGTTGCTTCTATTCTGCTGTCTCCACCTCTTCCCAGCAGTGTGGATTATACTGAGACCCTCAGTTTAATGTGAGTTGGTGGTGGGTGGTGCTTGTGAGTAAGAATTGGCCAGGCCCTGTTTGATTGAGTCAGTAGATGCTGTAATGAACGATACAGTTGTTCTCCCTGTCAGTGGTTGATACTTGCAGAAAAGAGCCAACTGCAGAGATGTTCTTTTGTGCCTGTCATAGGCTTTAGCCCTTAGAAGCACTTGAATACCCCAGGCAGTGGGAGGGGCCCTGTAGCTCTCAGGGGATAGCTTGTTCTCACCACAACAGAGGTGGGTGGGGGATGTGAGCCTGGAAGGCTCTGCAAAGTCTCAGCTGGGCTCAAAGGTCATATCTCAGGCCCCTAAGAAAAGCTGCTGGGAGAGGGGCCAAATCGGTCTCCTGTAATTCACCGACAGGTTCTAGGAGTGAGCTCTGCCCTTCTCTTGCTATCCCTGCCCCTGGAGGCTCCCTCAGTGTCTGTTTGCAAACGGGTGCCCAAATGCACTACGCTCCACAGCAATGGTGCAGCTCAACTTTCCTATGGCTCAGACTCCCACTGTATTCTCCTGTCAGTTCTGCCCATGTGGGCTCCCTCACCTCCCAAATCAAGCTCTCAAATCTCTCCCTTGTGCCCCCTAACAATCCACACAAATCCTGGGGGTACAGGATCTGGCCTGAGTGTCTGACCTGCTGGTATGCACCTCCGGAGAGTGCCAGTAGGCAGGGAACTCCCTGACCAGGTACCTCTGGATCCACCAAAGGTCCCCAAGGGTGAAGGTATGGGCCCCACTCTCTGTGGAAACCCCAGACTGGAGGAAGCCACAGGTGAAGAGAGGCAGCTACTCCCAAAAGTCTCAATCTGCCCTCCCAGCTTCAATGGGCAGGGGAGGGGTAGGGAGGAAAGTGTCTGGATGGAAGAGAGCCAGGTCTCCGGTTCCTCCAGGCCCCCTCCCCTGGAGGGAATGCATAAATGTCCAAGCTCCAGGATCAACCAGTTCTTCACACAATTCAGTGGTTGCAGCAGCACCCGGGCTCACAGGGGTGAAAAAGCTTCTAAACAAGTTAGTGTAACCCACTGATTACCGAAGGTGTGTGGGAAGGGGAAACGGGATTCCCCCCAACCCATTCACTGGGCTCTGAGCCTCTCTGGGTTTGATCCTTGTCTATCTCTTCTCTTTTTCTTTTTTTTTTTCCCCCTGTTCTGCTTCACAATTTCCCTCTGTGAAGTCCCAAGCAGGTTTCAAATTCTGGTCTGCCACTTGCTAAGTCTGTGGCCTCAGAAAAGTTACCAACATTTTAGTTTCAATGCCTATTTCATAGGGTCATGTGAAGATGATATGAAATAATGCGTGCAAAACACCAAGAATAATGCCTTCTATATAGTAAATGCTCAGTGACAGCCAGTCATAGGAGCTCTTTATATTTTTGCATATTTATTCTTTGATTATTAAATATGTTATAAACAATTTCCCCTTGTCTGTTGCTTGTATTTGAACTTCGTTTATAGACATTTATCAGACAGGAATTTTTTTTATGCAATCAAATCTGTTGTTTTCCTATACAAATTTCATTATAACCTGATATTAATATTTTATCTGAAACGTTTTATTGAACTGACAGCTCCAAATATCAGTTTCACATGTTCTTTAACCTGCTTTGATTTTGTGGTCAGAATCTTAAGTTTCTTTTTTGGTCTCACCAGACACCACTCTTGTTTTTCTGTCACAGAAGACAATCATCATCCATCCTTTTTCACCTTTCCCCTGAAGAATGGTGCTCCTTTTGTTCTTTCTTCTCTTCCCACATCATACTACCTGGATGATCTTATTCACTCTAATGGTGTCAACAATCCTCCCTAGACGGATAACACTGAAATCTTCAAAGCAGTATTTTCTACTGTTTACAGGGTATTTCTAACTTGATGTCCCATAATCACCTTAAAATAAATTTCCTCTAAAATTGATCTTTATAGACATCTCTATATATTAAGATGGAATGATATCTAAGAAATACTGTTGTAGTTTTTTTCCTTTAATTTACAACAAATATTATGTATGGAATTATTTTTATGAACAAAAGACTATAAACATTCTAAGCAATAGTGTCCTCTGAAAGGACACACAAAAACTGGTAAAAGTGGTTATGACAAAGGGAACAGACTGAATTTTTAACTCCTTTGTGCCTTTTGAATTTTGTACCTTGCTTTTGTGCTTTTTGAATGCCTACTCAAAAATCAATGCAAGTCTGCAAATAAATACAAGGGACCTTCTCAGTCCTATCAAACCCATGTCCTGTTTTGACTGATATCATTCATCCATTCAGTCTCTGCTAGGGACTTGGGATCATCCTCCAGCTCCTGAAATGCCCATCCCATTTCCATATTTGGTTGAAATGTCTCAGAGACAGATCCCTCATCCACCTTTGCATTCAATGGCAACCCTAAGAATGCACAATAAGCTGAACTGGGCTAGAGATAAAAACAAGGAATGAGATGCTCCTCTGGAATAAACCCAAGAAGCCCTGCAGCCCAGGGAGGTAGAGCAGCCACACCACACATTTAAACTATATTTCTTTAGTAACTGATTCCTTAGCCATTTACAAGTATTTATTAGGGTAAGAGGTCATAAAATATATTTTTACATATATATAAGAAAAAACACATTTGAAAGAATAAAAAATAAAATGACAGGAGGTAACAGAATTTAGTGTTTATAAATGAGATCTTCAATAACTTTTATAATTCAGAAAAAATTCAAAGTGTATTTAAAAGTTGAGACCAAGCTTTATAATATTTTATAATAAAAAAAAGGCATTAGGCTTTTAAAGGTGATATATGACTTAATAGTTTTTCAAATGATTTCAAAATGGGTTTCTAGATCTTTATGTGGACATTAAAAAAAAAAATAATCAAGAACTTTGGCAAGCCAAGTATTAATCCATAGCAGCTTGGTAAAAGTTTACTTTATATAAAGATTCTTCAATTTACATTTGTTCTTGTTACAGGAGCAGAAAAAATTAACATGCTAATTGTATTTCAGAAGTCTGTAAGCTATACAGCAAAAATAATTACCTTAATAAAGCCTGAATTCTATGAAAATGTGCACCACACTGCATATAGTAACGGAGTAAATGTAAACCATGTGATTATTAACTCTTCTATAAAAAATACTCAACTCCCAAATCTCACGCTATCCCCTAAGTCTACATGGCTTTTTTGAGGGCAGCTTCAAGCTTTAAACCAATATACATTTCCTATTTGAAAAAGTTCTCCTCTCCATTATTAAAATGTTTCTGTAAAGGCCTTAGACATTTTATTTTTTAGTACTCTGGTAACAAATGACCAATATAAATGATGACAACCTTTAGAAAAAACTCCTGAGGCTAGAGATCATCAAATCTGAGGGTTCTGTCTCCAATCCCTGGAAGACCTTGCTACTTTAAGACCCACAGCTCCAAGAAGAAAACTCAGAATTTTCTACTTCTAAAAAAATATTTTGTCATGAATAACAGAAAAATTAGATTTCTAGGAAAATAAGGCTTTTAAATTAAGATTTAGCGATATCATCTGTAATGAATTTACTTCCAATCATTTATGAATGATAGAAATCAGTTAAAGTTTTACATACAAAAGATATAAATACTGCATATTATGTAGTGAATATTGGCACAAACCCTTCTGTATTTAAAGCATAAAATTCAATCAGCAAATCTGATCTCTTATGTGTGTTTCTTAAGATACATTTATGAAAGAGCTCAAAAAACTTATACACGGCGTGGATATTTCTCACAATTCAAGGCTTTCCGAGGGGTTTGTAGCAAGCATCAGGTTGCCAAAGGCGAATATCAACAAGAACTTGATTGAGTTTTTGCATCCAGAGATCCCGTTCTTCTTTAGTATCTGCAGACAGCCAGTTCCTACAGGAACAGAGAACAAGAGGTCAGGATTCTCTTCCCCTCATTCCATACCTCCATGTATGCTTGCTAGGAAAAAAAAATGACTAAATAAACCAGTAAAGTGAGTTACTCTTTACCATCTCTTACAGATGGTAATCAGGGCCACATAATGAAGTACTTCTCAAGGCCAATAGTGTTAAATTATCCCCAGTTTGGTTACTGGAATCATAGGACCTTCACCTGGTTTTATAGGTAATGCTATTTTGCATTGCCTCCCATTATTTTTGTCTTACTATTTTAACAGAACGTGGTATTTACAATAAATTATCTAAAGATCCTAAGACTTCGTGTATCCTAATCTCTCTGTCTCTATCAAGAATCTCTTCCTTGCATTCACATTTGGCTACAAGTTGAATGAATAACTAGTCGATGGGGAAGGCAGAGCTAGGAAGGAGGGAATTCCCTAACTCGTAACTAGACCATCACACTGTACTCATTCTGCATCTTTACAATTTCTCCCTATTGGTACTAGAAATGGTATAAGCATAAATAAGTGGTGAGTTAATCACCTCCTAGTAGTCAATGGAGAGAATACTATACTTAAAATAATAATTGTGCCCATTTGTTTAATTCATTCCAGATGCTCAACACTGTGCTAAGTATGTCTACCCGTTAATGCCTATTGTCACTCTGTGCAGTTTGCTTTTCCCTTTTGACACAGGAGAATTCAGAGAACCAGCAAAGTTAAGTGGTCTGCCATAGTTACATTTGGTAAGTCACTGAGTCAAAATTTAAAAACTTAAGTCTGTTGACTCCAAAGCTCCACTGCAAAATATTGCCTCCCCAAGTGATAAAGCATTTATAGTTCAAATGTGTAGTTGCTATTTTGAAGTAGGCAATATTGATCAGAAAAGAAATCTTTTACATTGAAGAAGGGAAAGATAGCTAGCTTAGTTAGTAGAAATGAAAATGAAATACATTAAATTCAGATAAAAGGTATCAGTCAAAAAGGCCCTGTAAGGAACAGATCAGTACAACAGAGAACACAGAACTGCAGAATGTTTATTATTCTCATGATTTAAAAAGTGAAATAAGTTTTAGGCCACCAAACAAAGCTCAAGACTCAGCCAAGACTAAATTGAGAATGCACCACTCTCATATGCTTGGGCAAAGGAGCACCCATCCAAGTTACAATAATATTATAATGAGAAAAACTACAAGTAAATAAGGTACAGAGTAACCACAGCATCATATGATGTAGTTATTTCTACCACAGGGAAAGGTCTATGGAGAAGTCTAAGAGGGTTTATGCAGCCAGTAAAAAAATAAAGTTATCTGAAAAATGTGAGTAATATTTAATAGGGCTGAAGTGGGCTGCTGTGGAACTATTTGGATACCGCACTTTGGTTGGTTCCCCACTGACTGTGGCTGTGGAGAGGGTAGCCATCAAACAGTTATAAATCCATTTTGCCTCTCCTGCCCCATCTGATACCATTGCTACATAGAAGGTTCCCAAGGAAAGGAATGGATGAGTTAAAATGAATTAATCTGGAAGTAATCTAGTCATCAAGAATTTCCAAAGAATGGGTCCTCTATCTAGCTGTTTTAAAACAAATTGGCAGTCTCTTGGCTGTAGCTTTCTAATAGTTTTACATTAGAAACTTATGAAGCTAGTTCTACCCATCTCCCAGTCTGCAATATCCACATTACTAAAGATTTTGTCAAATTCTAACTTTTGTCACCTAATCACAACTTTGTACACTGAAGGTGGTCTTCAAATTTCTCTTGGGCATCCAAGCAAAATAAAGTATCTTAGACACTTAGCCATAAGCTTTTGCATCTTATACTTGAGCTCAATGTTAAGAGTTTTATTTTGTTACTCTCCAACCAGAAATATGCAGGACAGAATGAGATTGTTTCTGTAAGTTATCTGATTAAATGAGGTTATTTTGGGAATGGAAAGGAAGGGATGTGAATAGTGCTTGACTTCTCAGCTATACATGAAAAGTCTGTCTGTCTGTCTGTCTATCTAACTATCTATGTATCTATCTATTTATTTATTGAGACAGGGTCTCACTCTATCGCCTGGGCTAGAGTGCAGTGGTATTACTAAAACTCACTACAACCTGAAACTCCTGGGCTCTAGCAATCTTCCTGCCTGAGCTTTCTGAGTAGCAGGAACTATAGGTACATGCAACCATGCCTGGCTAATTTTTAAATTGTTTATATAAAGATGAAGTTTCACTACATTGTTCAGGCTGGTCTCAAAGCAATCCTCCTGGCCTCAAAGCAATCCTCCCACCTCAGCCTCCCAAAGTGCTAGGATTACAGGCATGAGCCACTGGGCCCGGCCTCAACTACATTTAAAACCTTTAAACTTAACCCAAAGATTATTAGCTAAGTGCCTTGAAAATGCCAACACTGTGACTATATTAGAAACCATGATTAGCTAAGATATAATCTGAATATATTTTTCTTAACTATATTATTCTAGTTGTTATAGATTATTCTCTTATTGCTGTGGTGTTTGTTTTCTCACTAAAACTATACACCTTTCAAAGGTAAAGACCATCTCTGATATTTCCTACAGTGGTAAGAACATAGTGGGCAATCAATTATTTAATTGATAGAATTATTTATAGACCAATACATACTTGGTGACACAAAGTGTATCCCTGCATTGGCTGACAAGAGTCTCTCGGTCATCTTCTCTTTGTGGCCGGACGGTAATTAATTCAAAAGTGTTGCGTCTTGCACAAAATTCTCTGTTGGCTGGTTCTATCTGACGGCTGGTACAATTGGCCAGATTTATCCTTCCTATGGGATTCTTTAAAAATAAATTTAAAAAATATTAGGTAGAAAATAAAACTATTTGAGTCATTAAGCAGCATTTATGCTAGTACAAACTAAAATTTAAAATCCATTAATTTAAAAATTAAAATTTAGTTACACTAGACTTAGAGAAACATATTCAATATTTATTGTTTCTTGCTGAATATAAAAATAGAATTCAACTGATAGCTCTTGCCAACTATCCTACAAAACTCTTTATGATGGAAAAATTCAAACAGAAAAAAAAGAATATAATGAACCTCCATGTACCTCAACAATCTTCAACAATTAGAAACACATATTCAACCACTTTTTACTTATAACACTTTTCTCTTTCTATAGGAAACCTAGATATCATATTTCATGTATAAATATTTTTTATGTTTCTACAACAGGCAAGGCCAAATAATTGCTTTGGATTGTTGGAAGTCGTATCATTCCTACCGTAAAAGAGACAAAGCAGAGAAAAAAATTCGTGAGACCAAATGGTTCTGCAAATGGGAAAAGGGACACATTTGGGCACAAACAATGAATAAACAGACAATAAAAGTGTCAATTCTATTAGAAATTCTAAAAAAGAAATTACAATGAAATATACCATTTTAAAATGTTAGATTGTGTAAGTCTGGAAAGAATAGTAACAACCTCTGTCTGTTGATTGGTTGGGGTCACTGTGAGAAATAGAAATTCTTATACATAACTACTGAAAGTATAAAATGGTCAATTACTGGTTGGCAATTTGATAATAGCAGTCAGAAAGCATGAAACATTGAGCATCTTCTGAGCCTACAATTCCACCTAAAAGAAATGTATCCTAAGAAAATACATAAATAAGTGCACAGGGATTTTTACATGGGTAGTCACTGTTTTTTCATAAGTGAAAAATCTGAAACAAATTAGATGACAATAATATGGGGCTATTTAAATAAATCATGGTATTATGTTTCCAGCAAATATAGCACACTACTAAATAATCTGAAAGTCTTCCCATTAGATAACTCTCCAAACGTTAGATAATTGAACTCACAAGAAAGTAAACGAAGACTTCAAAGGCCAAACTCAATGAGGAAGAGAGAATGTAGAATAGTAAGCTTACCTAAAACCCTGGCTTCCTTTGGGGCATTTGCCAACACTACAAACTCGGAGCCTAGATTCACACAGGTGAAATGATATGATATAAATTCTAGTGTTTGCTTTAAAGTACTCTAGCAAAGCAACAAGAATAAAAATGTGCGTGTGTTGTGGAAAGAGAAATAAAACATGAAAAATTATAATTAATGAAGCTAGGAGTTCATCACACTATTTCAGTTTTGTGTAGCTTTGAAATTTTCAGTTATAAAAAGTAATTATTTTCATGCACATGTGTGTATATGGAAAAAGCAAAGGCCAAAAATAGTAATACAGTAGTCCCCAACTTATCCATGGTCTCATTTTCTGCAGTTTCAATCACCTGAGGTCAATTACAGTTTGAAAATATTAAAATGAAAATTCCAGAAATAAACAATTCTTAAGTTTTAAATTGCACACTGTTCTAAGTTGCATGGTAAAATCTCGCATCTTCTAGCCTGGGATGTGAATCCTCCCTTTGTCCAACATATTCATGCTGTACCCACTGCCCACCTATTAGTCACTTAGTAGCTGTCTTGGTTATTGACTGTTGCAGTATTGCAGTCCTTGTGTTCAAGTAACCCTTATTTGACTTAATAATGGCCCCAAAGTACCAGAGCAGTGATGCTGGCAATTCAGATATGCCAAAGAGAAGCCATAAAGTGCTTCCTTTAAGTGAAAAGGTGAAAGTTCTTGACTTAATAAGAAAAGAAAAAAACTTGTATGCTGAGATCTACAGTAAAAACAAATCCTCCATCCATGAAATTGTGAAGAAGAATAAAGAAATTTAAGCTACTTTTGTTGTCACACCTCAAACTGCAAAAGTTATGGCCACAGTGCATTAAGTACTTTGTTAAGATGGAAAAGACACTAAATTTGTGGGTGGAAGACATGAACAGAAATGTATTGTGAATGATGGTAATTGGGTTCAGTACCTTCCATGGTTTTAGGCATTCACTGAGGGTCTTAGGATGTATGTATCCAGTGCAGATAAGGGGGGAATACTTACATTACTGAATAAGAATAAGTTAGGAGACTTGCCTTAGAAGATATTAAGATTTATTTTAAAGCTATGGTCATTGAGATTGGGACAGAAAAAAACAAAGGAAAGAGAATAGAAAGCCTAAAAATAAATCTACCCATATAATGATACCTTGATACATGCCAGAAATGGCTTTGTGGATCAATGTGGAAAGGACTGACCATTCAATGATTCAATCACTTGTTATCCAGATGAAAAAGAAAATCAACTCTAAGTAAATTAAATGTGAAGTATAAAACTCTATAACTTTAGAAGGAGGTATAAGAGAAATCTTTATGACTGCAGGGTAGTTTCTTAAATAAGACTCAGTAAAGCAGAAACAAAGCAATGGATTGACAGATCTGATTACCTTAACATTAGAAAAGTCTGTTCATGAAAAGACTCAATAAAGATAAAAGACATGCCAAGCCTAAGACTAAAGAAATATAACTGCAATCTACCAAAGAGTTTAAAAATGGATAAAATATAGAAAATAAATTCATAGGAGAGAAAATATAAATGGCCATACACACAAGAAAAGATGCTAACTCTAGTAATCAAAGAGATATAAAATAAAAACAAAATGAGATAACATTTCACATCTATCATACTGACAAAAGTTTAGAAGGCTGACATATGAAGTGTTGGTGGGAACTCTGAACTCTCAGATACTTCTGTTGGGAAAGGAAAATTGTACAACCGCTCTCGAGAATCATTTGACAAAATCTAGTGTCAAGTTGAAGATGTATAACCCTACAACTCAGCAATTCTACTACTGGGTAAAACTCAAGAAAGAACGCTCATCCACATATATAAGAAACTAAATTACAGCTGCATTGTTTGTAATAGCAACAATTTGGAAATAAACTAAGTGTCCATAAATAGAAGAGATAAATTGTGATATGTTCTTACAATGGAATACTATACTACCAAGAAAAATGGACAAACTAGAGCTACACATTATCAACCTAGACTAATTTCACAATCCATATTGATCCCAAAAGGGCAAGTTGCACAATAATACAGACAGTATATTATTCATATAATGTTTAAAAACATTCAAATGTAATAACATATATTGCTTATATACATATATAGGTTGAGCATCTCAAATCCCAAAATCTTAAAATCCAAAACTTTTTGAGCACTGACATGATGCTCAAAGGAAATGATCATTGGAGCATCTCAGATTTTGGATTCTCAGATTAGGGGACACTCAACTGGCAGGTATAATGCAAATATTTAAAAAAATCCCAATTCTGAAACACTTCTGGAACAAAGAATTTCAGATAAGAAATACTCAACCTGTACAGTAAAAATTCAAAGAAATGCACAGGAACAATAAACAATTTTAGGATAGGGGCTATCTCTGTGAGAGACAGAGAATTACATAGAGAGCTTCATCTGGACTGATAACACAGAGGTTGACTGAATTTTTTAAAGCCCTTTTGAATGTCTTGAACATTTCACAATAAATTTTAAAAATACTAACAATATTAATGATTACAATATAATATATTAGGCTATCAAATACATTATAGATGTATCTTTATTGATGTGGAAAGATGTCAAAATGTATTACCAAGTATAAATCATGTTATAAAAAGCATGTTTTTGTTTTAAAAAGATTCATAAATGAATATATGATTATTATATATTATACATTTTAAAAGTTTAAGATATACAACCAAAATATAAACAATAGCTATCTCTGTTATAGATGATTTGATTTTCCTTTTTCATTCTGTCATTTCTATTTTCCAGTGTTTGAATAATAAATGATCTTACTTGGACAATGACATTAACTTATTTAAAAATGAGATATGATTTTACTTCACAAAATCCTATTATTAAATTTTAGAAACAAAGCCAAATCATTGTTCCTGTAGGTAGTTTCCCATTGCTGTTTTATCCCAAATATAGATAAGTCAACTAGCTAATAAAATACAAAATTGGATTTAATATATTTCCAACTGAAAATGTCAAAAAAAAAATTATGAAACATTCCAGCAGAAAAGGAAAAATATACATCTTAAGGTATTTTACGAGTGGTCAAACCATAGGGAATGGATAGAATATAAAATTTTTACACAAATACACAACACACACACTGTGGTCTATAACAAGGACATTTGTAATGGCTTAGTAAGCACACACAGAGAGGAATTCGTGAGTGGGTGGTAGGGGCCAAAGGGAACACTTGCATAAAACACTACATGAAAGTCAAGCAGGACTTTCACCAACGAACCAGTACTGTTTGAATTACCTTTCGCTTTTCATCATCTGGATAAGTCCAGTAAGAGATACAGTTTCCAGAAAGAACACACCATCTTCGATGCCAGGCACCAAAACCACTAACATCTTCAAATATGGTCTGGAAAAGTCAATTGAAATGCTGGCTTTAGAAACTTGAAGAGTGTCCTAACAATGAAATGTTAATTCTATATGTTAAACTTCCATATGTTGACGTATTTCATACTTCAAAATCTATTTTATTTGTATTTTTATCATGTATTTTACCATTCATATCAGAAATTTACTTCAACATCATCTATAAGCAATTAAAAACATCCAGGTATTAACCCCAAATAAATATCTCTACCTAATTTTAGATTTTTTAAAGGGCAGTGCCCCTAACCAATGGCTCCTTAAAAAAGAGAAGTGCCTGAAATGTTGAAGAGTAAAATGATACTAGAATATTATGATAAAACTAACCAATGATAGCATATTAAGTTAAACCTATCTTAATATGGAAGATTGGCATTTAATTTTTATTCAGGAGAACAAATATTCTTGTTCTGACAGGATTAGAAAAAAGGCAGTTTGTGATTATAAACCTTGATGGATTCCTGGGATAAACATCAGGACTCCAAGCCCACTGCTGAACTACAAGCACACTTGGAAGCAGCGCGTCCCTTGCGGGCAGGTGTTTGGCCAGCTCCTGCCTTACGAATGCAAGTTATATTCTAAAGGTAGGTAAAGCAGTAGTGTTGGTTATGGACAGGACTCTGTAATAAGTAGCTAATGACATTTGGTTTTTTTCATAGAAGCATTTCCACTTAAACAGTGTAAGTAGAAGCTGGGTCCCTACCCCAACTATTTTTTAGTAGTAGTTATAACTGAGCACTAATCTGTATGAAAGTCCTCACTTTTAATTTTAAAAAAATTCCTTTAGGAAATTTTATGTTAAAGAATAAAGCAAAGTCAAAACATAACAATGCTGTAGATCAGTGGTTGACAAATTTTTTCCATAAAGGGCCAGAGTAAAGACTACAGACTTTGTGGGCCATATGGTCTCTGTCACAACTCTTTAGCTCTGCTCTTGTTGCACAAAAGGAGCCACAGACACTAAGTAAACAGATGAGCCTATGTTCCAATAAAAGTCTATAAAAACAGGCAGTGGACTCTACTATACTGCCTTCTGATACCGATAATCCAAAGGCATTTTTGTGTTTGATTTCAGAATACATTAGGGCTTTTCTACCTTCAAGTCACAACTTTACCTTTCTGTGATAGCTAGTAATAAACAACTAAAATCATTTGGTTCTTACTGTGAGGCACCATTCCTAAGTATGTCACCATCTCTATGCTGCAGACATCTAAAACTTGTCAGTCATTATTTCAATTAATCTTTACAGTAAACCTATGATAGTAGGATACACAGTCTTCTCAGTTCACTAGTTTATGTGAATTTCCCAAAAGTTGGCTTGAATAAGGAAGGCAATCTCTGGCTGCTGAAGAAAGTTACTTTGTATGAGAGGAAATGTTTCCATGTCAGATTGAAACCTCAATTTACTTAGCTGACTATAACCACATTCCCTCCTGACCCACTTTTGCTCTCCTCCCCTAGTCCATCCTCTTTCCTCTCTAAAGCGTACCTTTTTCTGGGCAACCATGCTCACAGCCACCCAAGGAAGATGAAAAGGAATCTTATTATTTCAATCTCAAGTACAAAAGTTACAACAAATGACTCGCCAGCCCCCTCCTGTGTTTATGTTCATCTTTTATATCATAAAAGTAATATAGAGACAATGAAAATTTTGACAGGCAAGAATAACACCAGCTATTATCATAGCTACTATGATCAGAGAGGAATAAGAAAAGAACAGCCTTTTCATCTTTATAGCTGAGGAAACTAAGGGCCAGAGAAAGTAAATGACACACACTCACAAAGCAGAACTGGAACTTTCTAGCTGCCAGTCTAGAATGTCCACCTCTTACTGCTCCCCAGTCAAGGCAGAGCTGGACCAGCACCACTTCAGAACCACTTACCAGCCTCTTTGGTTGTAGTCTCCCTCATTCTAGCTGCCCTGGTACACCACAAAGGGAAACTGAATTGAGCAGCTTTCATTTCAATCACTACCTCTATGTTTTACAGGGGGTAGAGGTAATTAAAATGCATTGTTTAGGCAGAGGAAGTTATGTTGGCAAGTCTTGAACTCTTTCTTATTATATTTCTATACACGTGGATGTGATAAAAATGGGCTGTAGGATTCAAGACAGAGTAAAGAATCTAACAAACTAGTTTAGAGCCCAGTTGAAAAATTAAATAGATTAGACATCACATGCAAATGAACGAGCTACCATAACAGAACCCATCAGTTGCGAAAGCTGTCTAAAATAAAAAATAAAAATATTTACATTAAAAGAAAAGAGCAATAGACTCTTAAACACTGCCTTTAAGTCAGAAATTTATAAGAATGCTTTTCCAAGAATATCTAGTGCCACCTGCTGGATTTACATGTAAAAAAGCTACGGAGGACTAAAAAACTTTGTTAACAGTACCCTTGGGAAGTCTGTTCCACAGTTAACTAGGCCACGTGGGCTTTCTTTACAATCTAGCTCTTTTTCTGCACCTTTGACAGCAGTTGCAAACTGATTTGTGACATTCCTTGTATCATTCAAATTCTTGCTTCGTAGAGAAAACTGAAGCGATTAGATTTTCTCTACTTGCACCACACTCACAATCTTCTTTGTATTCAACACACATACTTCTGTCCTCTGGCAAATGGGAAAGGTATAATTCTGTATAAGAACAAGCCCATAAAGTGTGGCTTGGGCATATTTCTCCCCACTTTCACCACATTGCTCCATGAATTACTCCATTAATCCTAGTTTAGGTTCCCCATGGCCTCCATCTTCAACTTCTTTGGCCCTATTAGAAACTGCCTGTTTGCAGTGAAATCCACCCAAGTCTCTCCTATCTTAATAAAATGCCAACAAAATCCTTCTTTCCCCCTACATACTTCTGCAAGTACCACACTCTTCTCTCTTGACCCATCTCGCTGCCAAACTGTTTCCAAGAGTTGCTCCTGCCCTCAGTCCTCACCTCCCACTCACTCTAGAACCATTTGCGATCTAGCTTCCGTTCTCACCGGGGCTGGAATGACCTCCTGGTAAATAAGACCAACAGTCATAACAATTCCTGATGTGACTTGGCCACTCCCTCCTTCTAACACTCTCTTCGCTTGGCAACCATGATGCTAGAGCCTCCATTTCCCTCCCTGCGGTCCGCCTAAGGGCTTCCCTCTCCTGTCTGTCCTATAAGTGCTGCTGTTCCCCACAGTTCTGCTTCACTCCTTCGCCCTGGGCTTTGACCACCATTTCCATGCTACAGATATCCAAATCTTTACCTCAACTAAAATGTCTTTAGCTCCAAATCCAGATCTTTGAAACATGTCTCTAGGCATCTATAATTCAAATTGTTTAAAACTTATAACTCATAAAAACGTCCCACCTCGGGTGGGAATTGAATGAAAAGGGGCATGAAAGAACTTTCTGGGTAATGGTAGTGGTTCTATATCTTCATAGAAATTTGGGTTACGCAAGGTGTATGCATTTGTCAAAGGTCAGGGGATGTGCACTTACAATTTAGGGAAAAGTATCTAATGTCTACAGTATACTTTGAAATTACCAAAAAGATAAGATAGATTGAGCAATGGGCTGAGGAATGGCTAAAAGTAGATATGTAATAAATAAAGAAGAGTAAAAAGTATGACAGGTAAAATCTAGATGGTGAGTATATGGGTGTTCATTGTAAAATTCTATCAACTTGCTTTATGTTTGCCACTTTTTACAATAAAATGTTGGGGGAAGATACACCAGCTCCCACCCCAAGCGTGGGAGATGATTTGCTCTTCCCACAACGTCCCTTATCTCAATGGCATCCCTGCCACCAACAGGTTGTGCATAGCAGGAATCTGGGTGCCATCCTGACTTCTGCTTTTCCACTCCCGAGAGCCAAATCACTAGGGTCTGCCCTTCCTCTCTCTCCATGTCCCCATGACCAGTCTTTCTCTCCATCCCAGCTGCCAGTCCCCAACCTCTCTCACATGGAGTAACTCAGTCTCCTAAGCAGTCTTCTTCAGGGTTGTAATTCTTCAATCTACTTTCACACGTCAGTCAGAATGATTTTTCTAAATTCCAAATTTGTTGATTTCCTCAGCTTAGAATCCTATGAGATCTACTCATTGGCCCCAGGACCAAGTCCAAGTTCTTTAAAAAAAACTCTTTAACACTTGGCCCATTTCTCCTAACCACACTTTCCTCCCCAATCACTCTCCTCACCACCACCAAACACACACATACACTCAAACTCTAAGCTCCAGCTATCCTGAGATACCTGCCACTGTCTGAATATGACATACTTCTTTTCTTTAGGTGGGGGTGAGAGACGGAAGGGTCCTGCAGGCCACTGTACATACTCTCCTTATTTGAAACACTTCTCCCCTTTCTCCCTGGCTAATTTACTCAGCAGTCTCGAAGTTACTTCCCCTAGGAGCATCCTTTAACTCTCCCTACTCACAGTCAAGACCTGGTATCCCACCAATTTACACCTAGGCACACCCCATGGTTTCTCCTCTTATAGTACTGCATTGTCTTTGCCTGGTCACTTGCATTTCTCCCAGCTAAACTAAAAGGTCATGAGTGGAGAAATTTTTTGTGGCCTATTACATCCCAACACCAGCACAGTGATTGGCATGTACGGGATATGCAACAAGTCTTTACTGAACCAACTTATCATTTAATCACATAGGATTTCATTCCATAGGAAACCAAATCTGCATTTCATAAAAAGAAAAAAGAAAATAAAGATTAAGTGATGTTACTTACTAGAAAACTTCTTTCTTCAACACTGGAATTCACTTGACATTTTATTTTTAAATAAATATGACCTTCTAAAGGAGCTAAAAAGGGCACCTGCAAAGACAGAGAATAAATTATTTGCAAAACAGTTTCGAAGAGTGTTTTTTCTTAATAAACCACGCATAAACTATGAACAGAGCATATTACACCATGAAAACACAAGCATTTTTTAAAGCTGGAATGTAAAAATGTCACCAAAAGGCCACTGGTTCCTTAGCAACAAATACTTTTGAAGAATAAATTTATTCATGGTAAAGCTTGACAAAAACAAAAGCCCTAAGAGCCAAGTTCTTGTGAGAAAGAAAACATAGATTTAAGAAGAGAATACACGTTTATCCATTCTCCATCAACAGAAGAATATACTCCATAGGTGACTGGATAAACCAACCTGTAAATTCATATAATACAACATTACACAGCAATAAAGAACCATGAACTACAGAAATGGGAAAGCCAATCTGCGAATTCATATGAAATTGAAAGAGCCCCAAATAACTAAATCAATCTTGAAAAAGAAGAACAAAGTTGGAAGAATCGTACCTCCCAACTTCAAAACTTAATATAAAACTTTGGTAATCAAAATAGTGTGGTACTGGCATAAGAACAAACATGTAGACAAAAGAAATAAAAGCGAGAGTCCAGAAATAAACCCATACATCGAGGGCTAACTTCTTGACGAGGATGCCAAGACCATTTAAAGGAAAAGAAATGTCTTTTTCAACAGTGCTGAGAAAACTGGATATCTACATGCACAAAAGAGAATCTGGACTTCTAACTCACACCATATACAAAAATTAACACAAAATGGATAATGACCTAAATAGGAGAGCTAGAACTATAAAACTCTTAGAAAAAAAGAGGTAAAGCTTCATGATCATCAATTTGGCAATGGATTCTGAGATATACTAAAGGCATAAGCAAAATAAGAAAAGAATAGGTTAATTACACTTCATCAAAATTAAAAAACCTTCAGTATAGAGGTTCCCCCCCAAAATAAAAATAGAACTACCACATAACCCAGCAATCCCACTTTCAGGTATTTAACCAAAAGAATTGAAATCTGGTTCTTTAAGTGACAATTGCACTCCCGTATTCATTTCAGCATTATTCACAACCTAAACGTTCATCATTAAATAAAGAGATCAAGAAAATGTGGTACATATATACAATGAAATATTATTTAGTCACAAAAAAGAAGGAAATCCTGTCATATGCTAAATATGAATGAAACTTAAAGACATTATGCTAAGTGAAATAAGCCAGTCATAGGACAAATCCTGCATGATTTCATTTATATGAGGTATCTACACTTGCTCTTAGCCAAAAGGCTGAGAAACAATATATGAGAGGCCGGGCGCGGTGGCTCACGCCTGTAATCCTAGCACTCTGGGAGGCCGAAGCGGGCGGATCATTTGAGCTCAGGAGTTCGAGACCAGCCTGAGCAAGAGCGAGACCCCGTCTCTAATAAAAATAGAAAGAAATTAATTGGCCAATTAAAAAAATATAGAAAAAATTAGCCGGGCATGGTGGAGCATGCCTGTAGTCCCAGCTACCCGGGAGGCTGAGTCAGGAGGATCACTTGAGCCCAGGAGTTTGAGGTTGCTGTGAGCTAGGCTGATGCCACGGCACTCTAGCCCAGGCAACAGAGTGAGACTCTGTCTCAAAAAAAAAAAAAAAAAAAAAACTAACAATATATGAGATATTTAAGGTAGCCGAACTCATAGAGGTAGAAAGTAGAATGGCAGCTGACAGGGGCTGGGGGAGAAGAAAATGAGGACTTGCTGTTCCATGGGTAAAGAATTTTAATCATCAGGATGAAAAAATTCTACAGATCTGCTGTACAATATTGTACTTATAGTACACTTAAAAATTTGTTAAGAGGATAAATCTTATGTGTTATATACCATTATAAAAAAGTTATAAAAAATTATAAACTTTTGTCCATCAAAGCACATTATCAAGAAAGTAAAAAGATAATCTACAGAATGGTAGAAAATATTGCAAATCATATGTCTGATAATCATCTCGTATCCAGAATATACAAAGAACTCTGACAACTCAACAACAAAACAAAACCCAATTCAAACAATTCAAATAATCCAAAGCAAAAATTTACAAAAGGACTTGAAGAAACATTTATTCAAAGAAGATAGATGTTTGTATCTTCTAATGAGTACATGAAAAGATACTTAACATCAATAGTCATTAGAAAAATGCAAATTAAACCCACAATGAGGAATTACTTTTACACCCACTAGGATGGTTATAATAAACGAAAAAGAAAAAAAAACCACTCAAAAAGAAACATTGGCAAGGATGTAGAGAAATGGGAACCACGTTACTGATAAGATTATCAAATGGTGTAGATGCTGTGAAAAATAGTTTGGTGGTTCCTAAAAAGGTTAAACAGAATTATCATATAACCCCACAATTCCACTCCTAGGTATAGCCCCTAAAAAAACTGAAAACAGGTATACATATCCTTTTAGTTTTGGCCTTCAAAAAAAATTTTTTTAAACAGGTATTCAAACAAGTACATTTACACACATGTTCATAGCAGCAGTACTATTCATAACAGTCAAAAGGTGGAAACAACCCAAATACCTATCAACAAATAAATGAAATACAGTACATACATATAATAGTAAATTATTCGGCTATAAAAAGAAATGAAGTTCTAATATATGCTACATTGTGGATATACCTCCAAAACATTACACTAAGTTAAAGAAGCCAGATACAAAAGGTCACATATTGTATGATGATTCTATTGATATGAAACAGAATAGATACATCCATAGAAATAGAAAATAGACTGATGGTTGCCAGGGGCTTGGGGAGGGTAAAATGGGCAGAGACTGCTTAATGAATAAGGCTTTTTAATTTGGAGACATGAAAATGTTCTAGAACTAGGCAGAGGTAATAGTTGTACAACTTTGTGAATGTACTAAATGCCACTGAATTGTTCATCTTAAAATTACTTTTGTTATATGAATTTTATCTCAATAAATTTTTTAAAAACAATGAACTACTAACCCAACAACATGAATAGATCTCAAAAATGTCATGTTGAGCAAAAGATGACTCAAAAAGTACATATTCCCTGATTTCATTTAAGTAAAGTTCAAGAATAAGAAAAAATAATTTACGGTGAGAGAAATGAGAACAATGGTGGCCTGTAGGGGTTGGGACAGACTATAGGGAGTGATGGAAATGTTCTATATTTTGACTGGGTATAGTTATACAGGTATATACATTTGTTACAACTCACTTAATTCTACACTTACTAAGTCTCTATTTATCTGAAAATAATTTTTATAACTTTATTGAGTATACAATAAACTGAACATATTTAAAGTGTATGGTTGGATACATTTTGATATATATATATATTATAACCCATGAATCCTTCACACAACCATAATAATGAACTTCTCCATCTCCAGGAAACCACTGACATACTTTCTGTTCCTATAGTTGCTATAGACTACTTTTTCATGCATGTCATTTTGCCACAATAAAAACAAGTATTTTTTTTAAGGAAAAGAACCTAAACATGTGAGAAAATATTCTTATCAACTTTACATAGATAGTGTGTATATACACATATACACAATCTTACCACAAGAGAATAAAAGTTATCTGGGCAATAATTACCTTTCAAGGTTATATATGGGTAAAAAATAAAGTTGCCCTATAATACATATAACACAGAGTTAATACATTTCATGATGACAATTTTTATTGACTATTATTTGTGCCATTTTACTTCTAGGAAGATTTCCAAAATTAAGGACCCCATACCCAATATAAGTCTGCATTACAGAGAGGGTAGAAAGATGCTAACTTAGACCTAGCAGTGAAAGCCGATGTTGAAATCTATCCGAAAAACTATTAAAGTTCAATACAAAGAAGGTCTGGAATAGCCTAAATGCAGACCATATCCCACTACTGTCATGATGTGATGACTCTTCACTCTCAACCTTGGCTGATTTGCTAGCTATATATACAGACACCCAAAACTATACCGAAATTCTGTCCAGTAAATTTATCCCAACATGTGTTATAAGGATATACAAAAAGGAGTTCCACTTCCAAAAGATCACCATTTCTAGGCCAGGCGAGGTGGCTCATGCCTGTAATCCTAGTACTCTGGGAGGCCAAGGCAGGAGGATCACTCAAGGTCAGGAGTTCGAAACCAGCCTAAGCAAGAACGAGACTCCGTCTCTACTAAAAATAGAAAGAAATTAATTCACCAACTAAAAATATATAGAAAAAATTAGCCGGCCATGGTGGCACATGCCTGTAGTCCCACAGCTACTTGGGAGGCTGAGGCAGAAGGATTACTTGAGCGTAGGAATTTGAGGTTGCTGTAAGCTAGGCTGATGCCATGGGACTCTAGCCAGGGAAACAGAGTGGAGACTCTGTCTCAAAAAAAAAAAAAAAATCACCATTTCTACTAAACAATAAGAAAACACTGGATAAAATTCAAAATTTTATTTTCCTTGGGACATTAAAGAGCTGTGGCAACAAAAAGATTGAATAGACTAAATTCCAGTAAGAAATGTGCCCTTCCTAGGTGAACCAAATCAGGACCCACTTTGTTCTCTAGGGGTAAAGACCAGCAGAGGAGCAAGCTTGCCAAAGGCAATGAATTTTGCAGGGAAAAGAAGCAGCCAGCTGGGCCTTTAATGGCTGAGCTCGGGTTGTTGAGGTAGATGGGCATCTCAAGGAACGGAGGCAGAGCTAGTTCTCCCTACCTGCCAATTCTCCCACACAGGAATTTTGCTGAGTAACTGCGGGTTGAAGACAGGTCTAGAGAGCAGAGAGAAATCTTATAGACTTGCAGAACTTAGATCTCAAAGTTCTGTTCAAAGGTGAGGCCTGACCCCATTATCAAGGCATTTGAAATCAAAGCTGGGGCCAGGCGTGGTGGCTCATGCCTGTAATCTAGCACCCGAGGCGGGAGGATTGCTTGAGCTGAGTTCCAGACCAGCCAGAGCAAAAGTGAGACCTCGTCTCTACTAAAAATAGAAAAAATTAGCCAGATGTGGTGGTGCATGCCTATAGTTCCAGCTACTCAGGAGGCTGAGGCAGGGGGATCACTTGAGCCCAGGAGTTTGAGGTTGTTGTGAGCTAGGTTGATGCCATGGCACTCTAGCCTGGGCAACAGAGTGAGACTCTGTTTCAAAAAAAAAAAAAAAAAAAAAGTTGAACCAAAACTAACCAAAGCCCAACCTCAGCTCTCTGATTATATCAAAAAGATCAGCCCCTAATCCAAACTGTCTAAGAGACAGAAAAGCAAGTTATTACCTTCTTTCAGTCTTTGCTGCTCTTTTATAACATAGTATCTGGCCTACAATAAAAAAATTATGAGACATGAAAAACTAGGAAAATATAGCCGTTATCAAGGGGGGAAAGAAAAATAGCAGATCCACAGATGATTTAATGTTTGAATTAGAAAACAAGGACATTTTAAAATGTTAAGGAATTTAGAAAAAAAGATGGACAAAAATGGGTGAGAAGATAGAGAATTTCAGCAGAGAAATGGAAGCTGTAAAAAAAGATCCAAATGGAAATTTCAGAATTTAAAAAAAGTCTGAATTAAAAATCCATTATTCAATAAGTGGTGCTGGAAAAACGGGATAGCAACATGTAGAAGACTGAAACAGGATCCGTATCTCTCACCTCTCACAAAAATCAACACATGATGATGGATAACAGACTTAAACCTAAGGCATGAAACCATAGTAATTCTAGAAGAAAATGTTGGAAAAACTCTTATAGACATCAGCCTAGGCAAAGAATTTATGAAGAGGACCCTGAAAGCAATCACAGCAACAGTAAATGGGACCTGATTACATTAAAAGGCTTCTGCATAGGCAAGGAAACTATCATTAGATTGAATAGACAACCTGCGGAATGGGAGAAAATATTTGCATGCTATACACTGATAAAGGGCTGATAACTAGAATCCATAAAGAACTCAAGCAAATAAACAAAACAAAATCAAACCATTCATTAAAAAGTGGGCAAAAGATATGAACAGAAACTTTTCAAAAGAAGATAGACTAATGGCCAAGAAACATATGAAAAAATGTTCAACATCTCTCATCATCAGGGAAATGCAAATCAAAACCACAACCAGATATCACTTCACTCCAGTGAGAATGGCTTTTATCAAAAAGTCCCAAAACAACAAATGTTGGCTTGGATGCAGAGAGATAGGAACACTCATACTGTTGGTGGGACTGCAAACTAGTACAGTACAACCTCTATGGTAAAAAGCAGTATGGAGACACTTCAAAGAAGTGAAAAAAAGACATTGTATAAAAAAGACACTTGCACTCAAATGTTTATAGCAGCACAACGCACAATTGCAAAGATGTGGAAACAACCCAAGTGCCCATCAACGCATGAGTGGATTAAGAAAATGTGGTATATGTATACCATGGAGTACTACTTAGCCATAAAAAACAACGGTGAACTTAATACCTCTTATATTAGCCTGGATGGAACTGGAGACCATTCTTCTAAGTGAAGCACCACATGTACTCACCATTAAATTGGAACTAATCAATCAACACCTATGTGCACATACAGAAATTATATTCATGGGAAATCAAGCAGGTAGGAGGGGGTGGAGGGGATAGGTAAATTCACACCTAACAGGTACAATACACACTATGTGGTGGATGGGCACACTTTGACTCAAACGGTACAAAAGCAATTTATGTAACCAAAACGTTTGTACCCCCATAACATTCTGAAATTAAAAAAAAAAAATGTTTTCCATCTAGCATGAAAATACTTATACAAGAAGTATTTTAAAATAAATCTTTATTATCAACATATTAATACTTAGTAAAGACATCATCATGTCAAAAGTATCTTTTAAATTTAAAAGCTGCTTAAGCTATATGTGACAATTTTAAATGATTTCAAGTTTGAATTAAAGATGGCAAATATAAGAAAAAATCCAATTGTAGAAATTACATCATTAAAATAAAATGGTAACATACATATATTTAAAGTGATATTGACTTCTGAGTTGAGATAGAAAGGAAGATGCTATTGTCTGCCATTCATATTTATTGCCAGTGGAAAAGAATGACATCCAGATGGAATAACCTTGGTTCGGTCTAAATTTGAAAGTTTTTACTATAGTTTCCAACAATTTGATCCTCCAACATAATAAAGATAACTTAAAAACTTATACAAAAAGTATAAATCTCAATAGACTAATTCCATGAAATAAATCTCCAACTTCCTAAATTTAAAAGGTATCCATAATGTAGAATCAAAACAGCATAGGTCTCATCATTCTATTTGTTAAAAATCCCCTTTGCTTTTCTCTTTTCCTTATAGTCAGTTTTAAGTTCCTCAGGGTCTTTCCTCTCAATGCTAATTAGCACAGTTGCATTGTTTAGTCCAGAGAATGCTGCTGGTTAAAAGAATCTCAGATAGATGTGAAGAAAATGTGCCCTCTTACTTTATGGTTGTGGAAAAGTAGAAAATATTCTTGGCTAGAAGCTTGTCCTGATAAAGAATTGAATGGAGAATATTCACAAAAAGGTCAAGCTTACTGTCCCCTCCCCACAAGTGTGGAGACTTGGGTGGAAATGTATGATCCTATTCTGTTTTCTGTTTAACAAAGGAGTCTTTTAAGATAGCTACACTTCAAAGATTATGTTACTAAGAGCAGTAAAACATAATCTATAACCAAGATGATCATGTAATTTGTTATATGCTAGGATAGTTTTGAGAGTGAAAGGGGCACTGTTAATAATTGCACAAAGCCAGCCAGTCATGATAGTTCATGCTGTAGTCCCAGCTAGTCGGGAGGCTGAGGCAAGAGGATCGCTTGAGGCCAGGAGTTTGAAACTAGCCTGGGCAATATAGGGAGATCCTGTCTATGAGAAAATGAAAAAAAAAAAAAAAAAAAAAATTAGCCGGGAGTGATAGCATGTGCCTGCAACAGTCCCAACTACTCAAGAGGTTGAGGTGGGAGGATCACTTGAGCTCAGGAGTTGGAGGCTGCAGTGAACTATGATGGCACCAGCATAGGTGACAGAGCAAGACCCCATCTCTTAAAAAAAAAAAAAAAAAGATGGAAAGAAAAAGAAAACTTTAGATAATAAAAATAAAGTAAGTGCACAAGGCCAACAGGCATAAACTAGATAGCTTTGGGCACTCCAGAATGCCTAACCTCTTTAACCTCAAAACTCTATAATTCTAATTGTTTGTTTTACTTCATAATTGTTTGCTCTAATAATATTTAAATTGACATTTCTATTTCCTAGAAGGTATAAATACCTATGAAGTACCTTTAAATCAGAAGAAGAACTTTCTGATGTCCTTCTCCCTTTATCTATAAAAGTCTAATAAAACTATGACTGTTTTGGATTCCCTATTCAAAGAAAGAGTTTGACAGTCTGAATCATTGAGATTCGTAATTTAAGTTCCGGGAAACCAGGCTTTAAATCAGATATGTATAACCTCAAATAACATAGCAATCTACTGTCAGTGGTGTCCTAAATCTGTAGAGCAAACAACTGGATTAACCTCAATAGAAATCCCATTCGGAAGGGGATCTCAGAGATAACCCCTATGATTGTTGTATTATTTTGGTCAAGGCCCCAGTAAAATAAACAAACACTCCCTTGTACTGACAGTATCTGGTAGGACATGACAGACCTGTCTACCCTCTCAAAGTCAATTAAATAGGATTATTATGAGTATAGAAAGCCTTACATTTGTCCCACCAACTTAGCTAAAAGAACATCTAAACTTAATTATTTTAAATATGCTCCTGTATCAATTGCAAGCAATTGGAACAAATAATTGCTTCCTCTCATCACTTAGAAAAGCACAAAATTTGTCCCAAATTTCATCTCTAAATTGTACTGTATTTGACTCAGAAAGATACTTAAGAGTAAAAGACAACCTATTAAATTGAGTGATTTGATTTTGCACTCAATCATGTTGTTGGCTATTTGTTACAATTTCAAAGGAGTTAAGAGAATGGAAATATAATTTAATTTTAATTTGTAAGTGACATCTTGAATTAAAATGGAAGCCAAAAAAATTTTTCAAAAGAACAGTGTATATTTAAGATATGCCACTGAAATCTCTTTCATTTTAGAGATTAATGAAATCTCTTACACATGTAGAAATTGGCTTTGTAACAACAAGGAGTAAGAAATACAGTTCACAAAAACCCTAATTCCTATATTTATCTAACTTGCAAATCTTGTTTTAAGAATTTAAAATAAAATGAACCATCCAGTATTTTGTTAATGAGCATATCTTTAAACCCACAGAATGTTTGCAATTGATCTTTGCGAGAATATTAAAAATCTTAAGTTTTCTAAAATATATGATTATATTCAGTATTTTAGTGTCAAATGCATTTCAATTTCAAAATTAATAAGCAAAGAATCATCTATATAGCAATGTACCTATTAGCTAATCAAGACCATTAAAGTTTTCTAATTTTATTTAAAACATCACTAAGAGCTCTTTTAGTACATGGGAGGATCAAAAATATTAAATATTTTTTAGTTTTAAATAGAGTTACTAATTTGGTATTCTAACTGGTGCTTAGAAAATCAATATTGAGTGAATACAGAATTTTAAAGAACTATGAAACAGAAGAAAGATTACAGAAAAACACCCAAATACCAAACATGCATGGGAAAAAAAGAGAACTTTCAAAGTAGACCTTAAAGTATGAGAGTAGAGAAAAAGATGCCCATCTCTAAGAGTTTCAAGAAAGAATGTACATAATATCCTTAATTATTCAAAATAAACAAAAAGAGAGTTGTTAGTGAAACAAATATATGTGGATCAAAAATTAAGGATTGATTTTTAAGCTCGTTAGTTTCAAGCAAAGAAAATATGGCAACCTTTTCTCGGAACATATAGCCCAGTAGCTCTTGTGCTTTTACATCATAATTTATCTAAAACAAACAAAATAAAAGACAGAGAAAAAAAAAAACTCAGGATCACTTGATTTGTTAAGCTAGCTGAATTATTAAATAAAAAGTTACATAAATTTTTTTAAATTAACATGTTAAAATATATTTATACATTAATAGGGAATCAAAATTTCATATATAGATCTGCTTTTGGTCCATTAACTAAAAAAAAAAAAAAATCATAGAATTTTAAGGTTAAATTGTTTTAAACTAACCTAATATTCTATACTGGGAAAATAAAACCCCTGAGAAATGAAGTGACTTTGCTCAATGTAAAAGAATAAATTACTAGCAGGGCGAATACAAGAATCAGGCCTTCTAATACTTCTCTACTTCTTCATCTCAATATTCTAACTACAGAAATCTCTTATAATAATATCAAATATCACTGTATTATATAGCAGGAGTCAACCCAGGGAATAAAGTTTGCCTCTAGTTCTCTCATTTCTTAAAATGGTCTTGTTAGCTATTAAAAAGTTAGCTGTATCACATTATGATGAGAAAACACTCAATGGTGATATAACACAGATTTGAATTCTGAAGCTTCTAACTTGAGAGGGAAGTACGGAAGAAAATCCCTTAGATTTGTAAGTACTTTCCTAAGAGATTATCTTTCTCTCTCGTATCAAAACTTTCCATAAAATATTGCTTATTTCAAAATATCAGTTAAATAGGCAAGATATTATGTTTTAAAACTGTAAACTTAATATCTAAATGCAAGAAGTGATACTTCTTTAGTAATAAGTGACACTTTGAATAAGTCAGCATACACTACTATTAAGAGACAAAAGAGAAATACTTGCAACATCAAAAAATATATCATTTAGGTACACCCATACCTAATTAAAATGTGCAATTCTAAGAATGTACATTTTCAGCCAAAGATTCCAAATACTTGAAAGCATTGCAGCATTTCCATTAAGTTAATTTTTCTAAAATTAAAAAAAAAAAAAAACCACAATAATACACCCTTACTAATAAAGTTGGATTACCTTGTCCAGAGCAAACTTAGTGTTTCCTACAGAAGATAGTGACAGGGTGTAAGATCCAACAAGGGCAAAGTTGCTGGTACGCACAGCATTGAGACCTCCTGGACTGGCCATAACTGTGAAGAAGGAGGAAATGAAGTTTAGTTCAGAGTGACTTTTCTAAATGTAAATAGTAATTCCTCACCCTACCCTAACAGAATGAAATTAAATTGCCCCAGAGAAAGGGGCTGCTTCATTTTCCTCCATCTTTAAATATGGAAGAAAACAAAACATCAACATATGTCCTAATGAAAGAAAACTATTAAGTATTTTGCACTTTAATTTAAGTGAAGTACAGGCACTCCTTAACATTTGGGATGAATGAATTTTTAAAGTCACAGACCTAAAAATGTGTACATACAAAGCAACTTCTCCATAAAAAATATGGACAAGACTTCATTCCTAGTTACAGTCCAGCATGACATAATTAGCAGCAGAGACTATCTCTGCACGGGTCTTCTTAGTAACTCTATTATGCTACAGAGAAGATAAAGACCAATAACCCAAAAGTGGTAAGGGCAACCAGCTCCATCCTAATTCCCTTTGAAAACACAGGCCAAGGGCCATTCCAGAGAAGGCCTTTCCTGGCTCACTGGCATTCTAGTTCCCAGTGAACTAGAAGATGCTCTTCTGACATGATATAGTTCCAGTTATGGCCAGGAAAGTTAAAGGAAGTAAACTGCACAGGGCAGATAGCACAAAATAAATCTATAGAACAAGGGAAGTTGAGGTGAAGCGTAATGCTATCTGCTGCATTGTCAAGTGACTAGGGATCATATGTATATTGACTACTAGAACCTGAATGATGTAATGATTGGTAGTCCATGGTGGTACCTGATGAAGATGCAATGAGATTACATGCTATTCTGGCCAGTAATCTTATATATTATTTAAAAACCCATATAAAAAATATTATCCATAAGAGACCAAGGTAAACACTCATAAATCAAGATGGCATATATATATGCAATTACTTAGTTCTTTACTTTATTCTAAAGTTTTAAGTAGTTCAAGATCGACTCACCTGAAGAATGAATGTTGCTTTTCTAAAAAGGTGTGAAAAGAAACATAAGTTATTTCTTTTATTTGACACAATGATTTAAATATCAAATACAAAACTTTTTTAACACAATAAACAATAATTTATTGTGTGTACCACAATAAACACATTTCAGAAAACATTTTTCCTGCATAAATATCAGAGATTTTTCCCCATTTTCAAAATTTCCATAGTGTCAAGGGTTTAGAAATGGTCAACCATTTTAAATTATATGTATAAGATGAAGATTTCTCAAGGAAGCTCAATTTCTTAAAAATTCTACTTACTGTGCTCATAGATGTGAGGAGTCGCTTTGGAGTAATAGCCTAAAAGAAATGATAGCTTAGTATATTTCCTATTAAACATTATGATCCAGATTTTAAAATTAACCAACCTTGAGATGTTCCTACATAGAGAATAATTCTTGAATATGAATACCTTATACTTGAGTCCTTGGCTTTCTCATACTGTTATTCTTTTTTTTGTTATAAAAACAATTGTTTTAAATGATGACTTAGGAAAAGAACAACAGAGCAAAGACAGGGAAGGTTGGAAAGCAAGCTAGTGCTTCTATTCCTTACGACTGCACAGTGACCATATATATAATTCTGTACTGGTTTAGAGAACTTAGTGAGACAAAAATTCAAAGAAAAGCCTTGAGAAAAGTCTTAACCAGTTATAAAAGTTAGTGTCAAGTAAATGTAGAGAAAATAGAATTACCTAGCCTGAGGGTATCAGGAGCTTATATCTAGAATCATGATCACCTACTATTAATTTACTTTCAGTATTAATACCTACATAACATAGTAACTAGAAATTTAGAGCATTGAACTGATCCAAAAACTTCATAAACATTAAAAATTGTACATAAAACTGGTATGATGATATTTATTATTTCTGATTATAATATTTTACTGGGTTTCTTTAATTCTCACCTTGGATTTGGATGTTTTTTTCTTCTTATCAGGGCCTGAAGAATCTTTCTTTTGTACCTACACATAAACCCGAAGCATAATTCATTTAAAATCTAATATCATTAAGAAAAATATACTATTATTTTAGAAGGCTTTAACTGCTTACCAAGCTGTAAACTTCGATATTTATTTCAAAGTCATTGGATACATCTTGCCTGGAAAAATAAAGCATTAAATAAAACTATGAGAAAAACCACAAGCTATACCATTAAAAGTGATGCCATAAATACTGTTACAAGACTGAGAGTAAAGGAATCCACTGTGTCTTTAAAGACAATAAGAATTGGTAAGAACAGTCTATTTTTTTCCTATAATACAAGTCATAAGTATTTTCCTCAGTATTTTATAACTCAACATCTTCAATAATAATAGTATTAATAATTTTTTTCAAAGTAGATTTTGACTCTTTTGTTTCAAAATAAATCTGTTTCACTAAATATAAATGTTTTTTCATTAAGATTGAATGTTAAGGCAAGGCATGGTGGCTCACAGCTGTAATCCCAGCACTTTCGGAGGCTGAGGCAGGAGGATTGCTTGGGCCCAGGAGATCAAGACCAGCCTGGGCAACATAGTGAGACCTCATCTCTACAAAAAAATTTTATAAAATAAGAAAACTTAGGTGGGCATGGTGGCATATTCCTATAGTCCTAGCTACTCTGGAGGCTGAAGCAGAAGTATCACTTGAGCTCAGAAGTTTAAGGCTGCAGTGAACTATAATGACACCACTGCACTCCAACCCAGGCAATACAGAACTTGTCGCTTAAAAAAAAAAATAGCAATAACCTAAAAAAAAAAAAAAAAGGTCTAAATTTAATATATATCACTTCAAAATATTTAATACCTATAGCCACATGGAAGAAATGTGCTATTCAACAAAAGATCAGAAACATATAAAAAAAATTAAACCAACAAATTAAAAAATGAGTTATTTATAAAAGGAATGAACAAAATTATAAATGCCACCTGCAAGCTTACACTATATCAACTCTACTATTAATACAAGAAAAATATGTTTGAACCATCAAAAGCCTAATTTACTTACAAAGTAAATGTAGTAGTGAATGTCAGAGCATCACCATTAAGAGAGTTTGAAGTACTTGCTAATGGTGTGGCTACCATATTTTCAGCTCCTGCTTTTAGAATAATTAAGTAATAGTAATTTGCTGCATCTGCAAGAAGTAATCACATTACATAATTAGCACAAGCAAAATCAGATTAAGCAATTCAGCATTCTGGAATACCCAAGGAATAAAGTAATACTGCAACTGATTTATATAAAATTTATTTTAAAAATTACTATAATCACTTTTCAGACACAAAATGCTAAATAAGACCTAAGCAGACAGCTAGAATCCTGGAATAAGCATCACCAAGGTCTCTCCCTATTATGTCAATTGAAATCATTTGCTCTACATTTCTCAACTTCTGCTGACTTTGAATTTTATCTAATCACCTTTAATTCTTAGCTAATAAAGTAAATCTTAAAAAGGTAAATTATAATTTGGTATTCGAAACTGAAGTTAAAATACTGTATCTCTGTAAAAAGTTACTCAGAGATAAATTACAATAAAAATATAAACTATTTCTTCTTGTAATGACTACATATCTCAAGGTACATACTAAATGACCAATAGAATTCTGCCCAGATCCCACCAAAATCAGACAACAGCAAGAATTAGAATCTAAATTACCTTATTCCTACAAAAATGCTCAAACTTTAAGATCTCCATTGTTTACTTTCCCAGTACCTGAAATTCACTTGTCACCTATGTTTAGCCCTCCTTTCCCTCAAAGAAAATGTTCCACACAGATAACAATTTTTAAAAACCTCTAAAAACCATATTCAACATTTGACAAAACTTTTATGCTCAAAATTAGATTTAACTAGCCTTACTTTCAGTTAGAGCCATGTCCATTATTGTGTAGATTGGTAACCCTATATACAAAATTATCCTGTAGTTATTTTTTATACACATTTTTTTTTCATTTCAGGTTTGTTTTTAATGTCATTTTTGTAAAAGCCAAAACTTAAAAGCCAATTTTTAAGTCATCATTAAAAATTAAATAGTTAACATAATTTATACACATATCATGATAAAAGGAACCAAAGGCTCAAGATACAAGCTTTACACCTCTTTATTTCTAAGCATCTTCATGCATGCATTACTTATTCCTATCTTGTATGATACAATTCCTATCTAGGTAAGGTTCATAATTTAACATATGATCTAAAAGTGATACAAGTAAAAATCACCATACCTGGTTTCTGAACTGTACTGCAGACAAAATCTGCTTTTAGAGGCAAGCGAATTTCTGACAAAGTAACTGATCCTTTGGATGGGACAAATTCGCTTTTGGATATGTGACCAGCATTATTCTTCCTCTGAGGTCCTTCATTCTTCAATTTATTCAACTCCTCAATCAAAAGTGTTCTCTTCTCAGCTATGTAAAATATGCAAGTTAATGTTTCAAATATTAAAATTGCAACTGTTTCTAAATGAGAGGCAATTCAAGAAAGTGTACTGGTGTGGTAATTGTACATAAGACCAAGAAAAAACCAGTAACTTTCTTATACAAACAGAGGCAGGTAGTTAGGTAAAACCTTGATTGCTCATCTGTTTACCAAGTCCTAATAATTTAATACTTCAATTTTTGGTCAGTCTTCTTCTGTGGTCATCTCCCCACCCCAACAGGACCTGTCGTACCACACATACACAACAAAATTCATAGAAGTTGTTTTAGCTATTTATAGATAGGGAGAGAAAGAGAGAAAGAGAATGTATATATGTGTATACATGTGTATGCATATATACATTCATTCATTCTCAGAATATTCTTCACAACTGCATTTCTTCAAATGTATTTCAGTTGCTTTTACCTTGAAAACTACATTTTATTTTACATGGAGAGTTCTTACAACCTCATAAGTACAAGAAACAAAAAAACAGACCAACTGAAACAGATGATCAGAAAAAAATCCTTTCTCCAAAATTTGATATTTATGAATATACTACACAAAATGGATTTTCCCTGGTTGGAAATTCTGTTGGAACTTTTTCAGGCACATCTCACGTACTTGCAATTAGAAGAAGTCTTTCTGCTTCAGCTTCTTCTAGGGACCCTTTTCCATGCTCTTCATCAACACAGCAGTTAAGAGCCTGGCTAGCTTGATAGATCACTGTCTGTTGCAAATTTATTTCGTTATTGAGTTCCTAGTAAAACCAATGAGAGAAGGGGGAAAAATATACATTTTAAATCACCATTTTCACTTTCTTTAAAACTTTAATTCTAACTAATCTGATTATACAGTTTCTAAAATTTCCAGATAATGAAGTCAAAATGTTAGAGCTTCACTGTTCAAATTTCTAGACTGCACCAAAAACATTTAACATATTATAATTAAACTATAAACATCCTTTCTTATTAACAGACTTCCAATTCATACTTATTAAAATTAAAACTGGGGTCATGTCCAACAAAGCAGAAATTTAGAAAGTATCTGATTCATTTAAATTACAATTATGTCATTTTTTTAAAATGCTTTCCGTAGCATAAAAAAAAAGACCTAGAAGAGCATAATAAATTTCACATTACACCATCAATCAATTAATAGTTATAATTTAAGGATATTTATGACAAACATATTTAAAAATAAATATTTCAGCAATATCAAACAAGCTTCCAACTTTTCCAAAAAAGAGAACCTTTCCAAAACTCAATTCAAGAGTGATTTACTGAGCTTCCATATGCCAGACACCCCTCTATTTACTCAGGGTTCAGGGATGAATAAGGCTGGGCCCTTGTCCTCACCAAGCTCACAATACAGTGCAAGAAACATTCCAAATCCCCTTTCCACAGAAGTGCATACCTGTATTTTCTGTTTGATATTAACTTGACAAGGAAAAGCATTCTTTTTTTCATCCAATTTTGAAGTAACATCTTCCTTCCGAACAATCACCTGCTTTATTGATGGGCGTTCTGTTTCTTTGAATCTTTGAGATCTATATGCATCAATGCTTCAGGAGATAAGTTAAACTCTGTTAGAAATTCAGCAAAACACAGAGCACTATCCTTTATTGAACATATCAGCATAATTTGATACTGATATTGAACATATCAGCAGAACATTTCACCAGAACAGAAATGCTGCTTGGTGAAAGAGAGGCTGACAAACTTATTCCAAACTTTTAGACAGATGAGTTATTAATAATATCATAGTTACAATAAGTGAGATGTGCAACGTTTGGGGGATGGTCACGCTTGAACCTCTGACTCGAGGGGGGAGGGGGGGCATGGGCAATATATGTAACCGTAATATTTGTTACCCCCATATGCTGAAATAAAAAAAAAATAATAATAATATTATAGTTACAAATTGTAACACAACTTAACGTTAGTTAGTGAGTGAATGCCTTCCAGAAAAGATCTTACCTATATAGAAGATCACGATCTTCAGAACCAATGCTATCACCAGACTCAGCTCGAGGGACACGGGTTCTTTGGAATTTTCCCGGTTTGGGACTTTCATCACTTATGCTGCTAGTGTCTTTCAATTCCAACTTAGGTGAGGAAACTAAACTCTGTAGGAAAACACAAAAAATATTAGCAGATTTTATGGATAATTAACATTGATTCCAAATAATAATTAATTTAATTCTGAGAAAATAAATGAATTCTTCTCCATTTTTAGGAAATAAACATCCGATAAGTTGATTGATTCATCATAAAAACAAAACAAACTGAAATAAGTTCCAAAAACATAAGTGAATAAATAAAAGTACAAAGACAGCTGAAACTTACACATTTTTAAAAAATATTTCTAACTGAATCACTCTCCAGGGCTACAGTTATTCAATTTAGGGTAATAGCTACTAATAACTGTAGTTAGCTCTCCATAAATGTTAGTTACATATGTCTGGTGCTAAATACTAACATGACTTAATATTTACATCAACCCCATGTTACAGGTACTATTAATAACTTCTTTTAACAGATGAGGGAACTGTGGCATAGAAAGATTAAATAACGTGAACAATAAACAGTAAACGGCAGAGCCAAAATTTGAGCCTGAATGTCTGGCCTTTTAAGCCATGTTATCTGTTTTATCTAACGTCAAAAAACCCACTGTGGAGTTTTAAGCTCTCTTTTAAGAGAATTGACATCAGGTTTGTAAAATCTCCCTGGCTACAGAGTGCCAAACACCCATGTGCCAACAAAAAAAGGGAGGGTAAGGGAGGGCAATCCCAATACTACTTAGTTTATTTATGTCACGGGCTTGTTTACATTTCGTCTTGGTTTGTTAAGACATTTCTAGTTGTCACATACATTTAGTCTTTTCTTACCTCTGGACTTACCACACCAACTGTCTGTGCTAATGGAGCAAGTAAAGACATTGAGGAGATGTTCAAAGCATCTTCCTGGTCTTCATTGCTTTCTGCTTCTGCTTCATCCATCTCCTCTTGGCTCTTTTCCATATCTAGTTCACCTTCCTCTAGGACATCACTGAAGATGTCATTAATTACTTTTGAACTATTGATATCGTCATCATCCACACTCATCTCAATTTCACGTACCACTTCTGAAAAATATTTTAATAAGTGGATACTGTGATTCAGACCATTTTAAGAATTAAAGGCATAACAAAGAAGATCTAATATTCATATGCTTACTAAATAAACAGCACTATAAAAAAGCACCTCTTAAACAAATAAGAAAACACTACTAATATATGAAACCAAGATAATTTTCAAAGTTTCAATAACATTTTCTAAAAAATGAAGATTGGGTCTATTAAAAGCTGATTCAATGCTTTGGGTTTAAGTAAGAACTCAAATTGCAGGATAAGAGCCAAAAGCTTCAGACTTTTAAAAAATGATGTTTTTTCTACTATTGAGAGCTACCCTTTCACACAGCAGTCAATAATAGGAAAATATTAATGTCACTTAGGGCAGAGTTCACTAATAAGCTTCAGGGGCTGCTAACCCCTCTACCAGTATATGCAGAGTGTAAGAGGACAGCACCTTTCCTCGCCCTGTCAAAGTCAGTGCGAGTCTTAACCAAAGTTTCACAGGTGCCTGTGACCTAACAGACACTGTTAACAGCATCACATTTCTGTGGAAGCTAGAGTATATTCTGGTAAAAAAAAAAAAAAAGAGAGAGAGAGAGAGAGTATTATAAAATCACAAGACACTATAAATTTGAATATGTGCTTCTATATATCTTTCTTATAATGTGTATGTACAGAGTTAAAGAAATAAGAATAAAAACCAACCAATCTGCTGTTCAATCTTTGGGTCAGATGTTACTTTTAAGGACTTTTCCTCTTCTAAAAACAATGTTATTTTGAAAGGGCTAGACTTCGTCATGGTGCATTCAGTGAAACCTAAAAAATTTTTAAGAAAGACCATGTTAATATATATAAGAACCTATGATGTTCTAGTTAAGGAATCTTATATATCCTTTTTTCTGACTATAAAACTATACATTTATTGTAAAATATTCAAATATAGATAAATACAAATTAGAGACCCCCTTGTTAAGAGATTAAAATTAAGAAAAACACCTGTTCTCTCTTAATTTTCCCACCTCTCTCTTCTTCCCCACTGAGAAAGGGGACGGCAATGATACCAAATTATTGTTTGTTTTTCCAGTTTTCCCCATGTATGTATATGTATATATCATTTTGTTTGTGATCATACTGTATATACTGCTCTGTAATTTGTTTTTCACTTTAGAAAAAAAAGTGCCAGTAAAATCACTCAAAAATTGGAGTAGAAGGAAAGCACCCCAACATAACACAGGCCATATATGAAAAGCCCTCCAACTAACATTATGCTCAATGGCAAAAGAGTGAAAGCTTTTCCTCTAAGATCAGAAAAAGACAAGGATGCCTGTTTTCACTACTTCTACACAATATGGAATTGGACATCCTAACTAGAGAAATTCGGCAAGAAAAAGAAATACAAGGCACCCAAATTAGAAAGTAGTAGTAAAATTATCTCTGTTTACAGATCACATGATCTGATATGTAGAAAATCCTTAAGATTCCACAAAAAAATCTGTTAGAATCAATAAACAAATTCAGCAAAGTTGCAGAACACAAAATCAACACAGAGATTAGTCGAGTTTCTACACAATAACAATGAACAATCTGAAAAGGAAATTACAAAAACAATTCCATTCGCAAGAGCACCAAAAAGAGTAAAATACTTAGAAAAAAAACCTAACCAAGGAGGTGAAAGACTAGTACCCAGAAAACTATAAAGTACTGCTAAAAAAAAATTAAAGAAGACACAAATAGGTAGAAAGACATCCCATGTTCATGGATTAGAAGACAATATTAAGATGTCAGTATTACCCAAGTGATCTACATATTCAATGCAATCTGTGTCAAAATCTCAATGGCATTCTTTTCAGAAATAAAAAAATCCATACTAAAATTCATATGGAATCTCAAGGGAATCTGAATAGCAAAACCAATTTTGAAAAAGAACAAAATTAGAGGACTCACACTTCCTGATTTCAAAATATATTACAAAACTACAATAATCAAAATAGTACGGTGCTGACATAAAGGCAAACACATAGATCAGTGAAATAGTCCAGAAATAAACCTTCACATATAAGGTCAAATGATCTTTGACAAGGGCACCAACATAATTCAATGGGAAAAAGGCAATCTTTTCAACAAATAGTGCTGTGAAAACTGGTTATCCAAATGCAAAACAATGAAGTTGGACCCTTCCCTTACACCATATATAAAACTTAATTTAAAATAGATTAAAAGACCTAAATGTAAGACCAAAAACTCCTAGAAGAAAACTCCAAGAGAAAAGCTTCATGACGTTGGATTTCATGATAATTTCTTAAACAGGACAACAAAAGCACAGGCAACAAAGAAAAAATAGACAATTAGGACTACATCCAAGTTAAAAACTTTTGTGTATCAAAGGACATAATCAACAGAGTGAAAAGACAACCTATGGAATGGGAGAAAATATTTGCAAACCAGTATCTGATAAAGGGTTAATATCCAGAATATATAAAGAACTCCTACAGCTTAACAACAAAAAAATCAAATAACCTGATTAAAAAATGGACAAAGGACTTGAGACATTTTTCCAAACATAACAAATGGCCAAAAAGCATTTGAAAAGATGCTCAACATCACTCATCAGAGAAATACAAATAATAGCCACAATGAGATATAACCTCACATCCATTAGGATGGCTACTATAAAACAAACAAACAAACAAAAACCAGAAAATAATAAGTGTTGGTGAGGAGTGGAAAAACTGGAACACTTATACACTTTTGGCGGGAATGTAAAAATGGTGCAATCTCTTTCAAACAGTTATGATTGAGTCCTCAAAAAATTAAAAACAGAACTATTAATACCATATAATCCAGCAATTCTATTTCTGGGTATTTATCCAAAAGAATGAAAATATCAAAGAGATATTTGTACACACATGTTCGGAGCAGCACGATTCTCAATAGCCAAGAGGTAGAAGCAACCCAAGTGTCTATTGACAGAAAACTGGATAAACAAAATGTAGTATATACATCCAATGGAATATTATTCAGCCTTAAAAAGGAAGGCAGGCCGGGCACAGTGGTTCATGCCTGTAATCCCAGCACTTTGGGAGGCTACAGTGGGAGGATCTTGAGGCCAGGAGTTCAAGACTAGTTTGGGCAACACTGGGGAGATGCCATCTCTAAAATATATATATATTTTTTCATTGATGGGAGACTTGAGGATTAAAAAGTATTTTTTAAAAATTAAAAAAAAAAAAAAAAGGAAGTCTTATCACATGCTGCAACATGAATGAAACTTAAGGACATTATGTTAAGTGAAATAAGCCAGTCATAAAAAGGTAAATACTATGATTCCACTTAAATGAGGTATCTAAAGTAGTCAAATGCTTTATAGAAATAAGGAACAGAATGGTGGTCACCAGAGGCTGAAGGGGAGGGAGAAATGGGGGATTATTATTTAATGGGTATAGAGTCTCAGTTTTGCAAGATAAAAAAGTTTTGGAGGTCTAGTTTACAATAGTATGAATATACTTAACGCTACTGAACTATGCACTTAAAAATGGTTAAGATGGTAAATTATATGTAATTTTATGTACCATAATTGTTTAAAATAAAATGAATTTTTAAAAAGTGTCTATGACATATTAAATGTCATTACAAAGCTACCTTATTCTTTTAGGCAACTACAAAATATTTCATTACATGGATTTGGCGCAATGTATTTAAACAGTCTTCTAAGGGTATTTGGACCAAGATAGAAAAAATAAAATAAACAGTTTTCTACTGATGGGCAGTTAGGCCATTGAAATCTTATTGCTAGTATGAACGGTGCTACAGTGCATCCCTTTGTATATAACTTCCACATACTAGCTCAGGAATTCATAGAAACACTTGGAGAAAAGCTGAATTAAAGAGTATGCACATTTTACAATTCAATAGATAATACTGAACTTTCACCAAAAAAGTTGTAGTAATTATACTATTATCAGGAGAATAGGAGTTCTAACTCTGGAAAGAGAACCAAGGAAGAAGCACATTGTATGGTTAGAAATTAAAGAGTCAGTGGAAATGAAGAAATGGATTTGTCTTTTTACACCAGAGCAGCATATCTGCTTTCCAATTCAATTTCCAAATCTATGGCAAACTGAAAGCTCCGCTGTAAGTGAAGTAGAAATATAAAACACTGACCTGTAGGTTCTGTACTGGCAGTTTTTGTTGGTGTCTGATTTTCTGTCACCTTTTCTGTTATTGGAAGTGACTGAGTATTGGAAACAACTTGATGTTTTTTGAGGGGTGTGTTCTGACAGTGAATTTCCTGCAAAAAACAAATGAAGAAGTAAATTTTATTTTTCAAAACTACAGATTTTATCTTTTTATGTTATTAAATAGAACAAGATCATTATTAAATATTATTCTATATAAGTTTCCTCAGAACAAAGGAGACAATGTATGTGAATGGGCACAGCCTTATTTAGAACAAAACAAGCTCTCAGTGCTAGTTCATACTCTTGGTAATTCCTAGTGGTAAGAGAGAATAAAAATTAGCATTAAAACTGAGTTTTAAATAAACCAATTAAAGTGAAAGCCACACAAACTGAGAAACAATTCCCCTTGTGATACTTTTCTCAATCCACACCTATAAAATCTGGTGACAGTTCCCATATCAAGATTTCACTTAATTATCAGTTACTCAGAGGGTAAAATCCAGAGAAAACAAAGCTACAAAAACAGATCAGAAGGTAAAGAAAGAAGAAGAAAAAAAATTCCCTGAGTCTGATTCTTTTTATTCATTACCAAGGCTATGGAAGAGAAACATTCAGTTGTTCTTTATTTGTTTAAAGACTTTATGACTAAAGCGATAATAGAAATAATCAAATAAGAGCAAAAATAATAACAGCAGCTAATACTTCATAAAGCTTAATATGTGCCGGCCACCTTTCTAAGCACTTTACATCTACTGCCTCACCTAATCTTCCCAATAACCCTAAGTTAGGTACTAGTATCTCCATTTCACAGATGAGAAAACTGAGATGCAGAAGAGTTAAAAAAGTTGGACACACAGTTAGAAACTGGCAGAAACAGTATACAAACTCAGGTATTCTTGTTTCAAACTAATTCTAGACGTTGTCTCTCAAGTCAGAAGTTTCTGATGCATAAAAACAAAGTAAACTATTAAATGCTATGCTTCCGACTATTTTAAGGGTGGGCAAGAAGTTTGAGAAGGAAAAGAATAAGACAGGGCAAATGCATTTTAAAAGTGAGAAAAATGGACTGAGAGTACCTGGAGAGTAAAAAGCTTATGTGCTCTGTATACAGTAAACAAACATTTGTTAAGTAAATGAACAAATAACTATGGTGGTAATGGAAAGCAACTTTACTAATTTTCAAAGGCTTACCTCATAGCTTTGAAAATACAAGGCCAAATAAACTCACTATGCCCACGTCCTTTTATCATGGATCACTACCCAAGAATAATTATTGTGGTTAAAGGACAAGGCTCTGGTGTCAGAAGGTCTGGCTAGAACCCCTGATTTCACCATTTACCAGCCATACCATTCTAGGAATTATTTAGTATAAAATATTTTAAGAACCACTGCCCTAAACTCTCCAGAGACATAGGAGGAAAACCACTAGCCTATGATATAGTGGCAAACTTAAGTGAAAAAGGTACTTCAAATAGAATGGAGTGACCAACCATGTCAAATGCTGCTAACAGGTCAAGTTAATTCACTGAAAATGATCACTGAAGATCACTGATGAACTTGATAAGGGTAGTGGTCCATGAAGAGTGAGGAAACTGCAGCCTCAAGGCCACATGTGATCCCCAGATCCCCAAGCGCAGCCCCTCAACCAAATCCAAACTCCATAGAACCAATCCCTTTATTAAAAGGAGTTGTTCTGTAAAATTTGGGTTCAGTCTAAAAGCCACACTCAAGGATTCAGAAGGCCACAGGTTCCCCACCTCTAGATGGGAAAGATCAGCATATTCCTGCCTTCCTTCAAATACAAATTTATTGAGGTTCCAATCTGAACCAAGCACTAAGAACACAGCGGTAGATAAGGCTCTCATAGACAGTGGTAGAATGCAAAGTTAAAACATTCAGGGGAAGATAATATTCCAGCTGGGGTATGCATAGGATGACACGGGTGGAAAAAAGAGGGGCCCCCAGGTTAAGGGTCCAAGGAAGGATTCCCAGAGGGGATTAAAGTTTGACCTGTTCCTAACAGAGTAAGAGCTCGCCAGGGAGATACTCCAGGCAGACAGAATAGCACAGCAAAGGCAAAGAGATCTAAAAACCTGGGTACATTTGAGAGACTGTCAATAATCTGCATGGCAGGACTGAAGCACACCTGTACAGAAGGTGGGGTGGAGCCAGGTGAAGAATAATTCTATATGTCAAGCCAAGCAGTTTGGACGTTTTTCTGATGGTGGCTATGGGGAGCTTCCCAAGATTTTAAGCAAGTAAATACATGAATATTTGCCTTTTAAAAATATTTCTCTGGCAGCAACTAGTAAGATGGATTAGAGAGTAGCCAGACTAGAAGCAGGGTGTTCAGTACAAAGCTATGGAAGTGAAAATGGTAATGGCAGAGGAAAATATGGAAGGCAAGGCAGCTTGGTGACAGATTTAGAAAATTTATCACTGGATGTGTGTGTTTATATGTCTGTGTGCTAGGGGCAAGCAGATGGGATGACATAGTAAACCAGAGGAAGGAGCCAAGGAAGAACTCCCAGATTGTTTTAGATGGCAAGGCATAGAGTAAAGCCACAAGTGAAGACAGAGACTACAAGGGGAAGATGCTAAAGCAAAGCACAGAAGGCTCATCAAGCCTAGAGTTCAGGAGAGAGATCAGCACAGCAGAGCTGAGCATCACCAGCATTTCTGTGCATGGCCAAATCTAGATATGATGATAGGGAAGAGATGTCCTACAGCAAGTGAAAAGGAAAAAAGGTTGAGGGCCTGCTGTTCCTATACTTTCTATTAGTCCCCACTGTAAGTATAATTCTATTAGCTTAAAAATATATCCCAACATAGTACTTTGTACACAGTGGACATGTAAATGAAATAAAACATGGTTTACATCCATAAGTAGGGATCTTGTTGAAGGCTGATGAAATTTGACAGGAGAAGAGAAATCTGGGAGGGATGTGGTCTGAAAGGATTCCAGATAGTCTTAAAATAGTGTATTTGGGAGAGGAATACAGTCATCAATGAGAAAAGTAGATTCTGAGAAACATTTTAAAACCAGCATCTAAGTAGACTGTTAGGAAGAATCTGAAATCAAATGAATGATGAAAATAATTTTTTAAAAACTTGATTTTAAGGTTATCAGTGAATATGGTGAAGAGTGCCATTGAGATAGGAAAATACCATGAGAAAAGCAGAATTGGTATGTACATTTAACAAGTTTATGAATGGAAAGTGACAGTTGATTGGAATAGGAAGGTGTATAAACAATTATTTTATAATACAGCACTACAAATTAGATCCCAACACTACTTTGGTGCCAAGTTCGCTTTTATACTTCTCGTTTACATTACCTGTTTGGTTTCTGGTTGTTTGCTTCTTAGGTTTCTGCCTTTTTCTGTACTCCATAAATTGCCTTTGTCAAATCGGCCACGAAGACATGCTAGTTCTTTTTCACGTTCCTAAACCCATCAAAAGCTGCATTTTACACAAGAGCCAATAGCATGTTTAAGTATATCCAAACACTACTGAAACTTTTCTTGTCATTGGTTTTACAATTTAAAAGTTCACAATACATATGGAATTTAGGACAATATTTCCAATTTGAAATGAGTGACACAGAGAACGAAGATGCTACTTATCTCTGATATCAGAATTCATATTTTTTTGATTTCTAGATGGTATGCTGACATCATGAGATGAATTATGTTAAATGTAGTATACCATACCTGCTTGAGCTGTTGTGCTAAATGGGTAGTAGATGAAGATGTGTTTTGCTTGAATAATCTTTCTCGGATGGCCTTTGTATTTGGAGTGATAATGGGGGTTCTATGGGGTGTGCTACGGGCTGGACTTTCTTTGCTATGGTCTTGACAACGCTCTCCAAAGCGTTCCAGGAAAGGCTTAATTCCTGCTCCTCCTATAGAAAACACACACATTTTTGGAAGATATTCAAAATAAGTAATAATTATGATTTCTATGGAAAAAGTTTTCAACTCCATTACAGCCCTAAAATGTTTTGATACTACTAGGAATATTCATTCAAAGTAAACAATATGAAAATAGTTCAACATTTTTTAAATATTATCCTATTTACTAATTACATGTCCTAAAATTTATTCATAGGATTTAGTTCTTTTAAAAAATGTGGTTTTTTTTAATTTTTAATTTTTTTTTTTTTTGAGACAGAATCTCACTCTGTTGCCCAGGCTAGAATGCCGTGGCATCAGCCTAGCTCACAACAATCTCAAACTCCTAGACTCAAGCCATCCTCCTGCCTCAGCCTCCTGAGTAGCTGAGACTACAGGTACGCACCACCATGTCCAGCTAATTTTTTCTATTTTTAGTAGAAATGAGGTCTCCCTCTTGCTCAGGCTGGTCTCGAACTCCTGACTTCAAGCAAGCAATCTCCCTTCTCTGCCTCTCAGAGTGCTAGGATTACGTGCATGAGCTATTGCACCCAGCCAAAAAAAGAAGTTTTAAAAGGGAGAGTGAGATGTCAGTGGGGATTAGAAAATTCTCAAACTGAACAGTCAGAACTTAAATCACTAAAAATTGACTGTATGTGTATTGATGAATCTACCTTCACTGCCAAGTGTCTTAGCCATAACTTCCAGCTACTTACATTTCTATAGCCAGTGTATTTTATCTTGCTTTTAGGAAGTCTAACATGTGAAAATGTGGAATTTTTTTCCTTTTATTTTAGAAAAATTAGGGATTGGGGGGTGGGAGGATAAAAAGAAAAATAAATAAATAAATAGAAAAATTAGGGATTATTCACTTTATCAAAATGACAAACTTGATTTTACAATGTCTTAAAACAGTACTCAATTAAAATAGTATGAAGTACATTTAAAGTAGGGCAAATGGAGTATCTATCAGCCCCATCAAGAGGATTCTAGGGTTGCATTATATAAAAATAGGCTTATCTATATCAGAGGTTGACAAATATTTTTCTGTAAAGGGCCAAACAGTAAATATTTTGAGCTTTGCGGACCATATCGCCTCTGTCACAACTATTCAACTCTGAATGATAGAATGAAAGCAACCACAGGGGATATATAAATAAATAGGTGTGGCTGTGTTCCAATAAAACTTTATTTGTAAAAACAAGCAAAGGGCAGATTTGACCAGTGGCCATAGGTTGAGGACTCCATCTGTCCCTTATTACCACTTCATGCCATATCTTAAACTAGAGTCCATTAGGAATACAAAGAAGCATGGAAACTAAATATCTCTGAGGCCCTAAATATCTAAAATATGATTCTGAGTATATCCAGCAGCCAAAAACAATAAAAAGAATGCTTCTCTCTAAGCCTTAAGTCTTAGAAAATTGGGAGTAACTAGCCCTATTCCATTTTGGGATCTTCCTATTGCTTCTAATTTTCATTTTGGTTTATCTGAAAACTGCTGATTTCTTCTTACCCTATAACTAATGGCTTTCCCACTCTCATCTCTCTGGTTACTTCCTCTTTATGATAAACTACAGTTTCTGAAGAGACTATATTTTCAAAAAGTTAAACCTTAGAATTAAAAGGCTTTCCAATGAATAAGAATATAGTTCAAAGTAAACTCTATTACCACATATTTGCACCATTTAGTTTAGTCCTGTATTTCTCAGCCGACAGTATGTGGGAGTGTGCACAAGGTGTAAGTCACCGCAAGACAAATATGGCATTTCCTGGAGCATCAGTTTACTATAGTAGGAAAGTTTGAATTTTTATATGTAAACACACACACAATATACACACATAAATATAATTAGGGCATGAAGAGAGGTTGATTAATGGGTACAAATATACAGTTTGAGAGAAGAAATAAGGCCTAGTGTTTGGTAAATCAGTAGAGTGACTATAGTTTACAATAAGCTATTGTATATTTCAAAATAGCTGGAAGAGAAGAATTCAAATGTTTGTAGCATAAAGAACAGACAAATATTTAAGGTAACGGATATCCCAATGATACTGATTTGATCTTTACAAAATTATATGAATGTAGTAAATGTATCTCCAAAATATTTAACATGTACATTATGTATCAATTGAAAAAAATTTAAAAAGAAATTTCTATTATTTATAAATCTTAAAAATCAGTAAATACATAAATAAAATTGGGAGTGGAGTCATTTGTTCACACATTCACTTCTCTCTGCTATTAGGGGTGCTTTCATAGTGACGATTGAGAAGCACTGCTGTGCATACTTGGTTTCAAGAATATTTCTCCATTTTGCCCCTAAAACATGATTTCCGGTTGCATATGCTTTGTCTGCCTCAAAATAATATAGAAAAAAGTATCTACCATGATCATCCTATAGAAAGCATCTTTAAACTGTTGAAATGTAACAGGTTAAATACTTTGACCAGTAAATGAGCTACTCTACACTAATGAATATTCATTGAATCAAGTAAACCTGAATATGAAGAAGTCTCATTTGGAACATTCGAGCATCGGCCCTGGGAAACCAACACTGTACCATTCACAATTATATTATTTAGAATGCTGAGAATAAATATCCTGAATACAGACAAGAGTAAACTTTAGATTTTTTATAAATACATAACCTGGTGTTGTAGATTTGTCTTTAGGTTGAGACTGCAGACAAATTTCTCTATTTAGTTCTTTGGACCGAACTGTCTGAGATACAGGTGACTTCACAATTGGTTTCGATACCTCTGTTTTCAAAGGACTACCAGGAGTTTTTTGAAGTAGCTCAGGATTTTCTTCCTCACAAATTTTAGCATCAGTGATGGATATAGTAGATTTCACTGGAGAAGAAGTACCTTTCTGAAACATGAAAACACTTAGGGTAAACAACAACATTCACAGTATCTGTAAGAATTCCTATACCCAAACAATCCAAATCCTATTTACCTGGTAGCCTTTATATAAGACTTTGAAAATGAAATATTCTTGCTCTCTAAGAAATTAAACTAATTTGAAAGGTTCGGGAGAAAAATCAACTTAGAAAATGCTATTATTCAAATTATAATATATAGTTCAATCTGCATAATATATTGATGGGTAATTAAGTATTAGTGGTAGGATAATCTCCATTTAAAAAATTTTTTCTTCATATTATTGCCCTAGTACCTTTATTAAATTTTTAACTGTATTGGATCAAATTACATTTTTATTAAGTCAATATCAATTTAACAAAATTGTATCTTGTACTTGATGGCTAATTATAATAAATTAAGTAATTACTATGTAGCCAAGTACTACACTAAGTGCTTTATGTATCTTACCTTATTTAATCCTCCAAATAACCCTTTTCCCCATTTTACATATAACAAGGCTTTGCAAGATTAAGTATGTATTTAGTTCAAAGCCACACTTCTAATTATGTGACAGAGCTAGGATTGAATGTAGGTCTGTTTAATTCCAAAGCCTAGCTCTATACTAAAAGACAATGGTCAAGAGCACAACAGTGTTTATCCTTTTGGGTTTTTTTTTTTTAATTGTTTTTTAAAAACTGTTGTGGTAACACCTACACAAAGTAAAAGTTTCAAACATTTTGAAAGGACATACAGTAAAAAAGTGTCATGCCCCGTTTAGCAATTTAGCCTTCCCAGAGGCAATTATAGCTACTAGTTTATTATGTCTTTCTAGAAATAGTTGAAATTTTATATTTATACATATACACAAAGCATTCCAATGGAGTATTTAATTTTCAATTCTCCCTTTAATGACCAAGAAGAGGCTCCATTATTCCACTATTATAGCCTTTAAATTTGCCTTAAATTAATGTAATTTCACTAGTGAACTGCTAATTTATCTTGGGACAAGGTACCAAACTTATGATTTTTACTTTCTATGAAACTGATATTCTAAAAATACATATAAATACACTATGCATATGTGTATTTACACTTTGCATATGTGTTATAAAATACATACCCACACACACACACACACACACGCATGACCATCCAAAACAAAAAAAAGAAAAGGCTTCCAAAGACCAAAATGGTGTTGACTTACCACAGAGCTGGAAATTGAGGCATTAACCAAAGATGCATCAGCAGCACTGGAGGATGAAGCTTTATTCAATGAGGCATCGCCATCCCTTTGGGAACAGCATGTAGCTTCCTGCTTAACACTGCTGCTATTGATCCTAGCAGATGCTCCACTTGCAGAGGAAAATTTGGATAAACAAGTGGTACCAGGCTGTTCTTGTACACTGTTTTGCTTTGCAGATGAGTGATTTACATCATCTTCCCAGGAGCAAATAGTTGCAGCAAGGTTGGCCAAACGGGCCTTTCTCCCAACTGGAGTTGCTGAGGCATCTGAAAGGGTTGGTTTGGGAGAGGAGGCAGCCTTTTCCAAAGAGGAGGCAGCCTTTTCCTCTGACGGCATTGGTGAGAAGAGTGAGCTTTCAGGAGTATCATCTGAAAATGTTTTCAGAAAAAGAGTTAAAAATCATGTTTAAAAGTTACAGTGATGTATATAATACCAGAATCACTCCATACAGAATTTGTAAATGAGATTAACAGGTTTAAGAACCAGTGAAAAACTCTTCTATGAATGAAACTACCAAGCTATTTAAATTTGACAATACCTTTTCAAATCAAATGATAGTTAATCCAAATTTTTAAAAAACACTATTATACCTATTTTTTTCAATTGTTTCATGAACCATGAACACTATAAGATACCACACATTTAGGTTATATTTTTAGAATTAAATCATGATGTGATAACACTGCACAATTTAAGATTATGTATCTCACAGGAACTTTTTGTTTTAAAAATGGATTAGACCAGTGCTGTACAACAGAACATTCTATGATGATAGATATGCCTGTGCTAGTCAATACAGTAACCAGTAGCCACATGTAGCTAGTGAGTACTTGAAATCTGCAGCTATGGCAAATGAAAAGCTAAATTTACTTCATTTTAATTAATTGAAATTTAAATACCTCCATATGGTTACTGGCTACTGTATTGCACAGCATAGGGTGAAACAAAATCAAATATTTTTCTGCATAGTTACTTCATTCGGAAATAAATCTCAAATAGTGATATTTAACCGACAAAGGATCTAGGCCTGTATGTATACGATGTATACAGAGTATGTATACAGAGTGTCCATATAGGGAAGCCAAGGTTCATGGCACTTCCTATTCCACAAATTCAATCAAGGAAAGAAGGATCCCTCCTGTCTAAGGCTTCTACCACTGTCTGAAGTTTTAGTTCTACCCCTCCAAAACCTTCTCAGGGATCTTTCTCCAAATAACCCCTCTCTTTATCTACAAACTCTTCTCTGCACATAAACACAGTCCTGTGTCACTTAACAATGGGGACACATTCTGAGACATGCATCATCAGAAGTGCACATCATAGAGTGTACTAACATAGACCTAGGTGGTCTAGCCTACTACACACCTAGGCTGTGTGCTATAATCTATTGTTCCTAGGCCATAAACCTGTACAGCATGTTACTGTACTGAATGCTGCAGGCAACTGTAACACAATGGTGAGTATTTGTGCATCTAAACATATCTATCTAAACATGGGTACAGTAAAAATATAGTATTATAATCTTATGGAACCACCATAGCATATGCAGTCCACCACTGACTGAACCATTGTAATGCAGCATATGACCTTACAGTAATCCCCCCTTATCCTTGGTTTTGCTTTCCTGATTTCATTATGAGTAGTCAACTGCGGTCCAAAAATATTAAATGGAAAATTCCAGAAATAAACAATTCATGTTTATTTATTTTTGGCTTAAACAACAGAAATTTATTGTTCCACAGTTCTGGTGACTAGAAGTCTGAAATCAAGGTACTGGCAGGGTTGGTTCCTTTTAAGGGCTGTGAGGGACAATTTGTTCCATGTTTCTCTCCTACCTTCTGGTGAACTCAGGAGTTCCTTAGCTTGCAGATGGCATTTTTCCTGCGTCTTCACATCATCTTTCCTATGTATGTGTCTAATTCATAAGTTTTAAATTGCACCATCCTTCCGAGCAGTGTGATTCACCAGGGACATAGCCAGCATATCCAAGCTGTGGACGCTACCCGCCCAATAGTCACTTAATAGCTGTCTTGGTTATCAGATCGACTGTTGCGGTATCGCGGTGCTTATGTTCAAGTAACCCTTATTTGACATAGTAATGGCCCCAAAAAACAAGAGTAGTGATGCTGGCAATTTTGATATGCCAAAGAGAAGCCATAAAGTGCTTTCTTTAAGTGAAAAGGTGAAAGTTCTTGACTTAATAAGGAAAAAATTATGTGCTGAAGTTGCTAATATCTACGGTAAAAATGAATCTTCTATCTGTGAAATTGTGAGGAAGGAAAAAGAAGTTCATGCTAGTTTTGCTGTCATACCTGAAACTGCAAAAGTTACGGCCAGAGTGCATAAGCGCCTAGTTAAGATGGGCAAGGCATTACATTTGCAGGTGGAAGACATGAACAGAAATGTGTTGCAATTGATGGCAACTGGGTTCGGTACTATCCAAGGTTTCAAGCATCCACTGGGGGTCATGAAACATATCCACAGTGGATAAGGGGGGAGACTAATGTATGCTCATGTCTCTCTCACCTTAAAAATAAACATCCCTTCACTGACATACACTCTCTTTAGCTACCGCCCCTCTTTCCCTGCACAATATTCACTCGTTACCTGACTCGCTCAACCAGACTTCTGCCTATACACCACTGCCCTGAAGTTTGTCTTGCTATTGACACTAGTACCAGTCTACATTTTGCAGGCCTTGTATTTCTTGACATCTCTAAAATTATCACTCCCTTTCTGTTTATGACATTATTCTCTACCAGTTCTCCTGTCTTCCTGGCCTACCTTCATGGTCTTCCAACTATCAACTACCTCCATTTGGTATTCCCATAGGTATCCCAAATAACATATCTGAATTAAAATTGCCCCAAACATATTCCTCATCTTAGTAAATGACATCACCAACCACCTAGCCACTGGGGCCAGAAATCTGGCCTCTTCCTCCCCTCTCTCTCATCCTCCACCAACCAATCATTAAGTCCTATAGATTCTTTTCCTTAAATCTCTCCAATCCAGCTTCCCCTCATCACTTCCACAGGCCCTCATTGTTTTGCACCTGGATTATAACATCAGCCTTCTAACTGGTCTTTCTTCTTCAAATCTCTGTCCTATCCAATCCCTCCTCAATTCTGATGCCAGAATTTAGATCTTTCTAAAACACCTGCTTTAAACTTTCCCACTACCTCTCCATTACCTTAGTTAAATTTCAATCTGGACCCTACTGCTTTTTTCAAATTTATCTCTTGGTTTTCTACCCTAGAATACCAAATCTTTATACACACACTATACTCACGTTACTTGCCTCTGTGCATTTTATATATTCTGGTTTTTCTGCCTAGATTATCTCTACTCTCTGAAGCCAGCTGTCCTTCAAAGTCTAGCTTAATTGCCTCTCTCCTCCAGAAAAGTCTCCCTGACCACCACCTTCCCTACATACCCTTTTATATACCTCTATCGTCTTCCTTAGAATAAGGACTGTCCTCTAAGCAGATGACAGTTTTATTGTCATGTTTTAGGAATGGGCTTAATTGACCTCTAGCTCTTCTAATTATTCTCTGTCAGAATGACAGGCTTCAGATAAATTATATTTTAGTCTAAGTTCTCAAACATTTAACTGACTGATACCCACAGTCTTGTTTAGCAGTCACTAAATCATTCATTACAAATGCTTTATTCACAAGTTTCATTTCTTGAAATCAGACAGGATATGGTGACTTAATGAGATTTATTTTCAATGAGGAGGTGGGCATATTTTTTAACATTTGCTTTCAAAATGGTCAAAAATCACTGCAGGGCTTTATGCTCTAGAATGTTTAGGGCTTTGGTTGTTCTTTTGACCATATGCTAAATCACAACCCTCTCCTTTTTTTTTAAAGGATAATCTGCACTCTGCTACCCATAGATAATTCCTATAAAACAGCAATGGAGCATCCTTCTATTCAGGCACTTTTGTAACCCAGTAGCCACCCATCCCTCTATACAGCATCCCTGCCTCAGGCCAGTGGTAGGGAGGAGCAGGGAGAAGACCTTTTGTTCTTATTCCAGGTGGCACCAAATCCCCAATTAGGTGGCTGGTGGAGTTCACAAGCTTTGTCTTTGGCAGAGATGGGACTATTAGAATAGTTAACCACAATAGCCTAGAACTGAGAAGCCCTCCCTTTAAAAGCTCTGTACTTCTGCCTATATTCAGGAAATTTGGATTCTGAGATAAAAAGGTCTCTCTCCTCCTCCCCAAAACACTTGTCCTCATTCTGATTCGCACTCATGGACAAGTACTGAGTTTTCGGTAACATGTTTACTGGTTAGCCTCCTCAGGCTTCATAAAGAAACATGGTTATCCCCACCCACTACTAAAAGGAACAGGTATTGACACCATAGACTATCTGCATTTGGTTATGTGCCCCCAAAAATCAGGCAGATCACAGCAGCTAAGAATAGGAGTCCTAAAAGTCCAACTATTGGGATTTGAATTTTAGCTGGCTGATGCCAGGCAGTTTTCTTAGCCCCCCTAAACCCAGTTTCCTCTTCTATAAAATGAAGATAAAAGTAGTATATATCTCATAAGATTGTTGTAAGGATTAAATGCTACTAGAACCAAAAATATGTACAATGCCTAGCATATTCAATATGAAGTGTTTGCTCTTGAGATTATCACTGCCAGGAAACATTATCTTAACTCTCTGTTATCCAATACTTGCCAAGATTTCAGTTAAAAGAACTTATATTTATGCAAGACTGTCTGAAATATATGTAGTCCACCAATTTCTCAGACCACTTGGTCACAATTCTGGGTATGCATCAGAATTACCTAAGAGCTTTTAAAAAAAGACAAAAGCACACCCTGGGGCTCCACCACACTTCTGAGATTCCAATCCAAAGGTCTGAGTGATTCTGATACACATCAGCAGGGCTGAGAACAAAGGCTTAAGGAATGCTTCCTTGGGTAAGGCCCAGGAAGCCACTGAGATGTCTACTTGCACACATCATGCTAGCTCATTTTAGAATTGCTTCTACTGAACTGAGCTTGAAGCCATCGAACTACCTTGAGAAATCTTACAAGTTTACGAGCTCTCATAAAGTCATCTTTAGGATACAAGGAAGAAAGTTCTCTCAGGTCTCAGTGCCAAAGATGGTTATACTTTTAGCTTATGAACATTAGTTCATATAATTGATAATTTCACTCCTTTGCAATGATGGCCACTAGCAAGAAGAGTGCCTTATAGCCTGTATTTAATAAACTGACTTTACCTCCTTTCACTTCTTTGTTTTCCCTTCTCATATTTTCTCTTCATCTTGATTTCCTTAATTTTCTCATTTTGTAATATTAAGTGTTTTTGTAAGTCACCTCAAGGCTTTTTTTTTTTTTTTTTTTTTTGGTAACAAGGCAGGAGATAAATAAAACTGATTATAGCACAAATAACCCCATTGCATAATTGTTGATTTACTTCTCAGGCTCCCCATCTGATTACAGGCTCATGAAAGGCAAGAATTAGGTCACTTCATTTGCGGCCAGCATTGTAGACTAATAACACACTTTGCAGGTGCTCAATTTATGACTTTTGACATTTTCTCTCTCCCCTACTGAACAACATTGCATACTTTATTTAGTGAATTCATAAAATATGATTTTTTAAATATAGAGCTGAAGGTCAGAAATGCTAATAATACCAAGTATAGTTTATTCTCAATTGTTGTTCACAGCAAATATAAGATATAATATTCAGTTATAAAATCAGAACTAGTCCAAGAACCTCATCATCTACCTCAATGAGAACACAACCAACTTATAAATATACTATAGGCATACGAGCCATTTGCAAACAAAGGATACTCAGGATATAGATAAAACAAAAGCATTGACCTCTCATGTGTTAACTGATAAAATTTTCAACATATTAAATTGAATCTTATTGAAAAAGACGTATGGACCATATCATCTGTACAATTTATACCTGTCATATCATTATTATCCCAACGGCGCCGTTGCTCTGCAAGTTTTTGCATACGTGTTTTGACTGAGGAGGCTGCAGTTGCTTCTAATCTTGAGTTCAGCCCTCTCCTGATGCCCTGCAATGCTGGGGCTGCAGTAGAATCACTAACAGCATCTGCTGCCTGTGGCTCCACGTGAGGAGACATAGGACTTGGAGAACAAGATTTTGTAGAAGTTGACTCAACCGGTTGTTTATTTTCCAAGTTAGAAACTTCTACTTCAGCGTTGTCAGAACAGCGTTTTTTTGATGGTGATGGTTTTGTACAAGGTTTCTCTAGATTAAAAAGGATTAAAGAAGATAGTCAAAATTCTGTAATTTCTCACAGCTTGAAAAACTTGAGGTAGGTATCTAACAGGTTAGTAAAACACCATTTTTCTCTATTCCTTTAAATGATGTTAGTTACAACAAGAAATAGTAAAACCTCCCTCTATTTCTGTAACTTAGAAATCTGATATCAAAGATTCCTTTTTAAGCATATAATTTATGGTTATAAGATCTACAGCACAATCACCTCATTTTTAGATAAAAAAATCAAGCCTAGAAAAATTAAGTTACCTGCCTAAAGTCACACAGCTGAGCTAAGGGTAGAAACCAGGTTTTTTGTTTTTAAAACAATCTTTCATGGACAATAACCAACAAGCAAGGGTAGAAGGGCAGGCACCTGGCTAGAGGTTTAGGAGAGAGGCAGGGAACAGAAAAAGTGAATTATCTGGTTAATACCAAACAAATTCACCAGTACAAATTCTTAACAACATTTCTTTAAACTTCTATGAGCAAATACCTATAAGTGAAAAAGTTATAAAATAAAAAGGAGCTATCTGAACATAAAGCATATTATTTCTACCCAGGAATGAGTCTCAATATATCTCCTGGAAAATTAATATTTTAAGAAGAATGTAAATTTCATATGAGGTCAGTTTCATTGGCTGTCTAACCAAGTGCTTTGCTCTGGCAGTGACCAAAGTAATATAATGTTAGTGGTAAGTCATGATGGCAGTTACATGACATCAACCTAATTAAATATATATCATGAAACTTTCTAATCTTTTGTAACTCATTTATGGATCCATTTTCTATGAATTCATCTAATCATTTTTTGAAAGTGTTCCTATTTTAACATGCTACACCACCTTAAAATACAGAGTTCTTCAGGTTTATAGTTCTTACATAAAACAGTAAATACATTTACATTTTGATGCTTAAATACTTCCATTTAAGCATGAAAATGTAGTTCCAAACACTAGTTTTTAAGTACATAGTACTTAGTGGTGGAAACTCATCTCACAGTGAAAATGAAAGATCCTAGACTACGGACAGGCCCCTATTTTCCTGGCTGAATACCATATAATATATCTTTCCTTCCCTCCTTTCAAGATGAATAAATAAATTCTTGTTCTATGGTTACCTTCCAAAATAACTAAGCCAGCCCCATGCCCTCTTCTCTGCTTTTTTTGGTTTTGCCCTCTGTAATACTCTCTTTCCATATTTAAGTATTCTAAAGTGGTACTAAAGAAGATTATTATCTATAGACTATTCTACACTCCAGTGAAAGACTAAGGCAGCTGGCTGATGCTGGCTGGGGACTTCAGGATTTAGGAAAGAATAAGATAAGATTCCAGGTGAGTTTGGGTTTATTTGTGTTTGTGTGTGTATTTGTTTTTGTTTAATTCCACTACTTCTGGAGATTAACAACCTAAGCTTCAAGCCCAGCCCTAGAGAATTGGTTCAGCAAACAGAGGATGAAAAAGACTCATTAAATTTCAAGCATGTGCAAACAGTCTGCCTTGCTCATGCCAGAGACACCATCTGAACTTAGTGATTAGCTGTTCTGGCACTGCTGGGGTAAAAAAACTACATCACTACCAGCGTAAGTATTACTCTGCTCCTTTTTTTCTCTTCCCTTGGGGTTTTAAGGATAACTTTCGATTGAAAAAAATAAACTTCAATCAATTAATCTGAAATATTTGGGGGTTTTTTGGTTTGAGTTTTTTTGTTTTGTTTTGTTTTTGTAGAGACAGGGTCTCGCTATGCTCCTCAGACTTATTTCAAACTTTTGGCCTCAGGCAATCCTCCCACCTCAGCCTCCCAAAGTGCTGGGATTATAGGAATGCTTGCCCATAATTTGAAATATTTGTTATTATAAAAGAAACTCTACTGCAACCTAGGTCCTAGGCCTTATGTAAGAACCGTGAAATAGAATAGAAAGCTGTTCTTCCTTCAGAGGCTTTTATATTTGTCTCATAAAGACTTTGGTTCTTCTACATGCATAATGAAATGTGTAAGACTTGTCTCTTTTAAAGAAATGAACATTTTCCTCCCACAGCTGTGTGTGCATGCATGCACACAGGTGCACATGCTTACACACACAAACATGTACACACAGGCTGGCCATCTCCCTCCCCGACCCCAGCAAGGCCCAGCCTCGCCGTCACTGCTGGTGCCAGAGCTCTGTGTGGATGGACTACAGACTGGCCTGAGACTTCCATGTGCCATCATCTGGTGTGCTCGGATGGGCTCGTTTGTTCATTTTTACTATACATTTATGGTAATAAAATCATGCAGCAAAAAAATAAATAAATAAATAAATGAAAATTTTAGTTTTACCTTCACTACCACATAGGGGCTGCTGGTTACTTGCTTCCAAAAGTGGCTCTCTGGCTCGCTTAGCATGAGTTATAGACCTTGCAGCTGCTGTAGGTCTCTCAGCCATTTTTCTCTGAAGATTCTCTCGTCTGGCACGGGTTCGCTCGAGCAGTTTCTACATATGTAAATATCAGTGTTAAAACAAGTCTAGTCAAAGGTTCACAAAATTACAGCATCTTCTAAAATCACCAGTTGCCATGTAGAGTAACAGTTAAATACATTTCAAAAGTGAAATCCTAAGTAATTAAGTCAAGAGTCACTAAATGAGCACCCCAATGTCATAATTATTACAGATGCAATAGGAACATTAAAGGGTGAATAAAATGTGTAAAGTTAGGTATATAAGATTTTAAATGACCACAAATTCTTTCTGCTTCCATCAAAAGGTAGAATCTATTTCCCACCTTTGAATCTTGGCTGGCCTCATGATTTGCTTTGACTAATAAAATATGGCAGAAGTGATACTGTGTGACTTCCTAGGCATCAGAAGATCTTGCAGTTTGGGCTCTCTTGAAACACTGCTACCATGTGAAGCCCAGGTTAATTCTACTAGAGATACAGGGTCCAGCCATCAGCCAGCATTAACCACTAGACATGTGAATAAGGCCATCTTAGACCCTCCAGGCCCAAATAATTTGCCTGATCACTGAAGATTTCTGCATGATCCCTGCAGCAGAAAAACAGCCCAGCTGAACCCAACACAAATTGCCGACCCACTGAATCATGAGAAATAGAGTGGTTGTTTTTTTAAGCCACCTTGGTAGGCAGAATACTAATCCCCCAAAGATGCTTTTGTTCTAATCCCCTGAACCTGTGAATATGTTACCTCATAGGTCAAAAGGGACTTTGCTGATATGATTAAGAATCTTCAAATGGAGAGATTATCCTGAATTATCTGGGTGGGCCCAACATAACCACAAAGGTCCTTACAAGGGAAAAGAGGGAGGTAGGAAGGTGAGGTCAGAGACCATGTGATGACAACAACAGAAGCAAAAGTCCGACTAATGTGATTAGTGACTCTGAAGATAGAGGAAGTGGCCACAAGCCAAGAAATTCAGATGGACTTTGGAAGCTAGAAAAGGCTAGGAAACAGATTCTCCCCTAGAGCCTCCAGAAGAAACACAATTCTGCTGACTCCTTGATTTTAACCCAGTAAAATCCATTTCAGACTTCTGACCTACAGAACTGTAAGATAATAAGTATGTGTTATTTAAACCACTAAGTTTGCGGTAATGTGTTACAGCAGCAAAACTAATATAGCCACTAAAATTTGGGGTGGTGATAAGCAGCAAGAGATAAAAGACATATTAGTCCTTTGAAAAGATAAAATGCTTCCCAGGAGAAAAAAAGTAAACAATCTTATGTTTTAATTAAATATCAATATATAATAAAATAGTTTTAAGTTGAAGCTATTCCATAAAATCATGAGTACTCTTTTCTTACCCTAAACTGATGTTCCTATTTTGAGTCAGTATAGTACAAAACATAAGACCATGTAAAACAATTTCTTCTCTTTCAAATGTACACAACTAAAGGACAGATGCAGATTATTATTACTGCCCTGCACACACACATACGGTAGTTAGTACAGACTGAGGAATTAAATTCTATTTGACCTTTTTTAATTCCTTAATTAAAAAAGGGTTAACAAAGACAAGGTGTGTAGTCCCAGATACTCAAAAGGTTGAGGTGGGAGAATCACTTGAGCCCAGGAGTTTGAGTCCAGCCTGGACAACACAATGAGATATCAACTCTGAAAAATAATAAAACCTCGGCCGGGCGCCGGTGGCTCACGCCTGTAATCCTAGCACTCTGGGAGGCCGAGGCGGGCCGAGGTCAGGAGTTCAAAACCAGCCTCAGCAAGAGCGAGACCCCGTCTCTACTAAAAAATAGAAAGAAATTAATTGGCCAACTAAAAATATATAGAAAAAAAATTAGCCGGGCATGGTAGCGCGTGCCTGTAGTCCCAGCTACTTGGGAGGCTGAGGCAGTAGGATTGCTTGAGCCCAGGAGTTTGAGGTTGCTGTGAGCTAAGCTGACGCCACGGCACTCTAGCCCGGGCAACAAAGTAAGACTCTGCCTCAAAAAAAAAAAAAAAATAATAAAACCTCTCCTACAAAGGTGTGTCTGTGGTTCCCTGTCTTTGGACATGTAAACATTGGAGGCAAAGAAACGTGGACTTCAAGAAGTCTGGAGCCAGCAACCATCGCACATAGAAGGGAAAAAAAAAAAAAGAAAAAAGAATTTAATAATTAATTAAATTAGACTACTATTTTCTAAAAATTCCTGAGCATGCAAGAGAAGCATGAGCTAAATTTGAAAGAAGGTACAATTCTCTGCTCTTCTTAGGAATGATTTCTAATTTAAAGTTCACTGAAAGAGGTGACACTAAACTGAAATGCTATATCACTAAAAGAATAATTTATGAATCAAATGCCTTCCAAATACAAGACCTTCACCCTCTAAATAAAAGTCTCCTTTAACAAACTCAAGAATGACCATACTGTTATACAAATTCATATATGTCTGATAATTTCCCCCATGACAAAAAACATTATTCCCCAGATACAACACTAGCCTAATTATATTCACTCATGGACATGCCCACATTCCATTCTGGTCAGTTAGAACATTTGTGAGTCAGTATAGCTTCAGTTACCGCGAACAACAAAATAATGTGGTTTTGTCATTCAAACACATACAAGTGTTCTATGATTACATTAGTTTCAAAAAATCCCAGATTAAAAAAAAATTAAAGTAGAAAAAGTTCCCTAATCTGTGAAATAAAGCTAAAAAGCACTAAAGGTTATTAATTTAAAAGGAATGATGTATCTAAAGCACATAAACTCAACAGCCCAATAAATATAAGTAGCACTCAATACAGATAAATAGCCCTTTCTTGTAACAGTGTATCAGGAATTTAAGAATTCTCTTAAATATAAGGTACATTCCTTCAAAGATCACACCTTATTCTTCAAACAGTAAAGGCATAATTGGGAAGTAAAATATTCCACATGAATGAATTTCAGATAACTGAAGCTTATAGTCCCTAAACAATTTTTGCCACACATACCCCAAATCGTTTCTGATAGAAATTTTTCTAGGAGACATTATTTCTCTGCCTTCTTAAACAAAGTAGATTCAATACAAATTAGCTTCTTGTTATTTTCAACATGTTCTAGCAGCTGTTTCCCAGGTCAACACAGAGACTTTCATTTAATTCTGAAAAATATAGCCGGGCATCTATATTCCCAGCTACTCAGGAGACTGAGGCAGGAGGATTGCTTAAGGCCAGGAGTTCAAGACCAGCCTGGGCAACAGAGTGTGACCTGGTCTCTAAAAAAAGAAATAATTCTGGAAAATTAGAGAAACTCCATTCAAATCAATAGCAATATGTTTGTTTCCTTGTTTACTTATTTATATTTGGCCTGCATACATATGATTTAAAAGTATCTCACAATAAAAGATGTTTTTACAAAATATTTTAATTGTAGCCTTTTCTCTTTTAAGGTTTCTATATGCAAAGTTCTGGCTTAGCACATCTAGCTCTGGGTTTCCCTATAGTATTCTTAGACTGGGATGACCATCATGTGAGCAGAGCTTCAAACTAAGAGGCTAACAATGATGTTATGAGTAGTAAGATTACGGTTTTAAATTCACATAACAATTATAACAACAATTACTAATGATTATGTAGGATTTAATATAAAGTACTTTCAATGTCTGCCATACACTATTTCATTCTCAAAACCTGATTTGGTAGGTTCTGTTCCTACTACTTGATTTTAACCCAGTAAATCCATTTCAGACTTCTGACCTAAGGAACTGTAAGATAATAAACATGTGTTATTTGAGCCACTAAATTTGTGGTAATGTGTTACAGCAGCAAAACTAATATAGCCACTAAAATTTGTGGTGGTGATAAGCAGCAAGAGATTTACAAATGAGAAACTGAGGCACAGGTTAAATAACACACCATAGGTCACATAGCTAAGAATCGGCAGGCAGGATTCCAACCAGGTTCCCAAGGCTGGGCTCTTAACTATTTTGCTATAAACTGTCCCTTGACTAAATCCGATTGCTCTTTTTATGAACTTATTGTCAGCAGAACTAACTAGCTTCATACCTTCAACAAAATTTTTGAATGTTATCAGTTGATCATTATAGAGGTCTGCCTTGGCTGCTTGTTAGTCCATCCGTGAGTCAACAGGAGACAGATTCTTTTTTCATTTCTGGTTGGTCCATGAAGAACATTAAAAGACATTGCCCAGGCCGGGCGCGGTGGCTCACGCCTGTAATCCTAGCACTCTGGGAGGCCGAGGTGGGTGGATCGCTCAAGGTCAGGAGTTCGAAACCAGAGCGAGACCCCATCTCTACTAAAAATAGAAAGAAATTAATCGGCCAACTAAAAATATACAGAAAAAATTAGCCGGGCATGGTGGCGCATGCCTGTAGTCTCAGCTACTCGGGAGGCTGAGGCAGAAGGATCACTCCAGCCTAGGAGTTTGAGGTTGCTGTGAGCTAGGCTGACACCACAGCACTCTAGCCCAGGAAACAGAGTGAGACTCCGTCTCAAAAAAAAAAAAAAAAAAAAGACATTGCCCAGTGGACCCTGTCTAGATCCGGATTCAAACAAACAGCTAAACATGAAACACTTGGGGAAATAAACACTGACAGATATCTGATATTAAGAAATTATTTTTAATTTTTAGGTGCAATAACGGCATCATTTTTTTAAAGTCTTTAGCATTTAGTGATAAATACTATTTATATTTATATATAATACTAAAGTAATTATATGATGTCTAGAATTTGCTTCAAAATAAGTCAGTAAGATGGGTAAGAGGGGGATATAGTGAAACAAAATGGCCACATGTTGAAAATTACAAAAACTGGATAATGAGGGGTTATATTCTTTTTTTTTTTTTCTTTGATATAGAATCTCACTCTGTTGCCCGGGCTAGAGTGCTGTGGCATCAGCTTAGCTCACAGCAACCTCAAACTCCTGGACTCAAGCAATCCTCCTGCCTCAGCCTCCTGAGTAGCAGAGACTACAGGCATGTACCACCACACCTGGCTAATTTTTTCTGTTTTTAGTTGCCCTGCTAATTTATTTCTATTTTTAGTAGACATGGGGTCTCACTCTTCCTGAGGCTGGTTTCAAATTCCTGACCTCAAGCGATCCTCCTGCCTCAGCCTCCCAAAGTGCTAAGATTACAGGTGTGAGCCACCATGCCCAGCCTAATGAGGGGTTATTATACTACTCAACCCTTGATGTATTTTGAAATTTTCTTCAATAAAAAAAGAACATTGCTAAAATGTTCTAACAGTTACTCTTGTATGTAATCATTTGTTTATAAAATAATTTGCACCTAATGGCTCTCTTCTATGTTAATTCAGCAAAATGTTATTGGATGTGCTTTATGTTAGGGAAAATATTAATATCTCTAAACTGGAGTGACCAAAAGAATTAAGCCCTAATACCCTGGCATTAATGTAACAAATTAATTTCTTTCTTATGTTTGTAGGATGGCATTGGTTATGAATCACCCTTGGGAGAATTGAGAAAATGGTTTCGTAAATAATTTTCTGTGTCCCGAGGTTCTGAGAAGGAACTCTGATTAAGAAACTCATTCTGGCTAGAGGAGGTTGCTCACTCCTATAATCCTAGCACTCTGGGGTGGGAGGATCACTCAAGGTCAGGAGTTTGAAACCAGCCTAAGCAAGAGCAAGACCCCGTCTCTACTAAAAATAGAAAGAAATTAATTGGCCAACTAAAAATATATAGAAAAAGTTAGCCGGGCATGGTGGCGCTTGCCTGTAGTCCCAGCTACTCAGGAGGCTGAGGCAGAAGGATTGCTTAAGCCCAGGAGTTTGAGGTTGCTGTGAGCTAGGCTGAAGCCATGGCACTCTAGCCCAGGCAACATAGTGAGACTCTGTCCCCCACTCCAAAAAAGAAAGTAATTTTATACTGACTTTAAGTCCTTTTCAGACAACGAAACTGTACCAGAAGTTCATTTCACTGTGCAAAAATGTTATGAATGCTCTAATTAAGCACTTAATAGTTGGAACCAATTCAAATGGTTCATTCATTACCAATTAAGGAAAAGATGTCAAAGCTGTTTATTCCAACTGCAACTGACCTAACTTTTCATAATATAAACCATACATATTAAACCATACATATTTCTGAGCACATTCTAAATTTGTACTAGCTTCAGAATGACTTTTTTAAGTAAAACAAAATACAATTTACAGCCAACTTTAAAAATGCTTTGCTCTTGTCAGTTACTTAGGAGAACACATAGGGTTTACATTTTAAGGAATCCTACTCTGAATTAGTAACATAAAATAATATATCTTATTTAACTTCAGTGTAAGTGAAAGATATTTAGCGCATGACCAGCTCTATTTTTTAAAGCTAATACAAAAATATGCTCTGAATTTTTCTATTAAAATTTCCAAGTAAGGTAAAAAAAAAATTGATGTGTTTTTCTCAATATGACTGAGAATTTGAAACAGAAAAATAGATAACTGTCATGTTGGAATACAAATAAACTCCATTGTTGAAACCTTTCATCAATATCTTTGACTTAACTTATGGAATTATAACTATATCCCCCCAAAAGAAAGTGTTTTTCTTTTTGTTTTTGTTTTTTTTTGAGACAGAGTCTCACTCTGTTGCCCGGGCTAGAGTGCCATGGCATCAGCCTAGCTCACAGCAACCTCAAACTCCTGGGCTCAAGCGATCCTCCTGCCTCAGCCTCCCCAGTAGCTGGGACTACAGGCATGCGCCACCATGCCCGGCTAATTTTTTCTATATATATTTTTAGTTGGCCAATTAGTTTCTTTCTATTTTTAGTAGAGATGGGGTCTCGTTCTTGCTCAGGCTGGTTTCAAACTCCTGACCTTTAGCCATCCACCTGCCTCGGCCTGGGATTACAGGCGTGAGCCACTGCGCCCGCCAAAAGAAAGTGTTACTACTCTCCATAGCATTCAAGTTTTTGAAGCTAGTATAAAGACACTACTCGGCCCACTTTGCAACCATTCAAAAAATAACAGTTTGAAATTTGCACAACAGCCTAAAGAAAGAGGAACTGTCCTGGAATAAAAGGGAGTGGACAGCTGGCAACAAGGCGCCTCTGAATGTGTCAACATAACATTCTCAACAGCTAAAACTAGATTAATAATCGACACAAGAATGATATAATCCATATCCAATTTCCAAGGAACAAGAGATGAGGTATTATTGTAATGATATGCTCCACAGACACCGAAAGATTTAGTTCTTTAGGCTGTTTTTTGTTTTTTTAATCCTGGGCTGAAATTTTTAGTTTATACACATTGGGCTAGGCAGCACTGTTCCCTTTCATCTAAAGTGTCAATCCCAGAGAAACTTCGCTAGCTAGCTGAGCAATGGGCTCTGAAGGAACTACTGACTTTTTCTGAACGAATGCAATGGTTTCAAGCACCTGCCTATTTTAACGTTTTGCTGTCATTCACAGCACCCTTAAATGCATAGCTCCCCTGCGGGCCGCGGGAACTCCGCAAATCACATCCTATTCCTTTTCCAGGCAGCGGCTGCACACACAGCACTGAGTCACTTGGCCACCAGACTCCACCCTGCAAGGTATTCCAGCTTTTTCCAGCAGAACTTGTTCGGTCAGGCCCAAGCCTCACTCCACCGGGGTGGCCGGGGGAGTGGGAAGACAGCAAAGGAGCATTATAATAACAGGGGCTGACGAGAGTGTTTTCACTACTGCCTTTCAGGACAGACTCATAGCTTTGCTCCCAGAGTTTGATCTGCAGGACAGGAACAACAACGAAACAGCGGACGAACCCGAAACACACAGCAGGCTACAGCCGCGCTCCCCTCTGGGCTGCCCCAGCCCGCCAGCGCCCGACCCCCGCCCGCTCACACTGCGCACGCGCGCGCACGCGCTCCCCGCCCGGTGGGCCCAGAAGTTGACAGAAGGAAGGGAAGGTGGGGGCCAAGAGGGGTCATGGCTGGCTGGACCCGCAGATTTTCTCACCTCCGTAAACGGGTCCATGGCCCCAGGCGTCGCTTGTCGACTACGAGACGATGGAAACGGTGGTTCAAATTCAGGAAAAGAAAAGTGAGTTTCGGCTCAGTGTGTCTCCTGGAGAAAAGGAGTCCGGGACTGGGGAACTCTCCCACAGCGAAACCTCCTCTTCCCTCAGCCTCCAGTGTCAGACTCAGCCTCCTGCGGCCGTTCAAATTTGAATTTCAGCGCCCGGAGCCGCGAGCATGCGCGCTGGGCGGGGCGGGGCGGAGCCCGGCGCTGGGTCACGGGGCGGGGCCGGGAGGTTCCCAGGGTGGCCCCGCCTCCTCTGCTCCGCCCTGCGGGACCCTGGCAGCCCCGGACGCGGAAGGCGGGCGCTCCTCGCCCTTCAACCGCCTCCGGGCCGGGGCTCCACCCCCAACGCCCACACTCCCCACCCGGTTTTAGCCATCCCTTCGCACCAACGGCATTTGGGCCTTCCCGCCTTCCTTCATTCCTAAATAAAGGATTAAGAGCACTTGTGTTTGAAGTGCCCCTGGCCCTTTGGCCTTCGGTAGCTTTCTCTCTGCCCGCCACTCCCTACCCCTAGTTCAGCAGAAGGGGGACGGCAGGCTTGGCCCTCAGGCGGAACTGGTGGGTCCCCGGGCCTCTTGGGGCCAATGACTAGTGACCCACCCTTGGGCGCTGGAGGCCTTTCTCCTTGGGAAGATAAGGCTGACGTTAACAGACTGTGAAGAGTTCATACCCAAGACTTACTTTAAATCCCATCCAACTGTATTCAATGTTAGGGCTGGAAGAATTCTGAGAAGCCCTCTAGTTCAATCCTCCCTTTTACTGATGAGAGAAGGAACACTCGGAGACACTCAGTTTTCCAGGAGAAATGAAAATCCCGTTCTCACCTCATCCTTGACTTTCCACCCTACATCAAGCTGTCTCATGCTTGTTCTTGATAGAGTACTCAAAATAGTAAGGTATGTTACATCAGATTACATAGTTGTTACATCAGATTCATTTCTAATGTGGCAAGTCTGTTCTAGGGCTTGTAAAGAGGACAATTCTTGATTTGTTCGTCTGAAAAAGTAACAGCTGTGTAGATTACGGAGTAACTGCCCAACAGCTATATTTAATAACGTCTCCAGTTTAGCATTCAGTAAGCATTACAAGAAGTATTTTATAAATATGTTAAATACTAACCTTGTGACCTTAGGCTTTATACAAATCATTTAACCCATTTTTTTTTTTTTACCGTTTGGGGGAGTCATAGATTCCTTTGAAAATGCACTTAAAACTGATCCATTACCTGGAAAAACGCCCATTCAATCATAAATTATTTAACATAGGATTTTATGAAGTTTACGGAGTTAAAAAGATCTGATTTAGCCTCTTCGTGTTTTAGTTTACTCAATTGCATGGCAGAAATAACCAACGGCCCTGCCTTTCTCAGAGTTTCATGTGTTCCCCTCAAGAGACAGATGAAAAATGGAGAGAAATTGTCCAAAATTATTCTGTAATGAGTAATAAGGCATTGTCCAAATGTATGGTGTATAGAATTATTAATATTTAACCCAAAATGTGCTACTTATGAACAAAGAGAAAAGATGCTTGAATTTTTTTCAAGTACTAGACAGGAACAGGGTGTGTATATTTGGGATGTGTCTGTGTGTGTATGTGTGTTTTAAAAAGCAACATTGGAAAATGAGTCATTTGAAATTTATGCAGCCGTTATGCCTCCTGGTTAACACTCCTGTGAGCCTGTTTCTTTATAACTACCTCAGCTAGATTCTAGTCAAGACCAAAAGAAACAAAATACTAGCACAAGATAGCTACTCAAAACATTTAGTTTATCTTTTCTCACAATCCCCTTATGATTTTGGTCTTTACCTTGATGATGATGATGATGATGATAACAACCACCACCACAATAGCTCCTGTGTGTGAAGCACCGACTACATGCCAGAAACTATGCTAGATACTCAAGTCTACTCTTGTAGAGTACTGTAATTGTCTCCTACCGTGCCTCCTTCCATTCCTTACCTCTGGTAGTTCATTCTTCAGTTTATACGCTGGAATGATTTTTCCCTTTTTAAAAATTGTGTTAAGAAATATTTCTAATTTACAACAAAAAAAAGCAAATAATAAAACATAACCATGTACCAGCCCCCTAGCTTTAAAAAAAATATAAAACATCCCACACATAATTGAAGTCTCCCATGTATCCCTTTCCTAATCTCATTCCCCTTCCTAATCAGGGGTAAAACTAGCCTAATTTTGATGTTTATCATTCGCATGGAAATATGTATAGTTTTACTACATATATACCTATAACAATATTTAGTGTTTTATATAAATTTTATTTTCACTGTACATATCTTTCTGTAACTTTTTCTGGCTCAATGTTAACTTTATGATAGTTATCCTCACTGATAACTAAGCTGCATTTTGTTCATTTTCACTACTAAATTCTATGACATAAATATGAGGGCTGTCTGGAAAGTATCCAGCCCTGTAATATTTAATATGAAAAATAGAGACATTTATTATATTAACAATGGCTAGATACTTTCCAGACAGCCCTGGCATACTTGTCATTTATGTATTCGTTATCCTGTTAAGGGACATTTAGCTCATTTCTAGTTTTTCATTCCTGAGATCCCGTGATGCCATGATACTTCTGTGTCTCCTTATATACACATGCAAAACATTGTCTATAGTAATATGTCTAGAAATTAGTAGGTCATTTCAATAAATATATTTCAATATTATTACCAGATATTGAAAATAAGTTGTTCTTCAAAATGGTTGTAACAATTTATATTCCAATCACTAGTGTATGAGTATGTCTGCTGCTCAAGTTTCTCCTCAATATGTGGATACTTCTTAAATGTTATCATTCTTGTTTGTGTGCATTTCTCTTATCACAAGTGAAGATGAAAATTATTTCACGTGTTTACTGGCCTTTCAGTTTTCCTTTTTGTGATTTTCAACTTTATATCCTTTGCCCATTTTCATGTGCAGTTATGTGTCTTCATCTTATTGATTCACAGGGTTTTTGTCGGTTGTTTACTATTTTCTGGGAAAATAACCTTGGTTGGCCTTTGGCCTGCAAATTTCTTAATTTATGGCTTATCTTTTCACTTTATGATGTCTTAGATGTACAGAAGAGTTTAATGTTAATGTAATTAAAGATATATATGTATCATATATATTTTTCTTTAGGATTTGTGTTTTTTATGCCTTAAGAAATCCTTCCCTACCATGAGGTCATAAAGATTTTCTCCTGTATTTTCTTCTAAATATTTTAAAGTATGTATGTTCCTGGTTTTGTCTTTAGACTGTCTAGATTAATTTTTTTTATATGGATAACCAATTGTCTTAGCAGCAGTTACTAGATTGTCCAACCTTTCCCCATTGACCTGTAATGCAACTTTTATAATATATCACCTTTTCACATACGTGTTGGTCTATGATGGAGCTCTTTATTCTGTTCTACTGGTCTATTTGTCTATTCCTTTGTCAATATCATACTGTCTTCCCTGTAAATGTTGGTATTTGGTAGGGAGAATTCAAAATTGACTTGGTTTGTTTTTCCCCCTTGTTCTTGCACATGAATTTTAGATTACATTCTCATGCTCCACAAAGAAAAAAAACCGTTTTGAGATTTTAATTCAAATTGGACCAAATTTATCACATAATTTGGAGAGAATTGACATCTTGATGATATCAAGCTTTCTCATTAATTAGCATGGTATATTTTTGTTATGTCTTCCAAAAATGTTTGTAACACACTTCCATAAAGATCTTTAAAATTTTGTTCAATTAATACCTATGTATCTTTGTTGTTGTTGCTTTTATAAATGGTATCTTTTTAATTATAGTTTTAAAATATTACTATTGTATAGGAACATAATTGATTGTAGGAAACCTACTAGACTATCCTATTAGTTTTAGTAATTTGTTTATAGAGAGGGATCTTTTTAAAATGTAAATTATACAGCATCAATTCCTTGTTTGGAGCAAGTTTACGTTTTCCATTGCAATTAAAATGATATCAAATAATATCCTTATCAAAACTACAAGGCTCTATATGATTTGGACCCTACCTACCTCTTCAAATAACCTAATATTCTCCTAATATCACAATACTCTCTCTTCCACCCCCTCACTAGGCTCCAGCCTTAGGCCTTTTTTTTGGTCATAAAAAATGCCAAATTCCTTCCTGCCTCAAGGACTTTCTCCTTCCTAAACACTCCTCCTCTAGATCTAGCATGTCTGTTCCTCATCATTTGGGTCTAAGCTTGCATGTGCTACCTCCTCAAAGAGGACTTCTCTGATCAGGTGCCCCGCCCACCTCTTCTCTGCCCCCCAGTCACTTTCCATTCTATTACTCTGGTTTATCTTCTTCTTTGCATTTACCACTATCTGACATTATTTTAGTTATGTATTTATGTTTATTATCTAGCTCTTCCTACTAGAGTGTAAGCCATGGTAGAGCAGGGACTAGTCTTGTTTATAGCTGTAATCTAGCACCTTGTGGCACATGAGTGCAGTAAAAATGTGTTAAATGAATGAATGTAAGAATAACGATTATTTCTATTTTAGAGATTCTGAAACTGAGATTCAAAGAGGCCAAGTGACTGGCCTAAGTCATCAAAAGTATCTTCCCTAGTTATTTAAATAAAACACAAAACTTCCCAGGTAATTTAAATAAAGACCATAGTTTATAACTTTAGGAATAGAACCAAGGGTCTGAAGCAGAGATAACTAGAGGTTAAAGATAGTCCTAGAAAATGAATATTTACTCCTTCTAAGACCCTTCCTTTTAAACAAAGGAAATCATAATTATGTCTTTTGCAGATAAAATTGAGACAGGGCTGAAAAACATAAAAAATTTGAAAGCATTGACTTCAACAAGGATGCTCCAAATACTTTATATTTATAGCTAATTTTTCAAAATACATTCACACATTTAATTCACAAAATAATATAATAACATAAACATTTTTATTTTTACAGGGAGAGAAAAAGCCAAGACCTAACCATAAGGCAGTGGCAAAAAGAACTAAACTCAAGTTCTCTACCTCAGGTTATCTGGCTGAAAGGCCATTTCTTTTACACATATATTATAATGAAGAAATAAGAACCATCAAAGGATGTTATGTAAATGTTACTGAAAAGGGCTATTTTATTTGTTACAGTCTATACAATTAATGTTTCTTAGCGTCACATAGATTTTTTTGTTTTCTAATTTAATTGGTGAAAATGTTTCAGATTCCAGAGTGAGGGAAAACATACCGTGTTTCTCCGAAAATAAGACAGGGTCTTATGTTTATTTTTCCTCAAGAAGACACCCTAGGGCTTATTTTCAGGGGATGTGTTATTTTTCCCTCAAAGCCTCAGCTTGCAGCAGGCACAGGATGGCCAGGACCTGACAGGGGGAGCCCACTTTGTTGGTGGGGCTGCCCGTACCTTTCTGGTCACCTCTGGGATAGTAGCTGTCACGATGGGGCAGATGAGAAGCACTGCTCCTCTTCTTTACCGCTCTGCGACAAAATGCATGGGTCGTGCAGATACACTGCGTAGCCACGCCCATCACTAGGTCTTATTTTCCGGGTAGGGCTTACATTGCGCAAATGCTTAGAAATCCTCCTAGGGCTTATTTTATGGGTAGGGCTTATTTTCGGGGAAACATGGTACTGTGCTTTCTGAAAATATCATATTGTTTTCAAAAACCAATGCAACTACAAGCATATCTCCTTTATTCAATAGACTATTCTCAAATGCATACAGCTTTAATCTCCTTTTTACTTCCTGCGGTTAATAAGAATATTAAGGGAATTCATATTTGAAGGACCACAGTAAATCCTTTCATTAAAAGGAAGAATTATTTTATGTACTTATCATGCTATAATTTCTATATTAACTTTACACTTCTATACCTGGATTTCTTAAAGCTATTTTCATAAAACTTAATGTTTTAGCAAGCCCATTTTAAAGAAAAGTATCTCTTAATATTACAAAGTAGTAATAGCCAGTGTTTCTTTAACATCAATGTCCCTTTGTTGAACATCAAAGATAAAATCTCCTTAAATTTGATGCAAGAGAACATACCAGGTTCATTGCACTCCATTGTGTCTATCAAGAACTTCATGATATAAACACTTCAAAAATTTCTCCTCACATACTGCTTCCAGATCTCATGGTTCATTTACTCTTTCATCAATCCTTTCAAATGTTGGAGTTCATGACATCCACTTTTAATCTCCTCTTTCCTGCTTCTCACAGGCTGACACCATCCCAGTCTTCCTCAGCCTTATCCATGCCTTGCACTTAATAAAGCCCTCAAGCAATGTTTGCTGATGAATTCTCAGGGACCACAATCTCTTACTTTCTGACCTCACCATATCTCAAACATTCCAGCTATACTTACCTTCTCCTTTCTTCTTCTGATTCACCCACATGCATGACCACACGTGGGCTCTAATCGACACTTCGAAACAATCCATCTCCAAGATTTTGACCCCAAACTTGGCCTCCTGATTTTAATCTTGAATCCTTCTCTCTTCTCCACTTCTGCTCACTCCTACTAGATCTGCAGGACCCCCTTTCCAGTCCTAACCTTCAGTCCATTCTCCTTTCTGCACGTTTTGCCAAATTAAAAATGTTATAGCGTGGGCTTTGTAGCCATGCCCACATTTTTAACCCTGACCTCTCACCCTACCCTTTTCTATAAAGCCACATGCAAAGTAGCTCAGTCTATTCTGAAAAGGAGGCCAAGAAAAAAGGGGGTTGGGCCAGGTGCAGAGGCTCACACCTGTAATCCTAGCACTCTGGGAGGCCAAGGCAGGAGGATCGCTCAAGGTCAGGAGTTCGAGACCAGCCTGAGCAAAAGCAAGACCCCATCTCTACTAAAAATAGTAAAAAATTTAGCCAGTCAACTAGAAATAGAAACAAAAAAAAAATTAGCTGGGCGTGGTGGCTCATGCCTATAGTCCCAGCTACTGAGGAGGCTGTGGCAGGAGGATCACTTGAGCCCAAAAGTTTGAGGCTGCTGTGAGCTAGGCTGACGTCACAGTACTCACTCTAGCCTGGGCGACAAAGCAAGATTCTGTCTCAAAAAAAAAAAAAAGGAGTTAAAAAAAAAATCTTAAGAGTTGTCAGGCAACTCACAGATCCACCTAATCCAGCTCCTTACAAAAGCAGATGAGGAAACAAGACTATGACTAATCTAACATTTCCAGAGCCTGCCACTGATCTTTCCTGGGTCTCTTCCCAAACACTGCCTGCCTACTTTATGCCTCACTTGCTCCTTACCCAGCCAGACCTAAGAGAAGCCATTTTAATACCATTTTCTTTGGCCCCTTGTCCTTCTTTCTACATTTACCTTGCTAATCTCTAACCACCTCTTTTTTTATGTTTTGTTTTCTGGCTTGCTGAACATTGCTAGAAAAAGACAAGAAATTGAGCCAATTCCATTTCAAATTTATCCCGACCAATGGGACCTTTAATGTGGCTCAGAATCCTTTTATTCGTATCCATCTGCATGTCTATCTCATTCTCCATCATATTTCCCATCCCACTTTGCTTAGTGTTCAATGCCAAGGAAAGTGCCCAAAGAACAGAACTCAAACCCTTGCTATTCCCTGACCAAACCCTGCTCTTGGCCACCTCCATGACATTCTCACCCTGATCTCACCAGCAGAATGCCCTGCCCATCACCTTTGACTATTTAAATATGAGTCCAGCTGAATATCATATCTTACCAGATTTCCTACCTAGACCATAGTGAAGTCATTTTCCACCTTAGTACTCACTTTGGAGCACTTTATTTTGACATGATTTCAGAATTATGGAAAAGTTGCAAAAGGTTTATCCACATATATATATATATAGAGAGAGAGAGAGAGAGAAAGAGAAAGTGGGACAAAGATTCCTAGATTCCAGAAATTACTCAGATCCCTGATATATTAACTTCTTACTACATTGGCTTTATTCTCTGTATGTGTGTATGTATATATATTACACATATATATGTGTGTATATATATATATATACACACATACAAATACACATATACACACACACATATAATCATGCACTATATTAACAATGGTTTGGTCAATACGGACCACGTATACAATGGTCCCATAAGATTGTAATACTGTATTTGTACTGTACCTTTTCTATATTTAGATACACAAATACTTACCATTGCATTACAGTTGCCTACAGTATTCTGTACAGTAACATGCTGTACAGGTTTGTAGCCTAGAAGCATATACCATATAGTCTAGGTGTGTAGTAGGCTCTGTCATCATCTAGGTTTGTATAAGTGCACTTTATGATGTTTGCACAACAACAAAATTGCCTAATGACTCATTTTTCAGAACATCCCCATTGTTAAGTGACACATGACTATACAAGGGCTGTCCAGAAAGCATCCAGCCATTGTTAATATAATTTTTCATATTACATGGCCAGATACTTTCTGGTCAACCCTTATACAACATACATACGTACTTTGAAGTATTTGGGGGTAAAACTACAACATGTCTGCAGGCTACTCTTAAAACAATTGAGAAAGACACACACGTAGTTATAGTTATATAGTCATATACATTACTCTCACTAAACATGTAGATAGATAGATAGAACCTTTCTAGCTCTTCTTCCTCTGTCCCACAACTAAATGACTGAGAACTCTAAATTGTACCTGGAGTGCTCTTGTCTGCCTACATACACTCCCCAGGTGATCTCATAAATCCCATTGACTTAAAAATACCATTTGTATAATAATAGCTCCTAAGTTTATTTCTCTAGCCTGATCTCTTCTTTGAGTTCTGAACTCTTGAATCCAACTGCCTGTTTGAAATCTTGACTTGGATATCAACTGGCATATTAAACATAACATATCCAAAATAGAATTTCCCTACTAAACCTATTCTTTTCCAGTCTTCTCCATTTCAGCTATCCATTTCAACTAGTTGCTCAAGCCAAAATGCTGGTAGTCATGTTTCATTGCTTCTTCCTCTTACTACTTCACTCACATACCCAACCTACTGATCAACTCTGCTTCCAAAATATATCCTGGGTCCTCTATTAATACTTCTCTCCCTCTCTACAGCTTACATTCCACTCAAAGCAATCATCACCGTTTTACCTGACCTACTGCAAGAGCATCTCACTTGGTCTCCCTGCTTCTGTCCTCAACTTCTTATTCTTTATCCTCAGAGAAGCCACTGCAAGCTTTTAAAAACATAAATTGCTTTATGTTACTCCCCTGTTTAAAATTCTCCAATGGCTTTTGATTGCACTTAGAATAAAGTCCAAACTTCTTTTGGTGGCCTCTGCCTCCCTCTCAGATGTTTTCTCCTACATTTTTCCCTACCTTACTAGGCTGCAACCATACTGACCTTCATGTAGCTCTAGGATCATGCCAAGATCATTCTTATCTCAGGCTTTTGTCTTTGCAATTCCCTCTGCCTAGAGTGCTTACCCCCAGAAATTCCTATGACTCTTTCTTATTTTTTAAGTCTCAGTTCAAAAGGCACTTCCTCAAAGAGGCCTTTCCCAACCACTATTATACCAAGCTACCATCTAGCTACTTTCCTGCTTTACTGTACTTTGTAGCACCTTTTTGTATCTGAAATTACATCATTTGTTAACTTGAATATTGTTTGTTTCTCCCACTACAACATAAGTTCCAAGAGAACTGGGACTCTGATTTACTCACCACAGCATCCCTGTTATATGGGCTAAAGGACTAATTGACGTATGTACATTATTTCCATATATGTATATGCATGTACACACTATTAATAAGTTCTTTGTAGGTAGGTGTCATGTCTTTTTCATCATCTTTTTACTTTGTGTATAATAGGGACTTAAATATCTATGGAAGGAATAAATTAATGCACATATTGTTTCTTGAAAATATAATTAAGGGCAATATTTTTTTTGGCTCATTAAAAAACATCCTTCCCCCAAAACATTTATAACAAAACATCAAAAAAATCATACACAGAGACAAAATCACAGTGTTTCCAAGGATTTTTTTTTTTTTGCCATTTTGACGATTTTCATTGAGGTAAGAAGGCATAGCGGTCTCACAAAGCATTCTTTTATTTGGCTTCTATGTAATGCTTTTCGTTCTCCTGAATATACAATACTGCAAACATTTCATTCTTTTGATACAGACATCCTGAAAGCATTCCAACTTCACTGAAACATTTTTTTTTAAAAGCCAAGAAAAACCAATTCTACCAGTCATTCCCTAGATTTTTTTTTCTCTTTTGAGTCAAGAAACATTGTTTATAGCTTGCCCTGACTCATCTGTTCAAGCTTATCAGAATCTGGGGTATTGCAACTAGAGTTGCTATATTCTTTTATAATGGCAAGCTGCAGATCAATTTTCCTTAATTTGTGTATTTTCAACAACATAGAATGTTATAAATTATTCTCAGTAGAACAGGAAGGAAAGTTAAAAGTGTTTTCTAGAAGCTTCTCTCCCATATTCTTTTAAACTCTCATCTGAAACTTAGAAAATAAATATAATGTTCTAATTCATTTTGAGTTACTAAGATAACTTCTTAAGAAATTAAACTTTTTCTCAGTTTGAAGCATAATGTGTACTTGTTCTGCTGTCAACAAAATGAACTTCTGCTGTAGAAAATGAAATATTTTACTTATTTTTCTCTCCAGTAGCAATACTTTTTAGCAGCATTGTCCAGACTTCACTACCTCTCTCTTCCTCCTTGTTGGCCTTTACTAGCCTCTACCCACAACCAAGGTAAATTATCAAGCCTCTTTTGAGTCTTTGAAAAGGAAGATGTGATCTTTTTTTCTAAAAAGAAAATCATCTTCTCTTTTTACAGAGATGGTGTAATCTACTTTTTTATATCAAAACTCCATCAACTAATTTATGAATAGTAAATTGTTTTTCAACAATATATATCATCTGTCCTGCTATGTAGCATATAAAAGGAATAGACAGATTAGCATGAGTAGTTGATTAAACAAAAGTTACTGACAAAATAAAAAAACCTCTATATACATAACAGAGAAATCCCACCACACATAAAAGAACAGTATTTCAATCAAAACACCTATTTTTTCTGTGATTGTTTAATCTAAAATTAAGTAAAAATCATCATTACAAATATTCCAAAATTAAAATGATTCTACAATACAATCTTGCTAGTGTACATAAAAATAACCATAAAAGGAAGATGGGTATATTTCAGTGGGATAAAAACAATGGCATTGTGAGTTATTATTGAAAACTTTAAGTTTAGTAAAACTTTAAAAAGGGTGAAGGGCATCCTTAAAGGTAAACACAAATCATTTAAAGCAATTTTAATAAATGCTTAACTTGAAAATCAGTGTTTTGAAAATAGAATAGTAACTGATAATCATTCGGTTTAATATTAGTGGTTTATGTAGAATCAGGTATAAAGGAAAATTTCTCAGAAAGATAGAATTGTTCATTGTTCTGGTGGATATGTAAAAACAATGCCAACTCTACAACAGCCAACTGGACAGCTGCAGATGCTGTACCCAATGGAAATACTAAGCAGGCATAGCGCGAATCAATAATTAACAAAGCAGATGCACAAAGCTTGATGAGGATGAATAATTGCATAGATGGGAAGAGTAAAAGGAGCTGATAACAGTAATGGTTTTATAATATATAAAAGAGTTTATATAAACTCTTTGTATTCATCAATTTGTTAGCAAGAGTGCTTCAATAGTACATGAAGAGTATATATATTTTTTAATGTTTTGATTACATTGATATGTACCTTTATATAGTACTTATCACTACAGATATTTAGAAATCAAAATGACCCACAAGAAAATATTGGTAAAGTGACATAAAAATAATCATAAAAGTAAAGAATGAAATTATGTTCTAGATGGGCTGACTACAGGGACATCAAATTTGTTTATTTTTTGAATTCTTAAATTTAATGAAATGTTGAAGAGCTTAATGAAATGTTGAATACTCTTTTTTTTTATTATTTTTTTTTTTTTGAGACAGAGTCTCACTCTGTTGCCCAGGCTAGAGTGAGTGCCGTGGCGTCAGCCTAGCTCACAGCAACCTCAAACTTTTGGGCTCAAGCAATCCTCCTGCCTCAGCCTCCCTAGTAGCTGGGACTACAGGCATGCACCACCATGCCCGGCTAATTTTTTCTATATATTTTTAGTTGGCCAATTAATTTCTTTCTATTTTTAGTAGAGACAGGTCTCACTCTTGCTCAGGCTGGTTTCGAACTCCTGACCTTGAGCGATCCGCCTGCCTCGGCCTCCCAGAGTGCTAGGATTACAGGCGTGAGCCACCGCGCCCAGCCCGAATACTCTTAATGTATATCATTTTCTAACTTTTATATGCATGTGCATGTGTATGTGTACTATATATATATATACATATATATATATGTATGTATGTATGTATATACAGGGCTCTCCAGGAAGTATCCAGCCATGTAATATGTTTTTGATCTAATGGCTGGATACTTTCTGGACAGCCCTCATATACAATACAATACATCTACTATACATACACATATATATAAAACCTTCCCTACTAGTCAATAAGTTCTTTGAGCCTAGGTATCATGTTTTGTAAAGTACTCTAAAAACACCAAGCCTAATGTCTTGTATATAAATAAATACCCATTGATTGAGAAAAATAATACATATTTTGGTTACTTCAAAATATAATGAAAATGAACAATATGATTAAGCATGCTTTAGTAAAGCCATTCAAAGTAAACTCACATATTCAGACATTGAATATATGACATGGTAACATCTTTCAGGAGACTTTCCTCTTTTTTTCAGAAATAGTTCTTAAACTGCTAGAAATTTGCAGGGGTAATAGATGCATTTATAGTGAACTTTGGGAAAAGAGGTTTCAGAATTTTAGGTATATAAGGAATCTAACAGCATGATTCAGTTACAGCCTTTTTCTTTAGAAAATACGTTGATAGAATAACTGCTCTTAAAAATGCAAAGCAAGGCCATCGCGGTGGGTCATGCCTGTAATCCTAGCACTCTGGGAGGCCAAGGAGGGCGGATAATTTGAGCTCAGGAGTTCGAGACCAGCCTGAGCAAGAGCAAGACCTCGTCTCTACTAAAAAAATAAAAAGAAATTAGCTGGACAACTAAAAAATATGTATAAAAAAATTAGCTGGGCACGGTGGCGCATGCCTGTAGTCCCAGCTACTCAGGAGGCTGAGGCAGGAGGATCACTTAAACCCAGGAGTTTGAGGTTGCTGTGAGCTAGGCTGACCCCATAGCACTCTAGCTCAGGCAACAGAGTGAGACTCTGTCTCAATAAATAAATAAAAATAAAAAGTTAAAAGAATTAAAAAGTAAAAAATTATGAATTTAAAAAGAAAAAAATGCAAAGGAAGGCAGAGGGTGGGTGGTGGCTCATGCCTGTAATCCATAGCACTATGGGAGGCTAAAGCGGGAGGATTGCTTGAGCTGAGGAGTTCAAGACCAGCCTGAGTAAGTGTGAGACCCCATCTCTACTAAAAAATAGAAAAATTAGCCTGGTGTCATGGTGAGCACCTGGAGTCCCCGCTACTTGGGAGGCTGAGGGAGGAGGATCGCTTGAGCCCAGGAATTTTAGGTTGTAGTGGGTTATGACGACACCACTGCACTCTAGCTGGGCAACAGAGTAAGACTGTCTCAAAAACAAAAAAGCAAAGGATTTATTGCTCATTATTATAGCAAGTGTTTTAATCCAAAGTAGATTTGTTCTTCATCTATAGGTCCATTTGATATAATTCTATTTAATTTGCATTATTTATTATCTACATATCCATTAATTCACAAATATTTATTGAGTGCCTACTATGTGCCAGACACTCTTCCTGATGCTGGGCACATAGCAGTGAGCAAACAAAAATCACTACACTTGTAAAAATTTTATTCTAGAGGGAGACAAACAATAATCAAGATAAATCAGTAAAATATATAATAAATTATATAATGTTGACTGCTAAGAAAAAAATAAAGCAGAGAAGGGGGATAGGAAATATGAGAAAAAAACAGTTGAATTTTAAATGGAGTGGCCAGGAGAGGCCGCATAAAGAGATGGCATTTGGGTTAAGTCCTGAAGGAAGTGAGGGAGCTAGTCCTGTGGGTATCTGGGGGAAGAGCATTCCAGGCAGGAAGAATCCCATGTTGCAAATGCCTTGAGGTAAAGACTGCCTGACATAGCTGAGGAATATCAAGGAGGCCAGTGTGTATGGGTGTGGGGTTGGGGGGGGATTAGTGAGAGATGAGATCAAAGAGATGACTGAAGGCTTGGTCATAGAGGACTTCACAAGTAAGGAAGCCCTTGAAGGGTTTTAAGCTGAGGAGTGACATGATCTGACTTTAAAGGATCACTCTGGCCATGGAGTTTTGACAGTAGAGTGAAAGAGGGTAGGGTGGGAATAGGGACATCATGTAGGAAGCTCTCGTTATAATCCAGACAAGAGATGGTGGTGACTTGAACCAGAGTGGTAGCAAGTGACTAGATTCTGGTTGTATTTTGAAGATAGTATTCACAGGATTTTATGACAGAATAGGAAGTGAGGTTATCCACTGTTTGTGATAGTTAAATTTCCATTTGTCTCTCCTAAACAATGAAAAAGGACAGTTTCTCACAAATTCTCTGTCATTCTCTGAGTATGATGCTGCTGACATTCAACTTTATTTTTGTTCCCAAGTTTGAAACACACCCCAATTATTTCTGTGTCCTAGCCCAACCTTGAGGAAGGGTGTAGAGAAAATGTGGCTGTCTGACGACTGACAGTTGCCAGAACTATTTCATGAGACTGTAAGCTCTGCGAGGCTTATTTCATTTCCCTTGATATCCTCAAAGCCTGGCTCAGAACTTTGCACACGTTCAACTCTCAAAAAATGTTGCCTGTAATCCTAGCACTCTGGGAGGCCGAGGCGGGTGGATCACTCAAGGTCA
>VBSM01002217.1:16439996-16467141 GCA_008086735.1 Cheirogaleus medius
AAAAAAAAAAAAAAAAAAAAAAAAAAATGTTTGTTGAATGGTATGATCTCTACCTTTCCCACGGTAATTGTAAAAGATTAAATTTTCACATTTGCTTAAGTGAAAAGTAATAAACTGAAAAAATACATTCAGTCCCTATCAACTGCACAATCATGAGTTAAACATTTGCATTTTAAGTTTTGGAAGGTGGGAAATCCAAGGGTATGGCACCAGAAAAAAAATTATATTTTAGTATTTAGTATGCTGGGGTACTGTACACTGGTAAATGTATTTGAGCCTTCTGCACCTGCATTCTGGCTTAACCTAAAGTTGTATTAGCTTTCCCGCACCTTGTAATTTAAGTTAAAGGGCAGAAGAGAATGGCTCTGTAATTTGCAACTAGGGCTGAGTGTCACACTACCCCTATCCTCTTGTGAAGCTACCACGTAGTTAAGGCCCCTAGAACTGCACACAAACGTCACTGGGTCAAAAGGCGTGTGTCCAGTTGTCCGGAGACCCCAGCGGGTCACGGGGCACAGCCCACAGCCCCGAGGCGCGCGCCCGCGCTGCGCACGCCGGGAGTTGTAGTTCCTCCTCCTCCTCTCTCTCTCAGAGCCGAGCTTTCTTCGCCCGAGCGCCCCAAGCGGCACGCAGGCTCAGTGAAGCGCGGCGCTCTCCGACGGCGGGGAGCGTTTCCTAGCAACCTGGGGAGCGGCCACGTCACGGTGGCAGCTTCTAAGCGCTGCTGGCCACCGTAAGGGCCGCCGGGTGTACCTTCCAGCAGCTGCGGGCGGGTGGAAGCGCTCCTCATAGCCCCGTGTCCTCACGTCTTGGTTCGCCTTTACCTGCCATCGCGCTCCTGGTGGCCGAGAGCAGCCTCCCGCCGCGACCCCGCCACAGAGGCCCAGGCCGGAGGCTAGAGGCGGCCGGCCCGGCTCCCGCCCGGCCCTCGCCGCCTGCGCTCGCGGACCCCGCCGCCCCGGTCTCGGCGGGACGATGCTGGAGTCCATTCGCGTGACGGGTGAGTGCGGGAAAGGGTTGGCCCGAGGCCGGCCGGGGCAGCCAGCGTCCGCCGGGGCTGCGGCGGCGGGTGTGGGGCGGGCCGGGGTCCCAACCGCCCCGAGGCCGAGGTGAAGGTGGGATGTAGGCTCGGCGTGCGGCGCGGGGACTCCGCCCCACACCCAGAACCGTGCGGGGCGCGCAGGAGGCTCTCGGAAAAACGTGCGGAGGGACGAGAGTAAACGGTCCCTTTTCCTTTGGTCACTTACTATTAGTGAGCACATGCTGTGAGATCTAGTGAAGAAAATTGTAACAGACCGATTACTGGTCCTACAAGTGTGCAATCTTAAATCCTATTTCAGAGCATATTCGGTGTGTAATTAGGCATTATAATTTTCTAGAATGTTTAGAAAAAATCAGCTAAGCAAGAGAACACATCTCTGTATTTCAGTATTTCTGCTGTGTATATTTGTGTGTATGCTTTTATTCTTCTACAGTGAGAGCATTTTGAGTTGATACTATTGACAGGTCACTTTATAGTATGGCTTATACCAAGCATAAAACATGAGTGTTTAGACCCCAGATCTGAAAGTTTACTTGCCTTTTTTTTCTTTTCTTTTTTTTTACTTGCCTTTTATTATTTGTAAATCACTGTGTATATTAGCATTTAAAAATATCTTACCTAATATTACAATAATTTCCAAGGCCATATTCCCAGCATTTAATTCTATGTGAAATATTAACAAATTGGATTTAAGGACTGAAGCAATTATGTGTTTCTTAAATCACTTCCTATATAATGCTTTTGACTTATTAGTCATAATTTAATCTAAATATGACATCCTGGTGAAACTACTGATCGGAGTAGTAAAATGAAATAAGACATGTATATGCTACATATGCTGTTTGAAATGGAATCAGATCAGAAAAGGTTTCTTTGCTTTCTCACATAGCCTTTTACAGAAGTTTATTATACTAAAGCTACTAAAATGTTGATTCTAAAATGTAAATTACTTTATATTAATATTAAATTTACCTTGGAAATCCAAATTTAATGATTCAAAATATTTCCCCATTTACATTTTTCCATGGCTTGTTTCTATAGGAGCTAAATATAATATTGAATATAATAATGATAGTCAACCAAAGGCTGCTTACTATGGGCCAGCACTGTTCTCAGCACTAAATCCTTACACCAATACTATGAAGTATGCATTAATATTATCCCATTTTACAGATGAGGAAACTACAGCACAATGAAGTTATGTAACTTGGTCAAGGTCATAACTACTACAGCCAAGATTCAAACCAAACAAGCTCCATTCCAAAGTCCATGTTCTCAACCACTAGGAAAATCAGCTGTTACAATGACTTACCCTGCTTTGAGCTACAAAAACCCAAATCAATCTCATTTAGTATCAGTGTTCCATTATCTGATAGTTTGCTCAAAGTGTTGATTTTTAAGTTTTATCACAAGCAAGTGTGTAAATAATTTTTGCCTGGAAAAATCGTCTTTTACTAGAATAAAAATTTGTTTTCAAAATAGAAAAGAAGACATCTAGCTCGTTCACTGAGTAACAAAATGTTGTCAGAAGCTATATAATACAAGATTATTTTCATTTATGATTTCCTACTGGCTTTATATTGCATGTGATATAAGAAGTGATTAATGATGAGTCATCTGGAAATGAAGTGCCTGTATAACAAAGGTGAATGTTTAAAAATACTGGAGACAAAAGTCTTCTTAAGGCCAGTGTTAGCCATATAGGATTGTCTGCACCTAGGCACTCAGCTCCTGTTTGTCCTATAGCAGTAGGCGCTTGCCATTAAAACTTGTCTTCAACTTCACTAATTGTTTCTTTTTCTTTTGCCTTCCTGGAATGATTTTTTCCTTAACCTTCAGGCAACCAAATCCTCTACCCTTTCTCTCCTCTCAAATATTCTCTTCCTTTGGCTACTTTTCTGGCCACCCTTTCATGAGCAGGACAATGCTGTAATAGAGCTTCTAATTTCATTGTTGGGGAAGGCTGTCTTACAACAAATGCAACTATGACAAGTACTTTGAAGAAAAGGTATAGGGTATTATAAGGTTCTAAAATGAAGAGATCAAAGAAGGCTTCCTGATCAAGTGCCATTTGAAATAAAGGATGAGTAGGTATTAATCTAACAGACGGGATAGAAGAGCTCTGCAGACATAGGGAGCAGTGTGTGAAGAGGTGGTATGTCTGGAGAGAGAATGTTATGAGGGATTGACAAAGTGAGGAGGCTAGTGGAAAGATTAAGGGGGAGCATTGTGCAAGATGAGGCTGCACAGGCATAGGGATCTGACCATGAGTGACCTCATAGACCATGGTTAGGAGTTTTGTCTTCATCCCAGGTGGAAAGCCATGGAAAGGTTTGTTTCTGGCACATTCACTGTCATTTTAGGTGATGTATAATGCTCACTTTTACCACAACCATCATGATCAAGGGTATCTAGAATACCATGCATATTTCTAACTCTAAAAACAAAACACACACACACCAGTTTCTGACCCTCAAACAACTGTCACATTATAAGATTGTAACTAATAGAGTTACACTGAAGTGCTCCTTAACTGGGACTGAAATTTTTAAAATTCTGAAGTATAGTCACGTTTATGAGTTCCTGAATGACATTAGCAGTGCCTTTCATCTCTTATTCTTTCAGTTGATAAACTACATTGGTTGCTGTTGAGTTTAGAGATATTATATTTAATAGATTATCTGTTATAATGCAGACAAATTGGGCAATAAATGTGTTTCTAAAGGAACTGAATTTTTATATACCATTTACAAAATTAAGATGTAACGTACATAAAGTACACAAGTCTTAAACATGCAGCCCATGACTTTGTGCATGCATAACCATTGCCCAGAACAAGATATGGAACATTTCTAGCACTTAGTAGGCTCCTTGATACCTCCTCCCAGGTTATGACCCCTCCCCTACCAGAGAAGGTAACCACTTCTCTGACTACTATTATACCATAAATTAGTTTTGCTGTTTCTGAACTACATATAGATGGAATTATATAGTATATGCTCTTTTGATCTGGCTTCATTTGCTCAACATTGTCTGAGATTCATCCATATTATTGCTTGCAACTTCAGTTTGTTTTTGTTCATTGCAGTGTAGTATTCTGTAGTATGAATGTACTACAATTTATTCATCCTTTCTGCTATTGATAGATATTTTATGATTTTTTTCCCTGCTTATTTGAGTTTTAAGTAATGAAATACTTGATAAAAGTAAAGCGTTTATGTTATTTGGGGATTATTTTGTTTTGCCCTTTCTTCTGTTTGTAATCAAGTAACCTACTTTGTGATGTAAAATTATCCTATGTTCTCAGGTTTTGTAAGTATTAGTAAACCATATGAAATTGCCATTTTGTAGGTTAAAATTGATTGAATAGTATTTTTCCAAAAGGTTTTGTTTCTGGTGATCTTCTTTTCAGCCAGGGACCTTGTAATTACAGTGAAACCTCACCTATTCACAGTTGTGAAACACTAAGTTTAGGGAGCAGTGTCTCCCTTCTCCCCCATTCTTTTAGATGAGGAACAGGAGCTACCGATGGGTTAGTGATTAGGCTAATATTACAGAGAGGTTATTGAAAGAACTGGGAATGGAAGCCAGGAACCCTGGTATCCTTTTCTCTTGTTCTAGATACATTTTAAACTTTCACTGTGTTGGTAATTTCAGTATATTCACCTACTTTTGAATATACTGAGTATCAATTATAATGTAATAATAGTACTTACCTTTTTTTCTTCATTATGGGTAATTAGGTTGGGGTAAGTAAATGATTTTCTTGGATCAACAAATTATTTTCATTCATTCCATTATTAATAGTGAAACAGATTGCTGATGGCTGAAGTATTACATTACATATATAGTGATTATCTTTAATGTGAGGAAGCATGATTTCTAATTACCTTATTATTTTTTGGGAGGGAAACATGAGTTATACTTCCTCCAAAGAAGTCTATTTATGTTTAAAAATGTTTTAATTTTTCAGGAAAAGGGAGTCAGGAAATAGGATGTTCTTTAATCAATCATGTAGATAACTGGAAATCTTATCAACCTCTTATTATGTTCTTATGCATGTTCAAAAATTTTTTTCACAAAGTAAACAATAGTATTTAAAATTACAAAAACAATATTTTAGGTTCTATAATACTTTTTAATGCAACTGAAATATGATTATTGTGTGACTCTGAGAAATTAATATATCCATCTTGTGTGAATTGTGTGAAGGACCATGTGCCCCACTTTTATGAACTTAATGGGATATCAGCATTTGACAGTATTGGCATTTATAAGATAAATACACCATTGCCTCTCCCAAACTTTACTCTGCAGCAGATGGTGCTTCAAAAGAACTGATGCTCAGCCTCTCAGGAGATAATTAGCAAGTGAACTGAAATGCTGTAATTCCTGGGGAGAAGGGTTCTGTCAAACACACACTGTTTACCTCTCTGCCACTCTCCACTCCTCCTTGAGTGTTTTGGCAGGTGGTTTAGGACTTTTTTTTTAGTATCCCGAATGTGTAGGTTGAGATGGGCCAAAATTATGAATTTGGAGGTCACTGATACTTTGTGACAAAACAGAAGAACTCCATGAGCTCAATTCTTTGATCAGAAAAACTACTAAATCTTTGGAACCAAAGAGCATTTTTACATTGAATATTCATTTTTTTAAAAATCAGCACAGCATACGTGTAATGAACCATCCAAATAGAAATTCTTCAGAGTAGTTTAATTCATTGATTTTTTTTTCTTTTTTTCTTTTTTTTTCTGAGACAGGATCTTACTCTTGCCCAGGCTAGAGTGCAGTGGCCTCATCATAGCTCACTGCACCTTCAAACTCCTGGGCTCAAGGATCCTCCTGCTCAAACTCCCACGTAGCTGGAGATTCATTGATTTTAATGTGATGTAACTCTTTCCCTTTTTATTGTGAAGATCAGATGAGAAAAGAACTTGATTACCTCTCTTTACCTTTATGGCTGTGCCTAGTCCTCACCCTACTTCTCTAGGCTCAAGATACCTTTATTCTTATCTCTTTCCCTTTTAGTGTCCATTTCATCCTTCCTTTCATTATTACCTTGTCTCTTAAACTTCTGTGATATCCTTTTAGGGAAACTGACATTGTTCTTGGGCATTTGGACTACAGCCTGTGTCCTAGTGTTCCTTAACCTATTTGCCTTGTGTGCCAGTTTTGGCTATCAGTTGGCAACACTTAAGTCTGAAACCCCTGAGAAACTGTGACCTATCAGCCTATGATGAAAGTTTTATTTGTTCTTTTTGGCTGGTTGAGTCTTTAACATTTATTAATGTACAAAAAAGGGCTTCTTCGTACAATCTACCTTCAACACGATCCTGTGCAAATCTAAAATAGTACATGCAGTAGACATTTAGCCTCTACAAGTTTATACTTTTGTGTTATCTTCTAGATACCAGAATTCAGATTTCATGTGCTGGCCTAGAAAATTTAAGTTAAAGGACTTTTGAGTACCTTACAAATTTGAATTATTTATTATGTACTTTCGATCTAGTACTGTTTCTTCATCCTAAACCCTATGACTTCTGGGCTTTTGAAAACTAACATTTAGAACAGGATTTCTCTGCCTTGACAGTATTGACATTTTGGGATGAATATTTCTTTGTTGTAGGAGACTGTCCTATTCATTGAAGGATATTAAGCATCATCCTTACCCTTTACCCACTAGATACCAGTAGCCCCTCCCCAGTTATGACAATAAAAATATCTCTAGATATTTTTAAATGTCCCCCTTCGTTGAAAAACCACTGGTTCAGAGTCTTTCCTGTTATATTTACACTACTTTAGGAATCTCGTAGAACTAAAGAATAGTCCCAGAACTACAAATACCTTTTTATCTAGATGGATAGAGAATGGCATGTTCTCCATCATTTATTCATTCATTTGTTTATTTCAAGAACATTTTATTGACAGGACTTGAGCCGGAGTCTTGTTCAGATGAGCTGGATTTAAGAGAGACTCAAACACTGTTGGCTTAGAATTGTCTGAAACTCTTAAAGCTCTACCTCAAATTTCATCTATTTCTTTTCACATTGCTCTCTTCTTTCTCTGAACTCTAGATTATTGTCTATATCTTTTGTTTATCATACTTGATCATATACTACTTTGTATTATTCAGATATTCATAGGAATTCATTGTCTTCAGGGCCATATTAGAGGCAGGAACAATGTATTTATACAGATGTTGATCAGAGCCATGTACTTAATTAGTAGTATTCTGCATATTTGTTGAATGAAAGAATGCAAATTAACACAGTTTTAAAGCAATACATGAGCAATGGTATATCCAAGTGCTTCTTACCTGTTCAAAGCACACATGAGGTCTAAAAACAAAGCTGTCCTCTGCTTTATTTGCCATTTGATATATTGATATCTGTATAATAGTAATTAAAATTTGTTTTTCTAACTTGCCAGGAAAAAAAACCCTTGTTTTTCTTTAATATTAACCTATAGCTTAGAATACTAAGAAAATCCACTAATTATTAATATTGAATAACATTACCAAAACATGCTTGAACATGCACATTTCATCTGTTGAATTTAAAAAATGGTTTTTGAGGTAAATAAGGCTTTGTAGTTCTTTTACTGATGGGTAGGGTACCTTTATATATAGTTCTAAATTTCATGACCATGTTGGCTTTGGAAGTGCCTTGGATTTTACTTTGATATTAATGCTATTTAAAAATGTATTATTTAAATGTATTTAAATATATTTAAATGTATTATTTCAGGCCAGGTGTGGTGGCTCACGCCTGTAATCCTAGCACCCTGGGAGGCAAAGGCGAGAGGATCGCTCAAGGTCAGGAGTTCGAAACCAGCCTGAGCAAGAGCGAGACCCCGTCTTTACTAAAAATAAAAAGAAATTATCTGGACAACTAGAAATATATATATAGAAAAAATTAGCCGGGCATGGTGGTGCATGCCTGTAGTCCCAGCTACTTGGGAGGCTGAGGCAGAAGGATCGCTTGAGCCCAGGAGTTGGAGGTTGCTATGAGCTAGGCTGATGCCACAGCATTCTAGCCCGGGGAACAGAGCCAGACTCTGTCTCAAAAAAAAAAAAAAAAAAGAAATATCATTTCAATGAAATCCACATTCTCTAGTAGAGTATTCAAACTATTTATGTATATTATCTCACATCTATATTAGATTTTGATCACCTAAATGGTTTGAAACTGAGGATTTTTAAAGATAATATAACTTATATATACTCATAGAGAAGAAAAGTGACAGTATCTAGCATGACCAAAATTTAGTAATGTATCCTTTTAATGTTTAAATTGTATTTTCTAAAGAGTATTGCAAAATTATAAAGTTTAAGGAACCTTCAGAATATTTTTCATATAATAAACAATTTGCTTCATCTGGTATCTTTTTTATTTCTTTTGTTTTGATCTTATTTATTAACACAGAAAAGCTTCACTGGCCTGAGCAAGAACTTGCTAAGAAGTCTATTCTAAATGCAGAAGATTCATTGATCATTGACAGCAAAAGAAACATTTCCCATTTACCCCCTGGAATACTAAAGGACATTTTCACAACCGGAACCAGTAGTTACAATGTCCTACTACAGAGCAAGGAGGAGAAAAAGCATCATTCACAAAAAGAGTCTTCCTCCACCTACTCCAAAAGATGTAGAAAACCCAGCAAATCTCCTAGCTCTTCTCATAGCAAAGATCCTCGCAGGACGAAAACCCCAGTGCCTGTGACAAGCAGTGGTACTTGGTACTGCCTGGAGAGGCAGCCTGCTGTTTTTGTCACTAGTTCAGTGTCAAGTCCTGTAAAGTTTACACATGATATCTCTGTTACAGGAAGCAGCCTAGTACTGCCACCTAAACCCAAAAGCAAGGTCAAGCGGCATCATTTCTCCACACTTCCAAAGCCAAAGCCACAACCTCAGCCTCAGCTGTCTAGAAGCTTTGAAAAAGATGACTTTTCTGGAAAAAAATTTTGTATATTGACTGCTATAAAGCCTACCAACTTAGAGAAAGAAAAACTGAGATTCTTCAAATCTGACTATACCTACAATCCTCAATTTGAATATGCTAATCCTGCTCTGCCAAATGTGTTAGCCAAGCACAGCAACGCATCTGACCGATTTCTTAAGCAGGTAAAATACCACTTCAATAGTGGTATCTCATTTTTATGTAGCTAAAACAATTATATGTGATCTTATCAGCAAAAAAAAAGACATTTCATAATATTCCAGCTATTTATATGTTATAGTTAATTCCCACCCAGTACATATGGAATCTGACAAGAAATCTCCAGGTGAGTGATATCACTTACATGTGAAATACTTTTCATTAATCAAATTCTATAAAGAATCTATTACATAGACTCTTTGTGACAGGAAACAAGTCTGTTTAGGAAAACAGCTTCAGATTCTGGTTCCAAGTTTTCATTTGGGAGTTACAATCTTGTGGCCCATTAGCCAGCCCACATACAAGTGTTAGGTAGCTCACACCGTTTTCTTTTTTTTTTTGACCCTTTCTATATTTTTTTTATTTCAAATATTAAGGGGGTACAAATGTTTTGTTACATAGATAACCTTGTATAATGCTTAAGTCAGAGCTTTTGAAGTGTCCATCACCAGAATAGTGTTCATTGCACCAAATAGGTAAGTTTTTATCGCACACATCCTCTCCCCCCACTCCTCCATTTTTGGTCCCAGTGTCCTTTAGATCTCTTTGTACCTATGTGTACCCATCTTTTAACTCCCACTTATTGGTGAGAACATATAGTGTTTGGTTTTCTATTCCTGATACACTTCACTTAGGATAATGGTCTCCAGTTCATCCAGGATGCTGCAAACGAAATTATTTCATGTGCTTTTATAGCTGAAGAATCCTCCATGATGTATGTATACCACATTTTCTTTATCTGTTCATAAATTCATGGGCACTTAGGTTGGTTCCACATCTTTGCAATTGTGAATTGTGCTGCAGTAAACATTCAGGAGCAAGTGTGTTTTGATAAAATGACAACTTTTCCTTTGGGTAGACACTCAGCTGTGGGATTGCTGGATTGACCAGTGATTCTACATTTATTTCTTTGAGGAATTGCCATACTCTTTTTCATAGTGATTGTACTAATTTGCAGTCCTAACAACAGTGTATAAGCGTTACTATCTCTCTGCATTGACACCAACATCTATTGTTCTTTGGCTTTTTAATAATGGTCATTCTGATAGGGTTAAGGTAGTATCTCATTTTAGTTTTAATTTGCATTTCCCTGATGATTAGTGATGTTGAGCATTTTTTCATATGTTTGTAGGCCATTTCTCCATCTCCTTTTGAAAAACTTCTGTTCATGTCTTTTTCCCCTTTCTTGATGGAGTTCTTTTTTTCTTGCTGATTTGTTTGAGTTCTTTGTAGATTCTGAATATCAGTCCTTTGTCAGATGTAAAGTTTGCAAATATTTTCTCCCATTCTGTAAGGTATCTATACACTCTGTTTTTCCTTTGCTGTGTGGAAGCTTTTTAATTTAGTTAAGTCCCATTTATTTATTTTTTGCTGTTGCTATAATTGCCTTTGGGGTCTTAGTCATAAATTCTTTCCTTAGTTCAATGTCTAGAAGAATTTTTCCTATGTTTTCTTCTAGAATTTTTATGGTTTCATGCCTTACATTTCAGTCTTTTATCTATCCTGAATTAATTTTTGTAATCACATGTTTTTATTTTCTAATTTATTTATTTATTTTTTTAGACAGGGTCTCACTCTGTTGCCTGGGCTAGAGTGCAGTGGTGTCATAATAGCTCACTGCAACCATAAACTCCTGGGCTCAAGCAATCCTCATGCTTCAGCCTCCTGGGTAGCTGGGACTACACATGCATACCACAACATCTAGCTAATTTAAAAATTTTTTTTTAGAGATGGGGTCTCACTACGTTGCTCAGGCTGGTCTTGAACTCTTGGGCTCAAGTGATCCTCCCACCTCGGCTTCCCAAAGTGCCAGGATTATAGGTGTGAACCACTGTGCCCAGCCCTAGTTTAGCATTTTTCCTAATAATACAATATTGTTATTTTTTCTTGTGGCTAGAAGACTTTTTGCTGTTTATTATAAATAACATGGAATTTGATCAGTCTTTGGAAGCCATTATGTAAAATTTAATTATCTAAAGCTATTATGTAAAGATTAAAATAATTTTAATCATGATTTTTATTTTCCTTTGTTAGGAGAGATCTTTTCTACTGCATATATATACATATATTTTTTTTTTACTGCTTCTATATTTTTTAATGGGCGTTCACTTTTTTAAAAACATGCTGAGATTATGCTGAAGATTGTGACTCAAATGGATGTTACTTATATAAAGTGGCGTCCTTTTGGATGGGAGAAGGCAGTTTTAACATAGTGATTACATATTTATGCTGCACTACTTCCCACATGTGTAAAATGGAGTAAAGAAAATACCTACTTAAAAAAAGTTATTTTGATTATTAAATGAGATAATGCTTAATGCATATATCATAGTTAGCATAGTGCTTGGCATATAATAAACACTAATAAAAATATTAGCTATTATTTTTTATTCCTATTTGGCAGTTATTCTTGTGATTGTGTGTGTGTGTGTGTGTGTGTGTGTGTGTGGAAATTGCAATGGATTGAACAGAGCTTCCACAAATGTAAAATTTGTGATAATTACAAAAATTCTATTTTCATTTTTCCCCCTTAGTGCTGAAAGAGATGGCCAAGATTTATTTATCAATATTCTTTAATTTGGAGATCTATCCTAGTCTTGCCTGTTAGGAAAGAGATTTCCCACCATTAAGTTAAAATGAATTCTCTCTCATTTCTCTGGAAGGCAATTTGGGAGCCTTAGCAGCCCCACAGATTGAGAATTGTCGCTGCTTAGCCTGTGGCTTTACAATTTTTATTTTCACTCAGTTCCAGCTTCAGAAGATTAAACTTACACTTGGATTGCTTGAGACTTCTAAATAGCACCAGCAATCCTAGTTGGCTTGTACCTGAAATGCCATTATTTGAGAGAATGCTGTCAATAAATGCCAAGTCTACTGTTTAAACCACTTTAATCAAATACAGAAAATTCACAGGATAAGACCTCTGGAAAAAATATGCTTAAATTCCTCTTCAGCATCTGAGTGAATTATGACATGACATCATATATCCTTCTCCTCCCCAGATAAAACAACAGCTTCAAGACTGGTCTCCAGGACTCAGAAATGTGCTGCCGAAAGAGGCCAGGGTGGCCAAGTAGCCTCTTGGTTTTCCACCCATGAGGCCCTACCAACTCCAAGCTGACAGTCTTTTAAGTTTTATGATCTGAATCCTTCTAAGGCAGGCAGTCTGTATTGTTTGAGGATGACTATGGTCCTCTTCAGTGCACAGATTGGCAGAATGACACTAAACTTTTCATGTACAAACAAGTCTACCACAGTGGAACCAAGGCAATGCTCAAGCTCTCCATGAATATCAAGGAGTTCCAGGATTTAGGGTTTTTTTGTTTGTTTGTTTGTTTCCAATCTAAGCAATCAGTCCCTAGGGAGGCACTCAGGCCATTGAGGTGGTGCAGAATATCAAGCATGGGCTACAGGACTGGAATATAGCTCTAGGTGGAGTCTTCTGAGCCCTGCCTAGCTGCATTCTGGCAGCCATGGTGGCCTCAGCTCCCCTACTCTTGGGTATATTAGAAGTGAGTACCTACTTGGACCAACTTCATTATGTTAGGAAATAAATTCTTATTTTCGTCTTCCTAGTTAGCAGACTTTATATTATATAGTTATGGTATATGGAGTCACAAACTCAGATCCCTACAGGATCTGGGCAGGGGTCATAAATGATTGCAGGGAGCTGGCTGGGGACAGTAGCAAACTGGAAATCAGACAGTGGTTGTTTTGTTTGAGCCACAGTTTAAGCCAGTGTTATTATATCTTCAGGGTTTTTAAGTGAAGGTAGAAACCTGAATTTTATATGAAATCTTCCAGTTTGTAAACATTGACACCTAATTCAATTAAACAAACACAGGCTGTCCAGGTCAATGAAAACCTGTGTTTGGCCCACATTCATTCCTTGGGTTGCCATTTTGCCATGTCTGATTCACCAGATATATTTAACATAGGCTCTACCTTATTAGGAGCAATGATTAATATAAAGAGTTTTAAATGTGGTACTCTGAAAACAGTCTCTTGCTTTTAGAGTTTATAGTATGAATGGAATAGGTAATTGATTGTTATTTTAAAACACATTCATAAAAGGACATACATAAAATCATATTTATGCTCTAAAGCAAGACAAATGTTCTTTTTTGATAGAAAAAAATTATTTGGAAATAAAATGCCTTCAATAATATGATGTCTTGACATAAAATTTCTTTAAGACTAAGTTATAATTTTACTAGCATTGAAACAGTATCTTATCTTTGTAGACCTCAAGTTGTCAAAACAGTAAGGGGAGGAAAAAGCAAGCTTTCTTTAAATTATACCTCTCCCTAGATTATATGATTTTCTGTTTAGCAAGTCACAGACCTTTCACAGGTACCTTGAAGCTATAAGGTTTTTTAAGAGATTATTTTGAGTTTAGAATGTTCCGTAGTAGTTTTGTGTATTAGATTAGAGAAATGGGGTCATTTCTTAACCTAGCAAGAAAGCTTTTCTTACAGATCAGAGATGGAAACACCCCAATCAGATTGTATGTACTTGGAAGAAGGTATGACCTTGATGACTCATTGGAACACTTTGTTGATTTGCCTTTGAAAACTCAACTAATGTGTACATTCTCAAGTTTTAACCTTAACAGAGTCTTTTCTACACAACAGCTTGAATATCTGCTTTTTTCATTGTAGGTGGTAAAAGAATAATAGTCTGCAGTACTAAGCTATTTATAAATATCTTATCCTGGGAGCAGTTACCCTCTCATTTTCCCACTCACCTTGTGTTCGTTAAACCCTGACAACACAGAAATTTGGAAGTAGAGAACTAAGAGTGGAGTTGGGGAAGGCGAGAGTGGAATGGGCTGCAGGTGACAACTTCTTTCTTTGCCTGGCTGTGTCATTCATTGAAGACAGATTCAGTGTCTGAGATTTATTTATTTCCTAGGTTCTGCATATGTAGAGTATAATTTTAAAAATAGTTTGGTTTATTTCTTTTTATTATAATCTGGTCCTAGTTTGCAGTTCATGTTATAGAAAACTAGATTATTGGCAAAAGCAATTTTGCTACCTTTTGTCTCTCCTGTGCTCTCTACACTGCTGTCAGTGTCTTTCTAAGGTGCAGATTTGATCATGTCTCACTTCCCCTTCCTGAAAAACTACAGTGCTACTCAAAATTTAGGATAAAGTCCAAAATCTTGAGCATGGCCTGCAAGGCCTTACACCAAAGTCAACTCTGTACTCAGCTCTATCATAGCATTTATCCACTGTTACTATCCTTAAGTTTCTTGTTTATCTTTACTACTAGACTGACCTCCTTGATAGAAATGTACTTTACTTATTTCCACTATCCCCAGAGTCGAGTACAGTCTGTGGCACTGAATAAATAAGTTTCCCAGTGCCTGTCCATTCTAGGAACTCTGCAGTCTTGCCTGAACCAAGCTGTATTTTACTTTCTTTGGTTTCTATATGCTTTGACAATATCATCCCTTTTCCCTGGAGTGCCCTCTTATTTCCTCTAATCCTCCACTTCTGTTTGCCTTTTTTCTATGATCTCACAATACTTTATTTATAATTCCACCAAAGTCTTACTACAGTATCTGTTTATATGTCATCTCTGCCAGTCTAGTGGTAGGACAGGGATTTAGATTCTAAAATATAAAAAAGAAAAAAAGTAACAGTGAGTAGCACATAGAAGGTGACCATAACGATGAATGAATGAATGAATTGTTAGACAAATGAATGACTCTTTTTGCTGGTATGCTAGAAATTTAGTAAAGCACTTTACAAGCAACAGATCCAAATTTGTTGTGCAGGGGTCAAGTTCAGTTTACATATATGATATGTTTGGTAAAGGTGCTCTTCTGTTGCCTCTCCAAGATGTCTTATAACCAATAGCTTTACACAGTGGTTACTGCTTACAGCTGAAGGGATTTGAGTGTATGACCACTGCTCCATTGTCCCATTTGTTTTCATTTTTGGCTATAGTACCTTGAATGGAAACCTTATAATCTGATTGAGTAATCGCAGATTTTTATATATTTAATTTGCTACCAGCAATAGCCAACATTGAAAAACTCATTCAGTATTTGGAATTTTGCTTTGATTTTATTTTTATTTATGTATTTATTTATTTATTTTGAGACAGAGTCTCACTCTGTTGCCTGGGCTAGAGTGCCATGGCATCAGCCTAGCTCACAGCAACCTCGTACTCCTGGACTCAAGCAATCCTTCTGCCTCAGCCTCCCGAGTAGCTGGGACTACAGTCATGCGCCACCATGCCCGGCTAATCTTTTCTATATATTTTTAGTTGGCCAATTAATTTCTTTCAATTTTTTTAGTAGAGACAGGGTCTCACTCTTGCTCATGCTGGTTTGGAACTCCTGACCTTGAGCGATCCACTCACCTCGGGGTCCCAGAGTTCTAGGATTACAGGCGTGAGCCACTGCGCCCGGCCAGAATTTTGCTTTTAATTCTGAGAATCTCAAAGTACCAGGATGTGTATATGTGTGTGTATGTATATTTATGTGTATCCCATTATTATCTGAAGTAACCATTTTCAAACTGTTTTGAGGAACATTGCCTAAGAAAAGGGGGCCATATACGATGTAAAACACAGAATATTATATTCATCTTTAAGATTCATCACACATAGTATCATAATAAAGACTTAGAAGAGTCTTGTTTAACTTTAGTTAATTCAATATTTTCTAAACTCATTCAGCCATGGAACCTTTAAAAAGTGATTATCTCATTGACCACTTTCCCTCAAGAAACAGTTTAGAACACTGGCTTAAAGAAAAGGACTGTCTGATCTCATAGGAATTAATCAGTATTTGGTGGAGGGAAGTTCTAGATTTTAGAATTTTCTGAAAAGGATTGGAATGAAGGGAAGGTTGGGATTGTATATTATAATTAGGCAGGAAAAAGCATTACCTCGAATAAAAAATTGGAAGGCAAACAAATTACCTTAAATTCTGAAATTAAAACCCAGCAGTCTTCTGATAAAACTTAAGTACTATATACAGTCACATGGGAAACAGATTACAAAGCACATTCACAACCCCCCTCTCATTTTGTCCTCACAACAACTCTGTGAGGTAAGTAGGGCAAAGATTTTCATCTCCATTTTGCCAGTGAAGAAACTAAACCTAAGACAGGTAAAATGATAAACCTAAGATCACACAGTCAGTAAATGGTGAGGCTCTAACATAAAACCTGGTCTTCTGACTTCTAGTCTTTCCACAGCATTACCCTACCTCATATCATATTAATGTCTCTGTTGTATTTAGTTTTTTATTGAGTAAAAACTGCAGTTGAAAAAGGAGCTAGTTTTTAGCATAGGACTATTGAAATGACTGTGATTGATGGTCAGAGTTCCAATTGCTAAGCAGTAAACAAAATCAGCAAGTAAACCGAAAGCATATTATTTAGCAGAATATTGAGATTTTTCAGAAAGTTTGTTATATCAACCAAGACAGTACTGTAAGTTTTATATTGAGAAATTTTTCATTTTCTAGATTAGTGGTTGAATGTTATATTATGCCATTTGATTACTCTCCCTTTTTATTTATTTTTTCTTTCTTTTTTTTTTTAGGCTGCAAATTCATGTTCTAAACTCTCCCTTTTTAAATAAGTTTTATTAAGATACAATTCACTTACCATACAGTTCACCCATTTAAAGTGTACAGTTCTGTGGTTGTTAATTATATTTAAAATTATGCAACTATCACCAGCATCTAATTCCAAAACTTGTTATCACCCCCAAAAGAAACACTGTATCCATTATCAGTCAATCCTTAATTCTCACCAAACTCCCAGCTGTAGATAACCACCAGTCTACTTCCTGACTTTCTGGATTTGCCTATTCTGGACATTTAATATAAATAGAATCATATAATATGTGGTCCTTGTGGTCCTTAGTGACTGGCTTCTTTCACTTACAATGTTTTCAAGGTTCATCCATGTTATATTCCAGCATGTATCAGTACTTTTTATACAATATTCCATGTATAGATGTACTACATTCTGCTTTTTCATTAGTTCATAGACATTTGAGTTGTTTCTACTTTTTGAATATTATGAATAATTCTGTATGAACATTTGTGTATGCATTTTTGTGTAGACATATGTTTTCAGTTATCTTGGCTTCACACCTAGTAGTTGAATTGCTGGTACCTATCGTAACTCTAGGTTGGTTTAACCTTTTCAGGAACTGCTAGACTATTTTCAAAAGTGACCACACCATTTTCCTTTCCCACTAGTAGTGTGTGAGGGTTCCAATTTCTCATCAACTCTTATTTTGGGTTTTTTCCCCCTATAACCATCCTAGAGAGAGTGAAGTGGTATCTCATTGTGGTTTTGATTTGCAATTCCCTGATGGCTAATGATGGTCATTTGTATATCTTCTTCGGAGAACTATCTGTTCATATCCTTTGCCCATTTTTTAATTAGGTTATTCATGTTTTTATTGAGTTATAGGAGTTCTTTACATGTTTTAGGTATAAATCCCTTATCAGATATGAAATTTGCAAACATTTTCTCCAATTCTTTGGATTGTCTTTTCATTTTTTTGATAATGTCCTTTGAAACACAAACGTTTTTAATTTTGATGAAATCCAGCTTATCTTTTTGCTGTTTGTGATTTTTGTGTCATTTTTGGTATCATATCTAAGAATCCATTGCCTAAACCAAGGTGATGAAGACTTATGCCTATGCTATCTTCTAAGAGTTGTATTGCTTTAGTTCTTACTTTTAGGTCTTTGATCCATTTTGAGTTAATTTTTGTATATAATATGAGGTAGGGGGTCTAACTTCATTCTTTTGTATATGAATATCAAATTATCCAAGCACTATTTGTTGAAAAGAATTTGATTACATACTGTTCTTCTTTTAATAGAGGAAAATAAAAGTGCTTCAAGATCATGAGATGACAGTGCTGTAACATTATGAATAGTGTTCTGTTTTATATAGCATTATAAGTGACATCCAGATCAGGAAAGAGATAGGACCATTTACTTCATGTAGAACAATTGTTCATTTTGCATTTATTTCCTCTTTGCTCTAGGTTCCCACTCTCTGAAAATCAGTTTGTTTTGATGCCTATAAGATATACAAAGCTTTATTTAAAATATTACCCTTGGCCAGGTGTGGTGGCACATGCCTGTAATCCCAGCACTTTGGGAGGCCAAGGCGGGAGGCTTTTGAACTCAGGAGTATGAGGTTGCAGTGAGCTATGATGACACCACTGCACTCTAACCTGGGCAACAGGGTGAGACCCTGTATCCAAATAAATAAACAAATTAAAATATTATCTTCTTATTCTACTAAGAGGGACGGGTTCAGAAATGACTGATTTATGAGCAGAGATAATAATAAGTTAGCAAAAAAATGAGGTTTTTTGCTCAATATTTTTAAAAAGGTAAAAATGTATTTGGTTGCCTGTTTCAACTCATTTTCAGCAAGAAGCATTACCCTACTTGATTGTGTGTCTTGTGAAGCTTATTTAGATTCTGTTAAACCATTTTCTAACATGGTGATGGAGGAGTTGGCCAGGTACTAAGATGGACATAAAGGAAAGGTCCAAAGTCAGATTGATGCAGAGTAGGGGACCAAGTCCTAGAAAATAGGGATAGGTGTGCGTATATTAAGATGTTTTGGTTCTAGAAGTTTTAAAACTGATTTATGAAAATTTGTAAAATTACTTTGCTTACTATTTGCTACTCTTAGAGTTGGAAAGAAGCAGAGAATATATTTGATATCTATAGATGATAAAACTGGACTACATTTTGACACAGATGAGGAAAGTGGCTGCCTGCTCCATGAGTTGACCTTCAGAATGCAAGGCATACCAATTCTTTTCCTACTAGAAATCTGTTCTGCCTAAAAATCTGTTACAGAAAAAACCAGTTGAATTTTTAAGTTTTTAAAAAACTTTTATGTGTTTCTCTGTTAAATGCAGATATTTCAGAGAAGGAATATCAATGACTACCTGGCAAGTGGGACAAGGTAATTAGGTAATGAGAAAGGCCAGGAGATTCCAAAGTAGAAGACACTTAAACATTTATTTTTTTAGTTATAAAAGTAATGTGTTTCAAGCAGGTTATTAGGGGATTAACAAGAAAAAGAAAAAAAAAAAGTAATATATGTTCAGTATAAAAACTTAGAAAAGCATGGAGAATAAGAATTTCATAATTCTACCACCCACAGATAACCACTGTTGTCCTTTTAGTGTATTTTCCTTTTCCCATGCCCAGTGTTCATAATCATGCCTAATGTTCATAATTGCAGTTAGTACACTTTTGCTTGCTTATCATGAACATTTTCTCATGTAATTAAAAACTGTCAACATTTCTTTTTCATTAGCATCAATTTCAGTGACTGTATATATTTCATTTAATGGGTGTATAATAATTCAATTAACTTGAGTTTTTAGGTTGTTCCACACTGGGCTTTTTAATTTCAAAGAAACGGTTTTGTTAATCATCCACTCTAGGGAGCTGTTTGCCTAGAGTCTGTTGAGACAAAGTAGTTAGTGAGCTGTGCAGTGGAGATTGTTTCTTTTTAATTTTTTAGTTTTTCAAATTTATTTATTTATAGATAGATAGATAGATAGATAGATAGATAGATAGATAGATAGATAGATGGAGTCTCTCTCTGTCACCCGGACTAGAGTGCCATGGCGTTAGCCTAGCTCACAGCAACCTCAAACTCCTGGGCTCAAGCGATCCTCCTGTCTCAGCCTCTGGAGTAACTGGGACTACAGATGCATACCAACACATCCTGCTAACTTTTAAATTTTTTCTATTTTTAGTAGAGACGGGGGTTTTGCTCTTGCTCAGGCTGGTCTCGAACTCCTGTCAAGCGATCCTCCTGCCCAGAGTGCTAGGATTACAGGCATAAGCCACCATACCCGGACAATTGTTTCTTTTTCAAAACAAGTTATAGACATCCTGATGTGTCTCAGAGTGGTTCTCTTCTCATTAACTTACCTAGGACATAATGGAATTTAAAAAATATAAAATAGTTTTATTGATTTACAAATAATAAAATTCACATAATTTAGGTGTACATTGCAGTCACTCTCCTTCCCTGAACCCTGTTCCCAGGCAACCACTGATCTGAAGTGGCCATTTGATCAGTTTACTCAGACTTTTTGTAAGTAAAAAAACTTTTCTTTAATTTTGAATATTGCTCTGTATTATTTATTTTAGTTATTTTAACTTATTCTTATAATAGTCTTAATATTAGTCATCTGCATTCCATATGTCACAACTTTCTTCTCATTTTTGACCTTTTCCTTTTTTTCTAAGAGAAATTTTGAAGATTGTCATTGGTTTCATTAACTTGTGAAAGGAAGCCTGTACTTTCTAAAATTTTATTGGGTTTCCTGTAGAATAAATTATGTTGAACCATATAAAATTGTTCATATTTAATCATTTTGACCTACAAATATGGCAGTTTGATCTGGTTTAACCTGATATTCCTTCAGAGGTATGTTCTTCATTTGAGTTTTCAGGGTAAGGTTCCTTATTTCCTTGGAGTGTCACATTTCTTCAAGGGCTCGTATACTTTTTTTCTTTTTCCATTACTCATCTGTGATTAAGAAGCACCTTATCCAGGGCTTAAGTTGGCCTGAAAACAGGTATAAGAAATTATTTAGTGGACTCTTCAGATTAAGATTCACATGAGAGTTAATTTGTTGAGCCTCCTGCCCCAGGTTCCAGAGTCTAGGGACCTTCTGAGCTTTCATTTTAATATTTAAATATTCTCAGAATGCAATGCATCACATCTCTTCTACGTTCTTATCCACCCTGTTTCTCCACTTTATTTTCTTTGGAATTATATACTATACTGGGGGATGTAGTTTTCTGATTAACATAAATGATGATATACAGAGAAGAGAGGGGTTTAGCATGAAATTTATTGCCTCTAAAAGTATTATTCATGTGGAGTTATATGAAAACCTAATTCTTCAAGTGGTATAGACATTGATTCTCTGAACTCCAAGGATAGTGGATGAACTCCCTTTTTCTCCCCCTTTTAAAAAAATAACTTTTTTCTTCTTGTTATAGCACTAATATAATGCATATTGTAAAGAATTTTGTAAAGAATATCTGAAAAATACAAATAATAAATTTACTGGTGAAACCCATCAATCACTCCCTTTCCAAATGAGAACTTCAGCCTTTTGGTATATCCTTCCAGGTTTATTTGTGCCTTTTAAAGCTACTTTTTTTTCCCCCAAAATTTGAATCATACTCAAAATTTTCATGGCCTGCAGTTAAGAAGTTGCATAAGGAAGCAGAAGTCATTGTAACACAAAAATATTCACTAATGGAGTAACTGATTCATTACCACTCAATATCCTTTCTTCCTTGAAGCTGGAACTTATTTCCAACCATCCAACTACTGTCTCTGTCTCCATGCTATGGGGTATTATAATGCAGATAGGTTGGGAAGGTTTTTCTTAAGATCAATGAAGGATGCTGCAGATCTCTGTGATTACTGACAAATCTGTCTGGGTTGGACCAGTTGAAAACCGAGGAAGAAAAGAATCAATAGAGATGATGATGGGTTAGGCATTCAAAGAAGAATGATTGAATATAATGTAATATTTAATGTTGAATATTAAGATTGGTTTTGAGGAACATCAGTGTATTTCCCATGAAGTGTTGCCACCATGATGGTGCCATGTAAGTCAAGATGAAACGAAGAAAGTGATGTTCTATTGTATATCATTTTGCTAGAAAAATTGCATTCCCTCCTTGCAAGAAAACCCCACTATTTTTATTCATTCTCTGATTTATTTATTGATTCTGTGATCTGTGATAACAAGGAATACCTGTATTTAAGTTTTTCTTAATTCTCTGGACTGTTTTACATTTGCTACAATAAATGATAACCAGATAACCACATTTTCCTATTGAGTAAGCATATGCCTAGAAAAGAAAATTGTATCCTAAATTAAGTACTTACTTTAAAACACCTGTAAGCAGAAATTATAATAAAGTTTTTTTAGCCTTTTTTAAATCTATCAGTCCAATATAGAAGGTACACTTCTTCTTATGTAGTTCTTTTTTTTTTTTTTTTTTGAGACAGAGTCTCACTCTTTTGCCCAGGCTAGAGTGCCATGGCTTCAGCCTAGCTCACAGCAACCTCAAACTCCCGGGCTCAAGCAATCCTTCTGCCTCAGCCTCCTGAGTAGCTGGGACTACAGGCATGCACCACCATGCCTGGCTAATTTTTTCTATATATTTTTAGCTGGCCAATTAGTTTCTTTCTATTTTTAGTAGAGATGGGGTCTCACTCTTGCTCAGGCTGGTTTCGAACTCCTGACCTTGAGCAGTCCTCCCGCTTCGGCCTCCCAGAGTGCTGGGATTGCAGGCGTGAGCCATCTTATGTAATTCTTAAGGCCACGTTTCTCACATTCTTCTCATTCTGATATCTGGATGACTGGTGACCATTATAGACACGTATATGCAAAACATCTGCTAAAATGGGTTTTTAATTATGTGCTAATTTGTGCTTTTGTTGTAATTATCCTAGTTGTCATATGACTAAGTCTGCCTCTGGGACACTTGTGCTACATTTGCCATCCTCTGAAATCTTCTCACATTTTACTGTGCACTTGAAGCACCTGGGGATCTTGTTAAAATGCATTTTCTGATTCAAAAGGCATGAGGTTGGTGGGGGGGCCAAAATTCTGCATTTAGAACCAGCTCCCATGTCATTCCAGTGCTGCTAGCCTTCAGACCACACTTTGAATAGCAAGGCTTTCAGAACAGTTTTGGGTACAGAAGCCATGCAAAGCCTATTGAAGCCATTTTTTTGTTGTTATGATAGCTTTATGTTACATGCCTAGTTTTCTAGTAATGTGTATTTTTCCAATGTAGATATGTATGTTGAATAATGACTTTCAATATGTGAGCTTTTCTATAATTTTTGTATCAAGGCACATTATCTACAGTAGTTATTTATAAAGAATAGTAACGTACCAATGATGATGTAATAGTTAACATGCATTGACAACTTATGCCCCAGACAATAAGGGCTGACTAAATTTTCTCCACAAAACCATGAAGTAGACATTATTATTGTTATCCCTGTTTACAAATGAGGCTGAGTCACAAGTTTAGTGACTTGACCATCATAATACAGCCAGAAGATGACAGAGCCAGGGTGTCAACTCAGGTCATCTGACTCTAGAGCTTGTATCTTTAATCTCTGTATCAGTCAGTCCAGAAACTACAGACTTTATGTAACATGTATAAGAATGTTTTAGTTTCTTTCACAGTTCTTATAAGATATATTTGAATTTTCTAGGTTGTTTTCCAAAAGGCCTTTGAAAAGCAATTTTTTTATTCCTTATGTTTTCCTTTCTATGGCTTTCCCATAGTAGATACTGATCATTTGTGATTTGTTACCAGGTTTTTTTAGTCTTCCATTCTGCACATATGTGTTAATACGTGCATGTGTGAGAAAAATATCTCAACTTCCTTATTCTCCTTTGTTGTGAAAATTTATGAAGAATGAAAAGTAATTAGTACCTTGCCTTGAATGAAAGATAAAAGTGTTCTTATTAATGTGTTGAAGCCTTATGTTTTCTGCCAAAGAGTAGCCTTCAGCAGATTTCATGGATTATCACAGAAGACTGATTGTTCTTTTGCATGTCCTAAAAATTTTGAATTTTTTTTTCCATCACTCAAATGGTAATTGTAATCTAGTGACTAGTGTGGAAACATACGTTCCATTGTAAGTCTCCCGCCAAACCACCAAATGATCTTAGAGAAGCCAGGAGCCCCTCTGTCCCAGCTTCTCAACCTGTCAGATGTCAGCACTATCTATATGCAGTATTTGAGCCCCTCTGTCCTTCAGCATGTTAAAGAGAAACTAACACAAGGAAAGAGTGTTAGTATTTCTAAATCCATAGGCATTTATACAGATTTGCAAATATGAGTGGAAGTTGTTTAAGATTAGAAAAATGTGGCATTTCAGCTGCAGGTTATTTTGAAAATCAATAACCTAGAATAAGTCATGATAAATAAAAACATAGCTATTTTATTATACATCTCAAAGTAATATGAGGCTATTTACTTTCATTACTCTCTTTCTTTTACAGTCCATCAATATTATGGAACTGACTTTACAGAAATATGGAAGTTATGAAAAATTTGAACAAGCCACTGGTGGTAGCTTGCTTTCTAAACCTCGAATCTGGAGTCACGTTAGGAAGTACATGATGAAGGAAGGCTGCCTGGGAGAGGTATGGATCATAAGTAAACATGAGGAGTTGGCTCTGGCATTTTATTATAACTCTCAGTCACTGCCAGTCAATCATAGTTTTTTCCTGCAGGTTTTGTTTTCCCAGCCCTATTTTACTCATTAAATTCATCACCCAAACAGAAAACAGCAACAAAAAATTAGTCACCCAAGTTTCTGGCTAAATACTGTTAAGTCTAACTACCTGCTGCATTAAATTGTTTTGATGTGTTCAGTTTCTTCTCATTTTTCTTCTAGCTGCCATTTCTATATAGCTTGTGGAATTATATGTATTACTTTATGGAAAATTGTTAATAAAGAGATTTGCCTGAGTGGCCTTTCTTAGTAGTATTCTCTTCTTAGTGGTCAGTCTGAAAACCTTGGCGCTAGCAATGGGCAGAACTCTGGCACCTGTACCTCCGTTTTATCCAGGGACTGTATTTAAGAGACGCCAGAGGTACAATTTTAAGTCCTCTGTGTCTTCCTCAGCACAGCTATCTACTTTCCCTTCAACCCAATAAAGTTCTTGAGTTCCCAGAGGGTTAAAATTAAAAGAGTCAAAGGTGATTGGTTGTACATCCCATCTTCTTGGTTTCTGGGAGATTCAAGGTGGTCGTAAGTAAAAAAAACTAGTGTAAACTTATAGGCCCATTGTTCTCTGTGAAAGCTTTTTTTCACCCTGCCTTTACATTTTGTTCTTTTCTATCTTGCTCCTTAGATTGTAGTTCATCTCACTGAGGACCTGCTGTCCCGGGCTTCAATGACAGTAGTCAATGGATGTCCAACTCTGACCATCAATGTCTCCACTGCACGTGAGCATTGGCTGGAGGGAATGCTGAGGCATGAGATAGGTAGGGGCAACCTTTTTCCATTTGCTCATTTGTAATATCAGGAATCATCCCCAAAGAGATGTTATTTTAGAATGGATTTTTTTCTTAGTAGTATTTAGCAAAAAGTTATGAGGTTGTTAAGCTTCACTTGCCTAAAGCAAATATATTTATATGTTTTTTTAGAACACTGTTTAGCTGGATTAAGCTTGGAAATTTATTTACCTTCTCTGGATTTCTGTTCCCCCACCTTGAACTGAGGGGGTTGAATTAAAGTATATTCTTTTCAAATATCAAGTCTGTGATTCTTCTCTTTATTTTGTATTATTTTTTTTAGAGACAGGATCTCACTCTGTCACCTAGGCTGGAGTGCAGTGGCACGATCATAGTTTACTGTAGTAACCTTGAACTCTTGGGCTCAACTGATCCTCCTACCTTGGCCTCCTGAGTAGCTGAGACTATAGGATGCCTACCACCACGCCCAGCTGATCTTTTTATTTTTTGTAGAGACTAGGTCTTATCTCACTGTGTTGCCCAGCCTGGTCTCAAACTCCTGGCCTCAAGCGATCCTCTCGCCTCAGCCTCCCAAACTGCTGGGATTACAGACCTGAGCCATTGTGCCTGGATGATTCTTTTCTTTAAAAAGTAAATTGTTAGGCCAGGCGTGGGAGCTCGCGCCTGTAATCCTAGCACTGTGGGAGGTCAAAGTGGGAGGATCACTTGAGCTCAGGAGTTCCAGACCAGCCTGAGCAAGAATGAGACCCTGTCTCTACTAAAAATAGAAAAAAAGAGCCGGGCGTGGTAGCACTCACCTGTAGTCCCAGCTACTTGGGAGGCTAAGGCAGGAGGATCCCTTGAGCCCAGGAGTTTGAGGTTGCTGTGAGCTAGGCTGACGTCATGGCACTCTAGCCCAGGCAACAGAACAAGACTCTTGTCTTAAAAAAAAAAAAAAAAGTAAATTTTTATAAAGGTTATACCTCCTCTAATGAGACATATGATCCTTTCAAAGGCAATGTATTCCTTCAAACCCAAAAGATGTTAAAGATGTGGAATTTTCTACTTTGTTTTGATTTGTAGGCATATATCAATTTGATTTTAGAATTGTTGATGGAATCTGTCTTTTGGGGAAGAATTAAAACAAGAATGGCATTTCTTATTATTCATGTAACTTTTATTCTCCATAGGCACACATTATTTTCGAGGTATTAACAACCTCCAGCAGCCATGGAACAGTTGGAATGGCCGTAAAAAACATGAGCTAAAGCCAAATAATCCCACAGAGGAAGGACTGGCAAGTATTCACAGTGTCCTGTTTAGAAAAGACCCCTTTTTATGGAGGGCTGCCCTCCTCTACTACACTGTTTATCGGGCCAGCCAAATGTCTTTTTGTGAGCTCTTCAAAGATATTGGCAAGTTTGTCAAGGACCCCAATACAAGATGGGACTATTGTGTACGGGCCAAAAGGGGATGGACTGATACTTCCCAACCAGGTAAGTGTCCCTTAACTGTAGGTTTTCTAACTTATTGACTAGTTGTCTAGTGATTTTGGTTATATTCTAATCCCCAAATCACAGAATTCAATCATCTATCAAAAATAAAACCTTTGTTACTTGAGGTCAATGGTAGTTTTCCCAAACCATATTTTCTTAGCATTATTTTTGCCCAGATCATTTTGAAAATTTTCAGACCTACAGAATATAGAAAGAATGGTATAATGAATACCCATATACCCATCATCTAAAATTCAGGGGTCCTCAAACTTTTTAAACAGGGAGCCAGTTCACTGCCCCTCAGCAGACCGTTGGAGGGCTTTTGGAGAGTATGGGCACATTCCATACATGCGCACTGTGGGCCCAGGACGAGTTGGCTGCTAAGCAGGACAGGCAGCCGCGG
>VBSM01002217.1:16481922-16547817 GCA_008086735.1 Cheirogaleus medius
CCCCCCAACCCCCCAACCACAGTCATTTAACATTCATCACAATGGAAGCCAGCAGGGCACTCAGGGATCCCTTGTCCCATCCCTGACTATGGGAACTACCTGTTAAGCAGAAGCCAAAACCAAAAGCCCCAGGTGAAGCCTGCCTCACTAGGCTTGACCCCAAAGGCCAGGGTCGCCCCCACCCCCACTAGTGGCCTTTCATGCCCAGCAAACTCCTCCCAATAAGGGTCTTCCTGCCTGATTTTTAATGGTGGTTTCAGTCCTTTGTGCCCGTGCTCCCAGTGGGGCCCTGGCATCTGAACTCATGTCCCTCTTCAAGGTGTTGGTTCCCCCAAAAGGGCCTCCTCGTGCTTGGTTGGGGGCTGTCCACCACCGGACGTCGGTCAGCTCTGTGTGCTCAGCTCATCCCAGCCAGGATTTAATAGCGCCCTCCAGACTGTAGAAAGTCACTCCCATGCCCAGGGCACATACCGCATTTCTCAGAGCTGCCCCGCCTGGCCATCTTATCACTGATGCCACGGATCATGGATTTGGGTAGTCTGGGAACTCACAAAATCCTACCATCACACTGCATTCCGGTCCTCCCTAGAGACGCTAGGACACTACTGAAGATAACAATGATTGTGATGATGCTTTCACACCAAATGCATTTCATTTAATCTTTATGACAGTAACACATGGTAGGTAGGAATAGCCTCACTTTTCAGATAAGGAAACTGAGGCTCAGGGGAGGTTGAGTAACTTGCCCAAAGTCATGCCAATAGTAATTTCCAGAATGGATTTGAAAAGGAGTTTGGGCCCATAACACCCATTACAGCCAAGCCACCAACAGCTTCCCTCACTTTCTTCCTGCCAATGCCCCTAAACTTGCTGGGACCTCCAGCTATACCTGGGACCATTCCAGGGCTCACTCCCAAAGGGTGGGCAGGCTGGGTGAATGTCAGCTCAGAGGCAGAGATGCTGCAGAGAGTAAGGGGTGGTGGCGGAGGGAGGGAGTGGGGGGGACACCCTTGAGATGAGAAACAGCTCCCGTGGCCAACTCCAGGGTTTCTCTGCTCTCTGCTCCCTCGCTCCCCACGTTGGGATCTGCCCTGGGTGACCAGGCCGGCAGAGGCCAGCTGGTGGAGCCTCCCTCAGCCCTTGTGCTGTGGCTGCCCGTGGCTGCAGAGCCTTCTTGGGGAGGTGGCAGAACCACATCCACTTGACTTTTGGGGGCTGAATAGTTCTCCTCCTCCCTTACCTCACACTTCTCCTTGCTATACTCTGTCACCCTTCCCTAAGCCTTATTCATTCACTCATTTTCTTTTCAAGTGCTACGGTGTGCCAGGTTCTGGGGATCCAGACATGATCATCTGTTAGTGTCCTGGGGCTGCCATAACAAAGCACCACAAACTGGGTGGCTCACAATAGAAATGTGTCCTCTCTCAGTTCTGGGGGTGAGGAGTCCAAGATCGAGGTGTGCACAGGGCCCTGCTGCCTCTGACGCCCATGGGGAGAGTCCTGCCTGCCCCGTCCAGCTACTGGGTTTGCAGTCCTTGGCGTTCCTTGACTTGCAGATGCGTCACTCCAATCTCTGCCTGCGTGGTCACCTGGCATTCCCCTGATTGTCTCTGTCTTTTCCACTTTTTATAAGGACACCAGTCATCTGGATGAAGGGCCCACCCTACTCCAGTATGATCTCATCTTAATCAATTACATCTGTAATGGCCCTATTTGCAAATAAGGTCACATCAGAAAGTGCTAGGGGTTAGAATTCGACCCATAACACAAGGCAACAGCCTCCCTGTCCTCAATAAATCATCATCGTGGTCACAATGGTGGTCATCAGGAGTGGGCCAGCCTTCTCCAGATGCGCAGTCCCGCTGGGGGCAGGCCTGACAACTGAGGGTCTCCTGTCCCTCTCCCCAACCCCACCCACAGGGCCTCGCCTGGCAGGTGCACAATGTGTGACTAATGAATGACAAGCACTCAGGGCTTTTAAATAGTCCTTTCTTTTCTGTCTGTGACTTTTAAATTTACCCTCCAAATACATGTATTTTAATTTCCCCATTCCAGAATTAAATAACTGAATACTTTCGGTGACTCTTCCCTAGCAAGAGACCACTCCAGGGCATGGCACAAAGGGAAAGAATTATAGAGGCTGATCCCTCCCGCACGCACACACCTGCACTGTGAGGACTTCGGCATGCTTGGTCCACAGGGAAATGTAGTATTGATTTATTCTAGTATTGCCTTTTTCGTGGCTTGGGCCTTTTTATTATTTATGCATGTAATTCATTGTGAACACGGAACATTTCAAACACACACAAGGTAGAAAGAGTATATAGAACCCCTGTGTTCCCAAGACTCAGCTTCAACAACTATCCACAGTTTGCAAATGTAAGTGTCGTTTGGATTTCAGACTTTGCTCAGTCCTCTCATATTTACCATGTAGGGGAAGAGGGAAGCAATAGACTGTCCATTTATTAATTTAATCTTAAAGCTTCTAGAAAACTTATGCTTGCAGTTGTGTCAGTTTTGTGAAAATCCTGCCTTCTGGGCTAAAGGAAGGGCAGACCCTGGCTGCAGAGCGCTGGAGGCAGCTCACAGCAGGAGGGCCTGCAGCTCAGCCATTCCCACAGCTCTGCTGGGAAAAGGCTCCGCCATCCAGTCTGGGCTGGAATGGAGCCTTCCAGGGCCGAATGTACCCACTGTTAGCCAAGCGAGGATGCCACTTAAACATCCCAGCCCAGCTCTTAGAGGCTGGAGTCCCTCTGCTGTCTCCTGTCTACTCAACTGGCAGAGCTGTCCCTCCATGCTCCCAGCCTGTTTCAACCTTCCACAGAGGCTGCTCCTGCCCTGGGGGTGGAGGCACTGACCCGAGAGGGGACACCAGGGATGACCCCAGGGCGTGGAGGACCTCCTTACCCACCAGGCCTGAGGGTGCCACATCAGCGACTTTCCAGTGCAGCTGCCACCAGCATGATTTGAGACGTCCCCCCAGTTCCACTTGGGAAATACCCAGACACCTGAGGTTGGTGGCCCGGGAATTGGGGAAAGGTCCCCTGTGCTGATCCCCAGACAAACCACCTGGGGAAAGCCAGCGGTTGCTCTAAGAACTAATAAGGGGGAGTGAAGGCTCGGGCCCTGCTGGAGGGAGGCAAGCATCCAAGTCTCTCCCTCAAGACAACGCAGTGAGGAACGATGAGGTAGGAAGGGGCTAGAACAGTAGCACCCTCTATTCCCCAAGAAAGGAGGGGCCAGAGGGCTGCAGGCAGAAGGGAAATTAGTTTAGCTCTTTCTTCTCAATTCGGTTCTGTGCTCATGATTATAAACTGTTGTTTCATTTCTGATTCCCAAAGTGATGCTTTCATACTCATTGCAGAAAATTAAGAATATATTAAAAAACTAAGACAAAAATGCTTTTATCTTATACACACACAGAGAGAAAGAGAGAGAGAGGGAACAGAGTAGAAAGAAGGGCTAAGAACACTGGCTTTGGAGTCAGTGGATTTCCGCTTCCACCTCCCCAATAGGCTTCCAAAAAATTGTTCCTCTCTGAGCCCCAGTACCCTGGTTAATAAGATATGTCCCATGGGATTGTCTGGACAGCTATATGAGAAATAGTCATAGAGTTTCTAATACAACTCCTGGCCCTAATAAGCCCTCATAAATGCCAATTATGATGTTGCAGTTGACAAATTCTTTATCTGAAAGATTTAATTTTTTTCTTTTTTTTTTGAGACAGTCTCATTCTGTTGCCCAGGCTGGAGTGCCATGGCATCAGCCTAGCTCACAGCATCCTCAAACTCCTGGCCTCAAGCGATCCTTCTGCCTCAGCCTCCTTAATAGCTGAGACTACATGCATGCACCACCAAGCTCGGCTAATTTTTTCTATTTTAAGGAGAGACGGGGTCTCACTCTTGCTCAGGCTGGTCACGAACTCCTGACCTCAAGCAATCCTCCTGCCTTGGCTTCCCATAGTGCTACGATTACAGATGTGAGCCACCACGCCTGCCCATGAAAAATTTAAATTTGCCTCCGTTATCCACACAAGAGATGGTGGCTCCTGCTCCCCTGAAATGGAATCGGGTCATCCTTGCACTGGGGACTCCCTGAGGTCAGAAAAGACAGTGACTCTGAGGCCAATTCTGATGTTTTCCCAGGATGCAATGTCAATTTGGGATCTTCCCACAAGTTTGGATCCCACCTCCATTCATCCCCCGAGCCTGTGGGACAGTCAGCAACAGGCTTCTCCAGGAGGGCCACGTGCTGGATGTGCCAGGATGGGACTGCATGAGGTGCCGCTGCCTTTTGTTGGGCCTTTGCCATCGGTCTGCCTTGGCCCTTCCATGTTTCGTTGTCTGTGTGGGTATGTCTTCGTCTGCCTCTCTGTGTCCCTGCAGAGCTCCTCACCTGCTGTCTGATCTGATTGCCTCATGGCCCGGCCCTGTGTTGTCAAATATACAACCTCAGCCCTGTTCAGTGCTGCATCCCCACGGCAGATGATGAGAGACTATTTTTCGTCCGGATGCATGGAACCCAGGCATGACTTTAGCAACTGGGGCTGGCTCAGTGCAGCAAGAATGTCTCTGCATTCTGCATGACTGAACAGCTAAGTCGATAAGGGACAGAAGTAAAGCCACAAGGAGGTGACCAGACAGAGAACAGTGCTCAGTTTGCAGAGGCTCAAAGAGCACATTTCTGGAGAGGCACAGAAGCCCCTACAATACTCCAAAGATGAGGGTGCACCTCTGACCTTGCAGGCTTCCACTGATAACCCATTACCTTTTGTTATCCATCAATTTATGTGACTTGTACTTGTTTATATTTCCCATCACGGTTTGGAGAAGGAACAAGAGAGGTGGGAGTGGGTGGTAATTGTGGTAGGAGAAATGTGTTCTGGAAATAAATCCCAAGGCGGGTAAAGCCACACTTACCTCTAACAGGTGAAGGTCTGTGATGTGTCTTGCTTGTGCTTGGTTCTGTAGGGAGTGAAGTTGAACTAGAATGTGGCCACTGAGTGCACATCGGGGCTTCTTAACCTCTGCAGTCCTGACATTTGGGGCCAGATCACTCTTGGCCATGGAGGCTGTCCTGCGCATTGCAGGATGTCAGCAGTATCCCTGGCCTGTCCCCACTAGATGCCAGTAGCACCTCCACTGCTAATGTGATGACCAAAAATGTCTCCAGACACTGCCAAAGGCACCTCTTCCCCCAGTGAAAACCACTGGGTCTCTCCATCAGATATTAAGTAACAAGTCAAGATGTGAGCACGTACATGCCAAAGAAGCCCTGCAGACGGTTAGGACCACCAGGGCCAGAGGCAGGCTGGGTGCAGTGTGGGCTGGAGTGACAGAAGGCCCTGGGGAAGGGGGTGTTGGTGTGGAGCTTGGGGAGGGATTCAGGGATGGGTAGATTTCAGTGGATAGAAGGCTTTAGGTAGGAGGGAAGGCTCTGGGTCAGCAAGGAAGGAGCTTGCTGGAAGGGTGGTAAAGACCCCGGACTAACCGCAGGTGATGTACGCCAGCATCCATGCTTTAGCCACTGCAGGGATTAATGAGAAGGTCTCAGCTTCTCCCTCAGTAGAGTTTGGAGCTTTGTTTTGAGATTTTGCTCATAAAATTCCATAGGCCATGACTTTCCAGACCGAAGCATCTCCATCCTTTGGGCGTCTTCCCAGGTGCAAAAGAGCCTAATCTCTGGGTTAGGAACTGGATCTCCATGCCCTGTGTCGCACTGAAGCACTAAGCCCTGGACTTGGTGACATGCTGGTAAATGGCTCTCAGTGGAAAATGCCCTGATTGTAGCCTGTGCCAATTTCCATGGTGTAAATACCCCAACCAAAGACACTTACAAGCTACCAGTAAACAGACGACTAGCTGGCAAAATTCCTGAACGCTTAACATTCAACTCTCATGAGCAAGTATCACTGCCTCCTGCCCACCACTGCCTGCATGTTTCTCTGTGAGTCCTTTTTCTTTAGCAGTTCAAACAAAAAGTGTTACATGTTCACAGTGGAGCCAACCTACTAGTGCAGAACAATCTTTTTTCCAGTAAAACATGTCTCACTGTCCAGAGAGTGGTGCCATGTTCAGCTCGATGAGGCACGATGCTAGTGACCCTGATACAGCACGATGTGTGCCCATCTCGTGCGCAATTCCTAATAGACTCAGCCTGGTGCTTCCACAATGTCTCCTCTTGGAGTTCTACCTGATTTTATTACCAGTTTTCATCCGAAACCACTGGAAAATAAGACCATTTTGTTTTTGTTTCTTGGCCAGGAATCGCTTGATCCTGAAAGTCTTGCGAGGAGACACAGTGTGGAATGCGCCAACCGCACCTACCACGGTGGCAGGGACTGGGAAACACAGCCTCATGCCGCATGCCCATCCACAGTGGCCTCTCTATTTGTTCAAACCTACTGTGGTTTTCATTTCTGCAGTCAGCACCATTTTTATTTTGGCCTAATTAAAAAAATTTTTTATTTTTTGAGACAGAGTCTCACTCTGTTGCCCAGGTTAGAGTGCCATGGCGTCAGTCTAGCTCACAGCAACCTCAAACTCCTGGGCTTAAGCGATTCTCCTGACTCAGCCTCCCGAGTAGCTGGGACTACGGGCATGCGCCACCATGGCCGGCTAATTTTTTCTATATATTTTTAGTTGGCGAATTAATTTCTTTCTATTTTTAGTAGAGACGGGGTCTCGCTCTTGCTCAGGCTGGTTTCAAACTCCTGACCTTGAGCGATCCACCCACCTCGGCCTCCCAGAGTGCTAGGATTACAGACGTGAGCCACCTCGCCTGGCCTAAAAAATTTTTTAATGAAATGAACTATTTAAGTCGGGGATTTGTTTTTCCTAAATTGCCATACAGCTTTTTCAGATGGCTTTTTAATCATTGTGATTTTTTAACAATGTGAATAGCTATGAATAACTACTCCTGTCTTCCCTGCTACTCTGTAAGCTTCACACGAAAGGGATCACCTTGTGAAGAAGTGTCTGGTACGTATCAGGCCCTCAGTGGGTACGTGTTGGATGGGCAGATGGAGAGGTGCCCTGGCTTTAGCTCTCTCTTCCCTTCCTTACGTGATTCTAACAGCAGGCTGCCTCATAGCAGCCCCGGCAGGCTGGAGCGGGTGCTGCTTGTGAAGTTCCTAGGAGGGAAGCGTCCAGCCTCAGCCTGGTCCCAAAGGCGCTAAATGAAGGGCCTCCAGCCTGGTCCCGAGAAAGGTTTACATGCAGATGAGCCACCCACACATCCAAGGGATGGCTCGATCCAAACCACTTTAGAAATCAAACCTCGAGGCCATATTGAGCTCAGTGGGTCCCTATTGTCAGCATTTCAAACTGAAACATCCAAGTATTCCTTTACCCAGGGGTAATAAGTAGAAACGAAGCCCAGGCAAATGTCTGAGTCAGTTAGGCAGCCTTGCAGGTTCGGAGCTGTTATGGAGAAGCAGGGACAGGCACCAGCCCAGCCCTAGGATCTCAGCAGGCCCCCCAAAATCAAACAGGTGCAGGCTGCTTAAACTCCCTTAATAAAGCATGGCACTCTGACGCATCTGGCACGAGGACATGTCTGTGTCCTCACGACTCTGCTTGGCCAACGCCTTGTGCATTCACTCCCGCCCCCCAAGCCTCAATTCCTGCACTGACAACGCCTCCCTTGGCACACCCTGCGGCACTCAGGGGGTGCTTCACTCAGAGACATAGTGCTGGGTCACGCCGAGGTATGAGTTCATGTGTCATTTCAAATCCTTTTCTGGCTGATTCCTCTAGGAGCGCGGTGACCTGTCCCGGACTGCATGTGGCCCAACTCCTCTCACAATGTGTCTGCTCCCACAGGCTGCTCTACAGATGTCCTTGGAAAGGCCATACCTGCCAAACGCAGTGTCACCCTGCAGGCATTTGCCCGGTGGCCCCCTGCCGTTGTGCTCGGAGTAACTCAAAGGCACATGCATGTGCTGCCCTGGGACATGGCTTACTGAGTTCCCCACTGAGTTTCGCTGCCAGGAACAGCTGGAGCCCGGGAGTGGCATTCTGACCCTCAGAGAACCTTCGGGTCTTTTTCAGTGAAATGTGGGGCGATGATCAGTGTCCACGTGGCAGGTTCCACTGGGCAGGGGATCCCTACCTCTGCCGGCCTAACCTGACCAGTGGAAAGTGTAGGGTTACATGTTGGGAAACCACCAAGCTCCCCTTTGGGTTGGAAGGAACAGAGGGACTCTGGGGATACGATTTAAACACTGATACATAAGCAATTAAAAATAATTTTTTAAAGTGCTGCCACTTAGTGAGCCTTTATGCTGTGTCAGGACATTTGAAACAAATGGTTCCCTCTGCAATGAGGCAACTGGCCCTGTGGTCAGACACTGTGCTAAGAGCTGGACAGATGTTTATTTCTCATAACCCTCCGAGAGGGCTTTTGTCCTCATTTAACGGGTAAGAACACTGAGACTTGGCTAGACAAACCCAACATGCAGGGCCAGCAGCTAGGACACAGCAGGGCGAGGACAGAAGCCAGATCTGCCAGCTCCAAACCCTGAACATGTGGCCACCGAGCAATGACACCACTGCTGGGATCCTCAGGGAGAAGTGCCACCCACTCTGTGGGTGTAAGAGCGTATGTCCCACAGAAGCTGAGCAGAAGCACGTGGCCCCTGGGCGCAGAGTGTGATGGTGATCGCGACACTGGCAGGCGGGCACTCTGGCTCTGCAGCTTCTAGTTGTACAGCCCTAGCCTGGCTGCCCTCTCTGGGCCTCAGTTTCCTCATTTGTAAAAGGAACAGAAGAAAGATGATAGGATCAACTTTATTGGATTCTTCTGAGGATTAAAGCAGTTAAAAGTATAAAGTGCTTAGACCAGTAAGGGGTCAATCAGTATGCGCAAGGATTATTTGAAAATGGGTGCTCTGTTTAAGATAAGGGAGCGGTGCTAAAGTCTTTAACTCCTTTCCACCAAAATCAAACCGTGTGGCGGTTTCAGGCAAGCTGTGTTTCCTTCCCCTTCCACAGATGGCGAAGACTCAGGCCACGCTGGGCAGAGCACAGACTCTGGGGCTGAAACCCCAGTGGGGGGGCTCTCGCCCTTCCAGGGGACGATGTATCTGAAGAGGAGAACTCCCGCCATCAGAACCGAAGACACGCAGAGAAGGAAGTGACGTCCGACTCTAGAATGCAGCCCTCTATGCAGGGCCAAGCCCGTTTTGCTCTCTTGTGGTCCCCAGAGCAGCAGTGAAAGCATCATAGCTTGGGCCCAACTATTTGAGGCTCAGGAGGGATTCTGGCTGCCCTGGGAGTCATCCCTGCTAAATCTATTGATAGACCAAGGCGGGGCTGGTGCCAGCACTACTGATTGAGATGGCCATGGGCCCCCTGACTGTCCCCTGCATAGAAAGCCAACAGAGCTGTCTCTGATCTCAGGTCTCTTGGGGGACAATGGGCAGGAGGGGAGAGGTTCCATTAGGGCCTGGAAGGGAGGGGCTCGCCACATGCCTTTGGCGCTCCTGTGATAGCAGAGAGGATGCCTGGCTGGCTGTAACAGTTTCCTAGCACTTAATCCCTCCACTTGCCCCACCCCCCCAAACCCAGTTCAGCATCAGGGGACTCCCTGGGCTTCTCCAACAATCAGGCCCCTTCTCAGATAATACTGGAAGGCAGGAGGGGGAGAGGAGGAGGCCAGCAGAAGTGCCACATTCGTGGACAGAGCCAGGGTGGGGTGGGTAGAAGCGCTGGAGAAGGGCAGGTGTAGAAACAGCCCAAGGCAAGCAGACAAACTCCATATGATGGGATATTATATTCATTGAGAAGAAGAAAGGAGCCATCAGGCCACAAAAAGACACAGAGGAACCTCAGTGCATGTTGCTAAGTGACAAAGCCCATCTGAAAAGGCTACATACTCTGTGATTCCAACTATTAATGTATAACACTCTGGAAAAGGCAAAACTATAGAGACAGCAAAAAGATCAGTGGCTGCCAGGAGTTCCAGGAGGGGGATGGATATGTGGCGTGCAAGGCCATTTTTAGATCAGAGAAACTATTCTGTTTGCTACTGTAATGTGATATATGTCATTATACCCTTGTCAAAACCCACAGAATGCATAGCACAAAGAGCAAACCTTAATGTAAACTGCGGACTGTAGCTAATAATAATGTATCAATATTGGTTCATCAATTGTGACAAAGGCCCACGCTAATGCAGCACATGGGCAAGAGCGGGGAGGGGACAGGGGAGGGAGGATACTCTGTCCTTTGTGCTTAAGTTTTCTATAAACCTAAAAATGCTCTTATAGATAATTAAGCCTATTAATTAAAGAAACAACAACGATAAAACAAGTAAAAACCGAAACCACAGCCAAATAAGCAAACACCGCGTGGGCTGGCTGCAGTGAGAACAGCTGCCCCCGGCATGCTTCCTGGGCCACTCACAGCTGGATCAGGAGCAGAAAGGGCCAACAAGGTGTGGTTGCCATTCAGCTCCCAGGCCCTGGCTCAAACCCAGTCACCCTCACAAGGGTCATTTGATCGGGTTTCTTTTTCCCTCGTATCATTTAAGAAGCCCTTTCTTTCCACAGTTTTGGTGCCAAGAAAAAAAGATCAGGCTGAAAGGATTTAGGGCATCCGGCTGGTGAATGTAGGGGAGATTTTAACTTTAGATGAGGCACCAAAAGCAACGTGCTCAGCTTGGCAGCGTCCTTCACTGATTCTCTCTCTCTTTTTTTTTCAACGACAAGGTCTCTCTGTGATGCCCAGGCTGGTCTTGAACTCCTGGGCTCAAACGATCCCCCTAAGTAGCTGGGACTGCAGGCACACACCTCTGTGCCCCACTTGCCCCTCTTGACTTTTAACAGTAACTCAGTTGCTTTCCATCCAGCCTCAGCTGTCACCTGTCACATTTTGATACCTGCAGAGGTGCAGCCTGAACCCACGGGACAGGACCTGCACACCTGCCCACTGGAATGGGCAGCTCCAAATTCCCAAGCACCCCCAGAACCCCCAGAAGAGGGCTTCCTTCCCGTGCCCCAGAACAGTGATGCTCCCTGGAGCCAGGGACCCCAAAAAGATGGTGCATCAGCTCCGGGCCCAAGAAGCCACTTGGTTCACACTGCTTGGCGACGGGCGGGTTCTCGATACTGGTCCACACTGAGTGTTTGACGTGGAAAGAGGAATAAACCTTCAGCTTCCTTTGGAAACTGGAATAACCTAGATATAAGCTCATGACTTACCTTTTCACTTTTTGTTTTTATACTTTTACATTAATGTGAAGCATAAAGTTGATACGTGAGTATGGGTTTTGGACTCAGAAAATGCCGAGTTTGGATCCCATTTATTTACTTACTGGTGGGAACTTTAGGGAGGGAGGAAATGATGTCATGCTGTTAGAATTCCTGTCCTGCAAAGAGAACTACAGAATTGTGCAGAAGCAGAAATGTTGCCCAAGGCAAGAGACAGTCTGGTGGAGACAGGGGCGGCTGGGAGGGAAGAGATAAATAAAGATTTTATAGAGACCCCAGGCGAATAGCCAGGGGCCTGCGGGGAGCCCCTGCAGGGTCTCAAGGGGTGGGTGTAGAAGGCGTGGGAAAGGCGAGGTGGTCAGGGTCCCCAGAGCACAGCCCATACAGCAGGGGACCCATCCCACGCTCTCACTGCAGCCAGGCAGGTTAATCTCTGTTTATTTTTTCAAAACAAAACTAAAAATCACCACTCAAAATATTTGAGAAGAGTGCTCGATCACAGTTAAAAGCTTTCCGTGATGTGCAGCTGGAACACCACATCCTGGTGGCCAGAGTGAGTAACTGGCTCTGCTCAGCCAGGGCCTGGCTGCCGGAGCCACCTTGCTCTTTCCTTCTCCCCTCTGTGACTGTTCCCTGCTGCTGCCATCCAGCCAGCAATGACAGCCAGCCCGGTCCTGCTGAGGCCAGCGGCGTCCACAGAGCACAAGACAGTTCTGTCCTACGCTGGGCTTCTGATGTGACGGCCTGGTGTAGCGAGTGCCCAGCACGCCCCCGCCCCCATTGGAGGTCTGAACCGTCCACAGAGAAGGCCGTGAGTCAAGGCCCACGTGCTGACGCTCTCAGAATGAAGATTAAAAGGGAGTTCAGTCCCTGAATCTTCACCCGGAAGGGCTAGCTCCTGTCTGTGTCCTCTTGGGTCAGGGGGTGCAAAAACCGATTTGGTGTCATCATCGCTCGTGCTTGATATTGGCTTCACTTCGCTCCAAGGTGACCCCGTTGCCATTCCGAGGGCCCTCCTTCCTGCTCCAGTCCCTTTCAGCGTAAAACTCGGCCAGCACAGGGCAATGTTCGGAAGCCACTCCACCCCAAGACCAGTTATCCGGAATCCAAGGGTTCGTGAGACCCTCTCTCACTACAGCCCAGTGACCTGAAGGGACACAGAAAAGAGAAATCAGGACAGGGGGTGGGTGGGATGCCGGGCTGGCAGGTGGGGGCCGACGCCACACGTCTGCAAGCCAGGGTGCCCTGACGGTGCTGCTCAGGTCGCTGGCTTGCCTGCGCAAACAAGAGGTCTTGGCCAATCTGATCTGCCACGTGAACGAGGACTGATGCATTCAGGCGCCGACACTGCCCAGAGGCCAGGCCTCCTGCCCGTGCAGACACGCCCTAGCACGTGGGCCGACCTCCTCATTTAGGCACCACTACTAACTCGACCAGCAAGGCAGGGACACATGGCCTGTAAAGATGCCCAAAGTGAAGGTCCTATTTTCACAAAAGCAAAAGACACCAAAAAAGAGAGAAAATAAATTCTTTCTATAGAAAGGGTAAAAAAGAGAAAATGACAGAGGTTAATAAGAAAACAAATGTATTTTAAAAATAAAGATTTAGAAATATGAAGCAGGAGGTACATTTGAAAACAATTAATAATAAATAGTTACAGAAACAATTAGACAACAGTTAGCACTGTGTGGTCCCCAGTGATGATCAGTGTCAAGGGCAGTGTAAGATCCTGGATCCTGGGCTGAGCTCTGGAGCACTCAGCTGACAGTTCTATGATGGGGTAACTCCTCCCTGCACCTCTGATTCTACGACTTAACGGGAAGGGGACAGATGCAATGATTTCTCACTTCCTTCCAGCCCTGTGGGCTGGGCTTCCCTGGCTGTCTGTGTGTGGGCAGGCACCTTCCCCGGGCACCTGCCTGAGAGCCCTCCCGGGACCCTGGGCTGGCGGCAGGCTGGCCTCTGCTCCCGGCCAACAGCACGTTTTCTGCGAACTACATCTCGCCTAGTGTGACGACTGTCACTCCTCTGAGACCTGCTTCCTTCATCATTTGGATCCTCCCATGACAGAGTGCAACAGGAAATCAGTGCCCAGAGAGAGGTAGGAGAAGCAGATGACACAGTCGAGACTAGAAGTCCTCATCCTGAGGATCTCTGCCCTGGATGCATGTCAGACTCTCTTATGGCAGGACCCAGGCATTGGTCCTTTTCTTATTTTTAAATTTCTCATTAAAGCATAGTACGCACATGTTGAGACTTCGTAAAGCTTCGAGCAGAGTTTAGAACCACTATGCTTATCTTCCATCAAAAGATCCTACTGTCTCTGCCATACTGCTAACTAATTGTCTCCTGACACAGCAGGTTAGTATTCTGGGGGAGGATGACTGCTTTTCAGGGCTGAGATGACCCACCACATCCTGATCCTTGTGGAGCACTGAGCACTTCTCCCGCTCTATCGCGACGTGTGTACCCAGACAGCATGTTGGTACACCACACTCCACCATACGGTGCCTGAACATTTGACAAATGTTTGCTGAATGAATAAGTGTCCTTAAAATTAGGGCAAGTTATCAGTTCATCTCTGAATCAGGACTCTGCTAGTCTATATCCAGGTTTGCCTGGGACACGCCCAGTTTTCCCTTATTGTAGATCAGGGGGTATCTTTTAATTATTTGTCACCCCCCCCTTAAAAGTGTCTCTGTCTGAACGAAAATCATACAGTAACGCACAAAAGAAGGAAGATAACTTCTGTCAGTTCAGACATGTTCCTCTAACTCTACTTCTGAACAGGATAAAGAATGAGTGAGTTTTCCCTTACCTGTGAAAATTTTCTTTAAGCTTTTACTGATCCAGATGTTGTCCAGAGACTTTGAGCCTTGAGGATTCTTTGTGCTAATGTTGGTGAAGGTGTGTGCAGGGATCAGGTGGTGGAATTTTTCTTTCCTCAGCACATCATAGTCATTGCTCTCTGGCCCTTGGCCGAAATCCCCTAAAATTATCACGTCTTTTTCTCCTGGAAGTGGAAGGAAAAAATGTGAAGAATTTATGAGTTGTTGGGAAGTAAAAGCCAACACTGACCACAGCCTGCTGAAATGGGATTGTGATTCTCTGATTTGATTCCCCGGGGTTAGGACTGCAGCATGGTTCTCATTCTCCCAATTTCTCCAAATTTCTTGTGCAAATATTAAGTGGAGGTTAGTGACACATTTGGAAATAAGGGGTGGTGTGATACAGAAATAACCTTGTTCAAGCTCATGGGATCCAAGTCTTATAGCAAAAAGAGGCCTAGGGGTCTTGCCCAGATATTTAACAAACGCTCAACAAACATTAACTGAGCACCTACTGTGCAGGAGATTTAGAGAGGAATAAAACACAGCATCTGCTCTCTGGTAGCTCACACAGTCTAATAGGAGAGACAGACTAGAAAACAGATGAGAACAGAGCGTAGGTGTAAAAATAAAGACACATTCAGGGACCAACATAGCATAGGGAAAGGTGGTCAGGGATGGCTCCCTGGAAGAGGCAATGACTGATTTGGGTCTTGGAGGATGCACAGGAGAGTGCTCAGGTCAACAAGGATGACAGGGAACCTATGTAAAATCAGGGAGTTAAAAAACAGCCTGGTTTCCTAGGGGTAGGAATAGGGGGTAGGTACCTTATATATAGTTGGGTGCTTCTACAGTATGAGGTATACAGAAGCCAGATGTTAAAGAAGAGACTGGATATGTACACAGCAGCTACTCCGTGATTAGAAGATGTGCTCTATCTGCCCGAGGGTCAAATTCAGATCAACAGACCAGGGGAAAAGGCTGGATCTTCCTGGCATCCAATGGACAGCCCACAGTATCCATCCACCATGTTGATGTATGTAATTTACCATTCTCCTACTATGGGTCATCTTTAAAGCTGTCCCCAGTAGTCAAGGCTTTAAATAATGCTGAAGTGGGTCTCTATCTCATTCTAGTGTCTATGTCCCTGCTTTCTGTACTGTACTGTATAGAGTTGCAGTTAAAAAGTATGGCCATGGTTTAAGATTCTGGGTAAATACTGCCAGCTACTTTCCAAAGGCTGTTCCGATTTCAACCCTCTCCAGCAATGTAAGGAAGTTCCTCTTGACTGCATCTCTCAGCGACACTGTGCATTTCCACTAAAAAATTAACTATATGTATGAAAGTGGCATCTTCTTTCAATTTATAGAAAAATAAGTTATGCTCCCTCTTTTTGAAGTTGGAGTGTCTTCTTAAATTATTTGGATGTCTGGCACAGTGTCTCATCCCTGTAATCCTAGCACTCTGGGGAGGCCGAGGTGGGAGGATCTCGTGAGCTCGGGAGTTTGAGACCAGCCTGGGCAAGAGCAAGACCCTGTCTTTACTAAAAATAGAAAAAGTTAGTTGAGCATGGTGATGTGTGCCTATAGTCCCAACTATTTAGGAGGCCGAGGCAGGAGGATTGCTTCAGCTGAGGATTGCTGAGGATTGCTTCAGTTTGAGGTTGCAGTGAACTACGATGATGCCACTGCACTCTATCTGGGGCAACAAAGCAAGACTCTGTCTCAAAAAAAAAAAATGGAATTCTGCTGCACAAGAGATTTATCTGTTCTCCCTCATTTTTAATTTATTCAATTGTTTATTTATATCGGTATGGATTCATGGATTCTTATTTTATGCTTTGAGTTATAATCCAATACTATGTTATTTACTTTGTGGCTCTAATTTTTCCAGCTTGGGTCACTGGGAGCTCTTTCAGTTGGTTCCTGTGTCCTTTTGTTTTCTGCCTGAGCACTTCTTCCTGATACTACAAGATGTTCTAAGATCATCCTGCATATTTTCTGCCCCAGTCCTAGAATTAGCCATTTCTCTAAGGAACCCTTGTTCCTTTTATCAGAGAACGGTATTAGAACCCAAGCCCTGGGTTCAAGGTGTGCTTCTTGTACCTATTTTCTCTGTACAGTATATTAATGTTTTATTAATATGAACTCTGCACATATTAAGAATATTAACCCTTTGTCATATATAGGGACTGTTTTTTTTTTCTAATTTTCCATTTGCCTTATCATTTGGCCTATGACCAAACTGAAGCACACAGAAGTTAAATAAAAATCTTTTTATGTAGCACAGTCTAACAAAATTTTCCCAGAGTACTTTCAAAATCAAATACTCACTAAGTTCTTTCATGGTTTAATTTCTTACATTTCACTCTTTAACTTGCCTGGGATTTACTTTCATTTTTCTCACAAACAATTAACCTCTTCTGCCAGTATCATTTCTTGAAGAATTATTTTCTTTCTCAACTAAACTGTGATACCAATCTGTTACTTAAAAAATCTCATATACAATGTATCTGTTTCTGAGCTTTATTCGATCTTCTTGACCTATTCTTGAGCTTGTGCCATAGTACGTTTTAATATTCTTTCATTATAAATGTTTACATAGTCTCATGATATTGAAAATTTGATTGCAAAAATTTTTTTAATTAAATTCATATAAATATTAACATTCCCACTCCTGGCTGGCCAGGAGGCCATTCCCTGCTCCGTGTCTCCTTCTAGATACTCTGCACACACGTGAGTACACGTGTGTATCTATTTTCACACAAATGACAGCAACGTTATCAGTTCCTACCTTATTTTTTCTACTTGTCAATGTATCCTAGAGATGGATTTGCTCCACATCTATAGTTTTCAAACATTTTTTTTCTTTCTTAAATGAGGGATTCCTTTTCTCAAATGAAATCCTGTAAGAAGCCCCAAAAGTTGAGTGGCTAAAAGTGGAGCTGCTCTGATTGAGGCGAGAAGAGGGTTTTTCAAAATGCTCTTGGGGTATCAGGGCTCTAAAAAACAATATTCTTGAGTCTCACTCCCAGAAATCAGGGTTCCACCCAGAGCAATTCTGATTCAGCATCCCTGGTGCTCTCAGTGGGTTCTATGTCCAGCCAGGCGCTATTCCAGTCTTTCTTCTTTATGTTCTTCAGTAAAGTTTTATAGTTTTCTTCACTTTACCACCATATTTCTAAGTATTTTACTATTTTTCATTTTTATTATGAATGAGATCTTTGCTTTCTCTCATTATATTTTCTAACTGGTTATTGTTGATATATATCAAAAGGTATTAATTATTATATTTTATTTTGTAACTAGCCAGTTTTCTTAATTCTCTTACCGGGCTGATTTTTTTTTTTTTTGTAACTTTAGATGTAACAAACTGACAATCATATTCTCTAAAAGTTGCGATACTTTTGTGTCCTTTTCCCCCAATTCCTTGTTTCACCTTATCAACCCAAATTAGGAGAGTAGTCACAGAGAGTTACTTAAAATGAAACAAAACCCCATGGAGTAGCATATTTGAAAACAGTGGCTCTTGGCCCCAGTGCTAAAGAAGACAGCCGGTGACTCCGAGTACAGTTTGGGCTTTGCCACTCCCCAGCCTGGTGACCTTGGTCCATAAAAGGGAGACAACAATCCCGCTCCTCCCGGGTGTCAGGGTCAGAGGAGCCACCAAGAGTGCACAGGGCACCTCACGTGTCGCTCAGGCCCCCTTCCCTGCGAGTTTCCTGACCCAGATATTCCCAAAAGTTTGCCAGAGAGACGCCCAGCAAACATTAAGTGTTTGTGTATAAGTAAGGACTACAGAGTGACTGCAGGGCCAAAGTGGAAAGGCTTTTTCTCTTTCAAGTATTTTAGCCATTTCTCCCACAGTCTGATTCGCCCTAGAGGAAGTGGGATGGTTATAAAGTAAGGATTTTCCAAGCAAAGCGAGTAGAAATTCTGGTAGGCTCCACAGGACTCTTCTGGACTCTGCCTGACCCTCCTATTGAGAGTTCACTGCAGGAGAGCCAGGTTGCCACAGGGAGTGGCCTTTCTGTCACACCTTGCGAGGAAAGCTTTAAGGAAAGCAGCTCATAAACAAAATCATAAATGTATCCGACCAAGACAATTAGCAGATCTTTTTCCTCGATGTGAGGGTGCTTCCGTAGCAACAGCTAGAGGGAAAGAAGTCTACGGCGAACGGACCTGAGCCACCAGCAGAGGACGCTCGCGCACTGCAGGTGGTGTCTTCCTCTCCAGGAGGTGTCGCATGGACGCCTCTCTGAGGTCCACCGTGTGGCCGCATGCACACTAGTTCCCAGCAACCTGGGCACCCAAACCAGGGCAAGCCCAGGCTGTCTTGGGAAATCAGTGCCAACTTTTGACAGCAAAGCCCGCTTGAGGATAACATTAATCGTCACAGCTCTTACCTGGCTAGCATTGATAACGGTTCACTGAGCTCTCACCGTGTGTCCGGCACTGTGCCAACCACTTCCTCGACAGCACATCATGTAACGGCCACAACCCTGTGGGGCAGGTGCTATTACTATCTCCTGTCTGCAGGTAGGAGGCTGCGGCTTGGAGAGGTTGCATGGCTTGCCTGAAGTCACTGAGCCAGCCCTCTACTCCAGAGCTCTTCGTAAATAGCAAGAATGGAAGAGAACCCGGATGTGGCTGCTGTTTGCTGCCACACGCCAAGTGCTGGAACAGTGCCTGCCGCACGGGCAGATCCCTGAGAAGCGCGTGCTGGACAGATGAGTGGACGAGGCGTGAGGAGGACCAGGGAATCAGGGTGCAGTTTCATTTCAAAAGGAAGAGAAAGATGCTACATTTATTGGATATCAAGGAAAATTGAAGGTCATGAAAGACTGAAAGCAGGAGGTTCTCATCTAATGAGGAAGAGGTTTTCATTGGGACGCAGACCTGACAAAGTCTGGGCCTGAAAAGGCAATTCTGAAACCAGGACAGATGCTGGTGTCAGTAATGGACAATAAACCTTTCTGCATGAGACTTGATTGAAAATAAAAAAAAAAAAAGAGTCAATAAACCCAGCTCTGGGGAACTTCAGGAGTGAAAACAACGGTTCTCTTTTTGAATGAGCACAACCAGATTTCTGACAACTCATGCTCTTTTGGTTACATCTGCGTTGGCAACGACATCAAGGCAGTTCTTGCCTCTGATAATCCACAGGTGCACAGAAGCCTGAATTCTCCTCCTAGAAAGCCACCCACCCAGGGTGGGCCCCTTCATTGTTCCCTTGGTTTCCAGAAGTGAGGGGAGAATGCTGGCGGCTGAATGCCTCAGAGTCCCCAGATTTATAAAATGCCAGTGACAACAGCAGGAACTGGTTCCCACTGAGGGACCATCCACTCAGACGTCAACTGTTACTACACACCGTTTCACTCTCGCTGAGTTCACAGAGAGAAACCCTGCCCTCAAGCCCTGGTCAGGTCTGAAATTAGAAAATTCCGCCAGGGGACTGGCGTGGTACCCGCTGACGTCAACCTGGGTGCACATTCCACACAAAGGCAGAAAGGCCCAGAGTTTGCTCACCAAATCGGTTCTGTTTGCTCTGATAGAAGCCTGTGGAATGACGGCGTTGTCTTTGTTTTAGCTGAACCCCCTGCTAATCTATTTACCCTTGTTAGACCTGGGCAGACTGGAGCACTTCCTGAATGCCTGGGTCTGAAGTGTCACCAGTTAACAATTAATTGGATATTGGTTAAAAGCAGGGGAACACAGGGAGCATGAGTCACTGTCCCCACCTGGATATGTCAAGGCTGAGTCGGGCTGTGTGGGTCAATAGTCCCTTGGCAACTTGGAACAACAACCTGCCCAGGGTTTTCTGACAAAAACCTGACCACTCCCTGAATATCAGGGGAGGAAACAGTGACTGCCTAAGGCTTCTCAGAAGTTATGAAGGCCAGGTGAGGTGGCTCACACCTGTAATCCTAGCACTGTGGGATGCCAAGGTGGGAGGATCGCTCGAGGTCAGGAGTTCGAGACCAGCCTGAGCAAAAGCGAGACCCCGTCTCTACTAAAATAGAAAAAATTAGCTGGGCGTGGTGGCGTGCGCCTGTAGTCCCAACTATTCAGGAAGCTGAGGCAGGAGGATTGCTTGAGCCCAGGAGTCTGAGGTTGCTGTGAGCTAGGCTGATGCCACAGCACTCTAACCTGGGCAACAGAGTAAGACTCTGTCTCAAAAAAAAAAAAAAAAAAAGAAAGAAAGAAAGAAGTTATGAACTGGCATTTTTCTTTCCTGCTTCCATAGTAAAAAAAGAAAATGTTTGAGACTGAGAACAATAGGAATGTCTACAGATGGAAAAAGCTATCAAGTCATCCTTTTTAACAGGTTAGAGACTAACTGTGGGTGAACAATTTCCTACACAGCTGCTTCTTGGATGGAGCATCTCAGCTGAAATATCTCGTCTGACTTTTTTTAGTCCCAGGACTCATTGTTTAAGTAGAGCACCGGTCAGAACATGTCTTAGTTCTAAACAGAAGCTTGCATACCAATGTTCATAGCAGCATCATTCACAATAGCTCAAAGGTGGAAGCCACCTAAGGGTCCACCAACGGATGAGCAGATAAACAACACAATGGAGTGTGTGTATATACAACGGAATATTATTTGGTCTCAATAAGCAGGGAAATCCTGACATATGCTACAATATGGATGAAGCTTGAAGACATTACACTAAGTGAAATAAGCCAGACATAAAAAGACAAATATCATATAATTCCACTTATGAGTTCCCAAAGTAGAATGGTGAGTGCCAGGGGCTGTGGGGAGTTAGTGTTTAATGGGTGTGGAGTTTCAGCTTGGGAAACTGGAGATGCATGGCAGGATGGTTGCAGAACAGTCAGAATGCACTCAATGCCACTGAATCAAACATTTAATGATTTAGATGGTAAATTTTATGTTATGTATATTTTACCACAGTAAAGAAAATCTTCTTAAATGTAAGCCTGTACATGACTGAAATATTTTTGTAGCCAAATCTTCATGAATCACCCATCAGGAGGGGCCAATTTAACAAGGAAAAGTCTTAGAAAGCTGGGGAATGCGGGGCAAGACTCAGAATACAGAGGAGAATTCTAGGCCTCCAGCTGCAAACTCTCACCTAGAGAAGGTGGTGTTCTGAAAAATCAAGCCAAACCAAAAAGATCACAGTCTTTACAGCCTTGTCAACTTCTCCTTCTGGGAAGCCGAGCACAGAAAACCCTCTGTATTTACTGGGGCAGAGCCTGAAAAGGCAAGCACCCATCTTTCTCCTGGAGTTCCGCTCTTTCCAGGGTTCTCTTAATTCTTCTGGTATTTTAGAGTCAACTTATGGACCCAGAGTCCCTACTAAGTGCTTATTACTTAGCCCTCTGGGTGCTCCTGTGAGTAGGTACTGTCTGTTCCCCCATCAGACGGGGGCTTGAAGTGGTTTGGACTTGCCTGAAGTCCTGCAAGATTAAAATAAAGCTTTTCTTACAGGTTTAAGGCTCCTTTAACATGACCTGCATCCTACCAGGAAGAAAAATCTCAATTCGCCAATAATCAGGAATTTATCACTTCCCCTTGTCACCTCCTGTCACTGTTTCACAAGAGCACACACAGATCTGTAAGTGGCACCCCCAGAGCGGCACCCATGGCAGCCAGGCCCAGGGTGAGCTGTCTTGGGGGAAGGTGTCATCACTTATACTTCCTCCTTAATCATTCCCATCCAGGACAGGCTCAGAAGCCACAAAGCTGGCATTTTGGAACCCACATGCTAGGCTCACAGAGACAAAGACGTGCTCCTGCACAGGGTCAGCTAGGCTCCATGAGATGCAGGGGGTTTGACTGTCCCCTGGACCCACGACCTGCCTTGCTGACAAACGGCCAGCCTAAGTGACCAGGGAGATGGCCTGGAAGAGGCGCCGGTGCCTGCCCTGCAGAAGTGCAGCCAACCCATGGAGAAAGGCAATGTCCTACCTTTCAGGGTTTCCTGCAGGGTCTGTGCGAAGCTCGCCACCCGGTGGCCGTCACTGTGGTTCTTGCATGGATTCTCAGCCCCTGGCAGGGTCAGGGCTGCCAGGTGAAGGTTAACAAGGGTCAAGTCATTACTTCCCACCTGGGCAGCAGGAAACAAAGCAACAGGGAAACGCTTAGATGCTCATATTTCCTGTATCCGTTACAACTGACCCATAAATAGCTTCATGCAGGCAGTTGGCAATGGTAAACAAAAACAAGGCTCGCTCACACCCCCAGGAGATAATGCGAGGTGCTTCTGCTTAGACTTTTCCCCGGCACCTGCAGGAATAAGAACTACTTTATTCTTACCAGTCCAACATCCTACCCGCCCTCTTCCTTGGGGCCTAAAAAATTGGGTATATCTGGAATTTTCTGTTGGTCTTTTCTTTTTCCTTCTAAGCAATCATATGCAAGAAAGAGGTGGCTCTGGCAGCTGGTTGTTATCAAAGATTTGGGGTTCTTGGCCCCACAGGCCAGCGGAGGTCTCCTGCCAGGACCCACTGCCGGGATCCTCCTCCCCTCCACACACATCCCACACGCTCCCATCTGTGTTCTTTTCCCTCTGGGGCCCGCTAGGCCCTGATGCTCACTTTAACCTGATTCCAAACATGTCCAAACCACAAGCTTGCAGAATCTGGTGGCCCAGGACACGGCCCAGTCCTGCGTCCCCAAGGGCAGGTCCTGTGGTGTGCAGGCACGGAAACATGAGGTCAGAGTCTGTCCCCGGGCACGGCGGCATTGCTCAGCTGCGCAGGCTTTGGCAATCCTGCCCTTCCCGTTTGTCATGGTAACCAGCATAAACACTTCCAGGAAGGGAAGGGGTGTAGGGGGAGCCCCCAGGAAGTGGAGGGTGCCAGTCTCGGCTTCCAGATGTGACCCCAGCTTGCCGTTGCCACCACCCAGGACTGAGAGCTCTGCAGCTGCTGTTCTGGGCACAGGAGAAACCACCTTAAGGCCAGGAGAGGGACACACTGCCTAAAGAGATAAGCCACATCTATATCTTTACCACTCGCCTGGCCTAGAATGTGCCAGAAAGTACAACAGGCCAAGTGTCTGTCTAGGCCACTGCTTTATTTGGAGGGTTTGGGCCAATCCTCATGCCACGACAGCATTTTCTCATTAGCCCATTGAAAACAGCCTGCTTTTTAGTGACATTGGCCGTTTCTGTACATAACACTGCTTGGCCAAAGCCAGAACAGTCACGTGACATAACAAGGGGACCCAGTATGATCTTAGGAGGTTTTAAAGGTGCTACCTGGCTGACTTATGCATTAGTACCACAGGTACAACCCACAGACACCCGCAGGTGTATGTGTACAGATAGAGCCCCGCCACTGTTGCAGAGAGGGGTACGAGAGGCGCCACTGGGTACAGATACCCAATGTATGCACACACCCACCACCATCAACTGTGCAGCTACGAATGCGAGGTGGTGCACGGCCTTGCAGCTCCAGCTATCAGACACACAGCCCAGCCCCCTCCACTGCCAGAGATCAACTGTGTTGGGGCTTGAGGAGACTCTCAGGCTGGAGAACTGCTCTGAGAGAGCAAGGTGTCACGTGCCCAGCAGGTGATGGGCTTGCTGGGCTCTGTGGCAAGGGGCCACTCTTGCCTGACTTGTGATCTCATAATTGAGTGCTACGGGGGCAGTGTTCACTGCCTGCCAACTCAGCCACCTGTTTTGGCCCCTGGCTTCTCCTCAATCCTGCTGCCCAACTTCTGACCACTTTGCGGTTCATTAACACTTCCCAAGGCCACCCAGAGGGAATCGGCTCGACATGCTTGGCTGTTCCTAGATGCTGGTGACACAGAGACGTCCATTTGGGTGATGCCAGTGATGGGGCTGTCCCTGGCCCACAGCCTGGGGTGCCTCCTGAACCCCCTCCAAACCGAAACAACCCTTAGAGGGTCCCCTTCCCCCGGTAATAAAGGAAGCAGCTGAGGAGGGCAGTTCTGCTGCCCTCGAATCAGTCACTGCTGCACGCCGGGCCGTGTTAACCAGCACCAGGAGGGCTGAAGAATCGCTGATGGCACTTGTAAAATTCAGACAGTCCGGGCCCATCCTGGAAATTCTGTGTGTCCGGGGCGGGGTCTAGGAATCCCTGACTGAAAGAAAATCTCCCCGGTGTCAGGGTATGTGTCTGGTTTAGGAGCTGCCCTCTGATGTCACAGTTATCTGCGTTCAGAGTCCCTTAAAATCCCTTTCATTGCTGGCTGGGACAAGTTCACCTGCCGAGGAAGCCCCGGGAGCAGGTGTAGGCCCAACCCTGGGAGAACAAAACCAAGGGAAAAAGAGGAGGCTTCTGTCGCTTATGGTTTTACAAAATGAGACTTTTTTTTTCGCTTTTAGAGAGAAGCAGGTACCTTGAACCTCGCGAGGTACGGGCTGGGGCCCGTAGGTCTCCCGTGCCCGTTGCTGGGCGAGTTCTCCTGTGAGGTGGCATCTCTCAGCTCCACACCAGCCGCCGCGTCCCACAGGAATCCTGAGTACCCGAACCCCTGCAGCGGAGAGGGAGACAGGGTCCTGGTACCAGAGTCTTAACGCCCACGGTGCAGCCCAGCGCTGGGGAACGGGCAGGACAGGCAGCAGGCTCTGCTCTGGGTCTCAGGATCACTCACACAGGGGCTGTTTCTAACCCAAAAGCACACTAGGAAAGCCACAGCTGCTCTCCCTTGGCCCCTGTCACTCGCTGCCCCCACCCTACCCAAATAATTTCATACATTGCCAATTCCAGAGCTTACATGCAGCCCAGGCGGGGCGCTTGGGCTCTTCTCTTTCTGGGGGTGGGGGAAGCCCAGACTAGCCACAGAGTTATCTTTATTTTAAATCATCGCATCCCACAAGGTAGCAATTCACACCCTCATTTGCCAGATGAGGACACCCTGCTCAGAGAGGTTAGGTAACTTCCCTAAAAGCCCACAGCTGTAAATGGCAATGCTGAGAAGAACAATAAGACTCCAAGGGATGGGATTTGTCACTGATTAGCTGTTGCTTACAACAACACCTGGTAGAAGCTCAATCAATACCTGCTGGGTGAGTGGAGGTCAGAGCTGATAGTCCTAATGGTTTGGAGCTGGTCAAGGGCCCACACACAGAGGCCTGAAGCCTGGTTAGGGGCCGTGAGGGCGGGCGGTGGGACAGAGCCCCTGGGCCTGGTGCTAACCCCTGCCCCTCTGAATCTGCCTGCCGCCACTGATGGGAAGAAGACACCCTCTCCCACCCCGGCCTCCGGAGGCTCCCCAGCCGCAAGAGCACTTCCTCAGTGCTCGCTGCTCGGGGGTGATCGGCGTGGCTTCCGAGAGCCCAGCCATGCTCATCACCACTCCTACTCGTTGCAAAACGAGGGGAAGTGACTCTGCACAGCCGTCCTCCGAGCGGCTGCTACTAAGTCCCCAGTGTCAGCTAAGGTCTAAGCCACACTCCTGTCAGGCGTGTTTTTAGGGAGGGAGGGAATGAGCAGGGGACAGTGTTCTGCATGCTGTGCATTTCTATATTTTAACATTATCTCCTTGTCCACCCACTGGGGAGACAGCACTGGGTTGAGAATTAGAAGATCTGCATCTCAGTCCCACCTGAGTCACTTAGCCGGGGGACCCTGGCAAGCCACTCAGTTCTTTTCTAAACCTCCGTTTCCTCAGAGGTGAAGTGAAGCAAATCTGACTGCGCTGTCGGCCCTGGGGGCTGATCTCTCCAGCTGCGGTGCTGGAGCGACCCACCTAAAGCAGGGCCCAGGTCCCCTTCTGCCTAACATCCTTCAGCGGCTCCCAGTGCCCCACTCTGCAGTGGGTGTGTGCCGTCCTCTTCTGCACTGCCCCTCACTCAGGCTACTCAGCCTGCCCCCCACACTCTCCACCGCTGGCTTCCCGCCCCCTCCCGGGAGCCTGTCCTGCTCCCCCTGGCTGAGCGCCCCCTCCTCCAGAACAGCACAGCCTTTCCGGCTGGAAAGAGTGAACCGGGCTCACGTCCAAGCCACACCTCACACAGCAAAAGGGTCACTTTTGGGCAAAACATTTCATCTTACTAGGTCTCCGTTTTCTCAGCTGCCCCACTAGCTATGATGTGAGGATGAGGGAACTGGGCAGAAAGTGCCTGGGCATAATGATTTCAGGTCTTGGAGAACTGGCAGTGGATGCTACCACTTTGTCTGTTTGTCTCGAGAAGAGACCAAACATTCGTGATCGGCAGATATATTTCCTTTGATTCACATAGAGTTTTGAAAAATTTTTTTGGATTATCTGTCCATGGGTTTAAAATTCATGAAATTCCCACTAAAATGAAACTGGGAGATTTGGCCACACTGGGTCCACAATACTCCACGGAAACAACTGGCCAGGCATGGACCCACCCGTGGCCTGAAGCAGGCGTGAGCTCTCAGTCCAGTGCGGCCGGGCCGCGAGCGTCCTGCCAGGCCCCAGCCTGTGCCCTGTCACTGACGCATTCCAATGCATGTTACCTTTTTAACTCCTATAGCCTCCCTGTGAGCTAAGAAGAGCTACTGCTCCCATTTTACAGATGGAAGAATTGAGGCTGAGAGGTTTGAGTGGATGGAACTCAAACCTCACGTTATTTTCCAATGGCCTTGATGCTCCGACCTGGAGTAGGGTTACTTGTGTTGTCCCTCCATTAGGCTGTGACCTCGCTGCGGGAGGGGCCAGGTCAGGCTCAGGCTGGGATTCTCACTGGCTCTTACAAAGAGTAAAACATGCAGGGCTGGACACATGGGTCTATTTTTCTCACTAATGTGTATCTGGCACAGAACACAGTGCCTGGTACGTAGTAACCTTTCATTAATAACTTGTCGAATGAAAGAACAGAGTGTATTGAACGGACAATAAAAGCCTTATGAACCCTTAGACACCTACATACATATAAAATGCTATTAACAAAGCAGGTGGACTAGGCGTGATGGCTCATGTCTATAATCCCAGCACTCTGGGGGGCTCAGGGGGGAGAACTGTTTGAGGCCAGGAGTTTGAGATCAGCCTGAGAACATAAAAAAATTAAAAATTAGCTGGGCGTGGTGGTGTGCACCTGTAGGTCCAGCTACTAGGGAGCCTGAGGCAGGAGGATCATTTGAGCCCAGGGGTTGAAGGCTGCAGTGAGCTATGATCACACCACTTGCTACAGCCTAGGGTGACAGAGTGTATCCAGTACACATTTATGATTTAAGAACCCACATTATAAATATCAGTCATGTAAGTATAATTCACATGTTTGCAAGCATAGTAAACTTATACTAAAGATTTAAAATATCTGCATTTATAGGAGAATTATATAATGACACATTTTTTTCTATTCACGATTACTTTTCAGAAGTCTTTTGAAAATCTAAAACTCTACTGATATTAAACATTCCACGGTGAGTAAATCTGGTCTTGAATATGATATGTAAAAGTGAAAATATATACATACAGAGATTTGCCTGTATCCATACAGGTGATACTGATGAAAGAAAATTCAAAATCAAAATCTGCTGAAAATTTCAACAGAACATTTCTATGTGCATGTCTTCCACCACTGAAAGCAAATACTTCATGCATGTATGAACTAAGGTAAATTTGAAGTTTTCAGTCCACAAATAATGGGCTCTCCACAAACTTGGCAGTGGACAGAACTGTGGCAAAGGGATTATAAGGACAAAGGACAGAAATACCCATTTGCTGCCTTGGCCCAGAACAGGATTTCTCCTCTCCTCCCTGAGCTCCCATTTCCGTCTGGGCAGGAATCCATTCCTGATCTAAACATGAAACGAGAACCAGGGCATTTAGAAATGAATGGCAATGATTTAAAAACTGGGCAGAAGTGCAAAAATGCATCAAGGATTTTGGAAAAAGAAATTTTTAAGTGCCCTTGATTTGCGGAAAAAGTTTGTTTAACTAAAATGAAGAGAAAGGCCAGGTTTTGCAGATGGGGCACCTTCTGAAGCTGACTCGAGGGCTTCTCAGCAACGACGGCTTTCCAGCATCCCCGGGGCCCCTTCCACTTGCGCATGTTGGGCAGGATGGGCTGGTTGAGCTCCGCACAGAACTGCAAAGACAGAGCACAGGTCACATACTCCGCACGGGTTCCACCTCCTGCAGTCCTGGCTGGTGGCTGCCCGAGAAGGCGGGCCCTGTGTGATTCTGAGTCATCAGCCTCATTCAGGGACGTGTTGAACTTCATCCCTATATCCCCAAACACCAGGGTTTGCTGGGGCCCAGATGACTACTCAAGCACCACAAATTAAAGAGTGAACTGTCCATCTATGAAACACCAAATTATCACCTGAGGACTCTCGGTGCATAGAAATTGATTCTCGCTATAGCATTCTTGTATAAACGGTTTTAAAAAGCATTGTCAGAATCCTTTTTATACTTGTGAAAGTGATGAATTCAAGGTCCCAAGGAGCCTGGATCAGGGTTGAATCCAGACAGGAAAAAAGATGAATGAAAGCATGGTGCCTTTCCTCCTTGGGGCTCAGCTTAGAGGGGCAGCTTCAGCCTGGACCACTACAGTGCTACCGTAGTTTTCTTCTGTTGCGGATGGCTACTACGCCCCACACACGTGTACACAGCATGTGCCTTTCTTTTTGCTTACGCACCACCAATATGGCCATAAAATCACTATCGCTAAGGCAAAATAAACATTGTGACTTCGAAGTATGTAGACTATCTCCTCTAACCCACACTCAAACACAACCGCTTTCTTAGGGTTGGTTCTTTTAAGGAGTCCCCAGAGTTGGTCAGATTCTGGCCCAGTTTTTGAGATGCTCCAACATCTGGTACTGTCCCTGCCCAGTAACGCCCACTTGTCCCTTCATGTGCCTTGGGGCACACGACTCGTCTCTTTCTCTGCCTCTCTACAAGCAAGGGCCTCTTGGCTTCCTTCTGAGCACACCACCACTCTTTCCCTTTAATGAGCTGCCCTTAATGAATCTTATTCAACTCCACTGCGTCAGCTCACGCCTCTACCTGGAAGACCCCAGACTCTGTATCCACCACTCAGATTTCTCCTGAGCTTTGAATTGTATTTCCAACTGCCTCACTAACACCTCCATCTTCAGGTCCCCTTTAGCACCTCAAGCCAGCAGGTCCCAAAGGGAACTTGCTATTCCCCTCCCCACCCCATGGCTGTCCCAGTCCATGGCACTTCCATCCTTCCAGCCACTCTGACTCCTCCCTCTCCTCCCACCCACTGATCTACTGTCGCATGTGCCTGGATCCCCCCTTCTGTTCTTCAGTACCTCTGCTGGGGCCTGTTTCGGATTCCTGTCTCTCTCACCTGGGTCACTGGCATAGCTTCAAAGAAGCCTCTCTGTTTTAAGAGCCACCCTGTATCTATCCACTAGGCACAACATCCTGGTCATGCTGATGTGCCATGGTTCTCAAAGTGTGGTCCAGGGACCAGCAGCCTCAGTATCACCTGGGAACTTATTAGAAATTCTCTGGCTCCATCCTAGACCTACTGGATCAGAAACTCTGGGGTGGGCCCAACTATCTGAGTTTTAACAAGCCCTCCATGGGATTCTGACATATGCCAAGGCTTGAGAGCCACTGCGGCTGCCCAGGTCCTCCCTAAGCAACTGCCCAGATCCTGGCAGGGTGTGGGCAGACAGCCGGCAGCCCCCTCCGGCACGCCTCAGCTGCAGAGAGCTGCCCTCGTGCGCTTCGGGGCAGCCCACATCCAATGGCCAGGAGAGGCCAGGGTCTAAAGGTCCGGTCTTTGCCTTCACCTTGCTTACTCTGTAAGGAGGAAGACAAGACACAGGCAGGTACAGCGGTCATTTTGATAGTGCCAAGTGCAGTGGAGAAAATGAAACTGGGCGAGGGGAGGGAGAGTGTGAGGAGGGCTACTCCAGGCGTTCTGCTGCTTTTACAGTTAGTTGCTTACGTTTCTGTCTTTCCCTAGCAGTGGGCTCCACAAGGACAGGGACTATGCCTGGGTCGCCTTTATAAACCCCCACCTGGCACAGAGCACAGCACCCAGGGACACTCTCAAGCATTTGCCAGTGAGTCAGGAAACTCAAGGGAAGACCACAGTTTTCAAATCTGTGCAAGACAAACAGAAGGTGGAACTCTTCCATGGACTGCTATCTAAGTAATTTTGTAAATTTTAACCTTTTTGCATGCAGATATGCTCTATGCTGCTGAATGTGTCTGGGAAGTGTTCTCTCTGGAACTTGGTTATCAGTAACTTTTATCAGTTCCACTTTCAACACTGCCCAGTGCAGAGTGGCCGTGGACAGCGTTATTCCTGGGCGGGGTGTGGGCTTTGCCCCAGACGAATACCCCTGGCCAGATGCTCCTGGCGGGGAGCCATCCTCAGATGGGAAATAAAACACTTTAGAAAATGCAGCCAGCATTTATCGACTGTAACTTTAGGGTTCTAGTGAGCAAATGTACTTCACGAAGGGTCCAATTTCCTGCTGGGGAGTCATTTGCTTGCTGAGTGATCATTAGAGCTGAATCCAAGAGTCATTAAACACGAGAGCAGCTCTCCAACGCCCATGTGGTGCCTCGCTGCTCTCCATGCAGGGCCACCCAAACCGAGCTGCTCACCAGAATCTCTTAGGATGCACCCCAGGAAGCTCTGTTTTTAAAAAGTTCCCCCAGGTGATCAGCCAAACAGGTAGATGAGAGAGCCCTGGCCCCGGGGGACCCGTGCTGTGCCTCACTGTCTGCAGGCAGCCGTGCCATTAGGATGGTTCTCCCTTTCCAGAATCTAATCTCTCCTCGTCCTCAGGAGAACCTTCAGACACCCAAGGACAGGTGACTCTCCTATTCATACCCCAAACTGCACTCCAGCTCGGACACCCCTCTTCCTGGCAAGGCCACTTTGATGGGAGAGGTCAGAAGTGCGAGGAGGTAGCCCAGGCCGACAGCACCGATTTCTATCCTCACTGCTCTCAAAGACTGTCTTTTGTGCTAGTTGCTTTGTAATCCTCAGTAGTACCTGGGAATCTGCTGAAAATGCAAATTCTCAGGCCCCACCTGAGACCTACCTAATTAAACGCTCTGGGGGTGTGGCCCAGCAATCTGCATTTTAACTGCCCCTCCAGAAGATTCTGACATGTAGTTAAAGCTGATTTCATGGACAAAGGAAAGATGTTCTCATTTTTCTTTGTTTTCTTTTAAAAACCTTTCAGTCACAGGCAAGCTCTAGGTGCGCTAAGGACACAGAATCCCTGACCCCTGGGGACCACCTGTATCCTGCACATCTGAAGCCGTGCTCTTGGTAACCCTCCCAGCCCACAGAGATCACCCCTTGCTCTGCTATCTTCTTCAATGCTGCTGTTGTTATTGGGAACAATCATAATTTGAGAGACCAGGGAGATCCGTGTTTATGGCTGAAAGCATTCTGTGCCCCAATTTTCAGGATCAGAGTTAAGTAAAAGGTAGATATTTTCTCCTGTTTCTAGGACTGAAAAAATAATTGTAGTTTGTTAAGTAAGTTGGCTATTTGCACTTAACAGTTCACAGCAAACCTAGGGAGGGGTGCACCTTTCAGATCCTTGCTACTCAAAGTGTGGTCCGTGGACCAGCAGCATCGACCTCACCTGGGGGCCTGCTGGAAGTGCAAACCTCAGGCCTGTCCCAGACCTGCTGCATCAGAGTCTACATTTTCACAGGGTCCCAGGGTGATTTCCAAGCACCTCCCACTTTGAGAAGCCCACTTTAGAGCCTTCCTGTTGACAGGCACCAAGGCGGATGCTGTTGTATACACAGTCTCTACTATCCCTGGCTCAGCCCACAGGAGGCTGGCAGATTCCAGTTATTCATAAGCAAAGTGCTGCACAGAAAGGTTAAGCACAAGCTTGAGTTTAAACCCAAGATTTCAGGGCTGATAAGTGTCAGCAGGAGGTCTGATCCAGGGCCGGCTCCTGGTGCTCTGCCTCCTGGTCCCAACAGGTGGAACAGGTGGAGTTGGGCAGGTTCTAAAGGGTTGGGACCAGCCCCATTTACCAAATCCTTAGATCCTTTCTCCCTCAAATTTCAAAGAAAAAAAAAAGCATCCTCTGAGAACCCTCAACCTGAACTCTGCCTTCCATTGTTTTATTTAGAGCAGCTGGTTCTCAAATTTTCTGCTTCATCCATAGGAGGAAGAAATAATACTCTCATAAGTAAAAGAGGCTCACCAGGGCAGAATGGGTGGGAATGGAAGGGGGAAGGTGTGTATTTCCCAGGTCATTCTGATCTGTGGCCCCCCAAATACAGCCACCCCGCCCCCACCCGGGTTTGTAAAACCCAGTGGCTAGTTCACTTGCCCCCATCAGAATTACTATGGTTCTTGTTTTTAAAATCAAGGATTAGTAGACCCCATCCCCGACTGAGTCAGAATCTCTGAGGTTAGAGCCAAGGTTTGTAATCTTAACAAGCTCTGTAAGCAATTCTAAACTGAAGTTTGAGAAGCTCGAAGGAGGTTAGACAATTACGGATTAAGATTTAACCAACCTTCCTGGTTTTAATAGCTAGGGTCTGGAAAGACAGCTTTTATTATTCAAAACAAACAAATACCATGTTGGCTCTCCCAGTCCACACCCTGCAAGCCTCTCTTGTGGCTCTTTTAATAGATACACTGTGAGATAACGTGGTGGGTAATTACCACCTGGGACAGGTATTTGCGGAATGAATGAATCAAGGGATCTCTCCTGGGGTCCCACCTATGGCTTCTCTCTCCCAGGATAAGTTACAAGAACTACCGTGGGCTTCACCTGTTTTTCTAGCATCGGGCCAGACGGGTGAAGTCATCACTGCTTAGCACACACAGCCAGCTGCTCAGAAGAACATTCGATCACCACCACCCACCCTGGGCTCAGCAATAAGGGGCCTCCAAGTCAGACATCTTACTTCCAATCTACAAGGTGCCCAAGCTGCCGGCATCTGGAAATGCAGAGTCCTAAAAGACACAGCTACCTTGGCTGCGACCTTAGGATGTGCTGCATCTCGGGTCTGCCCTGGGTCAGCTGATTCTGCTTATCTCTGCAGTGACAGACAGTTCCAAGGCTTGAAACCAACTGATTTTTGCCTGTGGACCCTTGGACTTTTTCCCTTACTTTGACCCCTTCCCTTTTCTGAAAAGAATATTCCTCAAATCATCTGGTACTGATGAGGAAATAAAAATAATAAAGGTGTTCCAACTTCACTTGGTGGTCTGTCCAGCTACCCACAAGCTCAGAGGTCCTTTGGTTGTCCCCTTGCAGTGAAGTTAAAACAGAACCCAGGGCTCTGTGAGCAGTTTATAAAGGTGTGTCGCCAGCGGTGCCCACACAGTTAGCTGCAGACAGAACACCATTTGGCCTGGCAGGCATTTTAAAGTAAACTCCAAATGGCCGTCCGCATCCTGCTTCCTGGATGGGTGTGGAGGACCTGTTTTTGCTTTGAACACTCTGGGTCAAATTTCCAGATGAAGCTGCTTTGGCTTCACAAAGTTGGGTGTTTCACTTGCTTTCCTGACTCTGGACGTGACTTCCCTTGGACAATGAGTTTTCCACATGGTAACAACCAATTTCCTCTGTGCTCTCAGAGGCGGTGATTGAAAATGCAATCTATTTTGGTGCATGAAGAAGCACAGGTGAGTTCTCCTTAAAAATATAAACTGCCACCAAAGGAGAACGAAGCCCCATCATAGGTCATGCAAGGTCAAGAGACTGAACTCTCATTTGAATACAATAGGAAACAGGGCAAAGGACAGAGACAACATTTTTAGAAATGTTCACGGTAAGCAAAGGCTCATCCTTGCCAGGATCTTCAAGCACTTGGGGAATGTTACAGCCAATATTAGAAACCACGACACCTGCAGATTTCTGTAAATAGTCACACAGAGGGTGAAACCAAGCAATGGTTAGGGTCATTAAAAAATGTCAATGTACTCTGCAAGAAAACTGAGCAACACAAAAGCCAAATTACATCTAAGTGTAAACTAAATATTAACCATGTTTGGCCTTCTAAATATAACAAATAAACCTATTACAAAGTTTTTCTAGGATATTTAAAATATCAAGATGTTGATATTTTGAAAGGCCATATGGCCTACGGGGTAGAAATCTCAGCGCCTGAGTGGTTATTAGAGGCTGTACGGGCCCAGACACACGTCCGGGCAGAGAGGGGCTTGCACACAGCATGTAGTACGGACATAAAGCAAAAGCAAAGAGGATTTCAACCTCCGTTCTCCCTCAGTCTTTATGGGAGAGGAAGAGATTGCTCCTTGGCTTATGTCCTTCCCACAGAGCAAGGATGAGGTGTGGCCACCTTTGCGCCAATGCAAAAGCAGGTGCACATCTAGGGGGGAGCAGGCCTGAGGTGGGGCAGAGGGCAATGTGCCACTCTGGACCCTCACACAGCTCTGAGTCCATTTCTCCCTCATGCCCAGGAGCCTGAGGAGGGAGAACAGGGAGGGCGTTCCCTCCGCCACTCGAAGGCTCCATGAGCAACTATCCCTTTCCAATACCGAAAGCAAGAACTGGGCTATTTCCTCATAGCCCCGAGAGTTTCCTCAGAGGGCCACTTTCATGGGCTGGACGGAGAGGAGCCTGGAGGAGCTTTGGGACCTCACGCATGTCACTGAGCATCTTTGGGCCTCAGTCTCCCCATGTGTAAAGTGAAGGCATGGGAGAAGATGACCCTACCCCATGGGTCCCTCCAGTTCTAAAACTGTGTGATTCTAGAACTGCGGAAGGAGAGGAGGGAGACCAGGTAAAGGTGGGGGCTGTGAGTGTACAACCGGGAAGGGAAATGTAAGACTCTCACGAACAGTCCAACTCCTTTCTCCCTCCTTCTCTGTGATAATTGCTGTGTGAACTCCATGGAGAAGCTGACGCCACCAATAGGACATTTAGTTAATTTTCCAAAGGCTTAGTTCCCCCAAACAAGAACTTGTTTATTTCCACCCTTCTAAAAATAACATCAGCTTTCCTTGTCCTTCCCCCAGTCCCCCTAAAGACCCCTTGCTGATCTTACTGTAATAAGAGCGTCCTTCTAGCAGAGAGTAATCCTACAAGGCTAATTTGGGTAAATCCAGCAGTGGTAAGACATAGGTGGCCAACAACTTAAACCAGGTTTGCTTCTAGATCCTGTAAAACACAGAGCCAGGAGGAGGAATTGGAGGGAAAGGGAACCAATGTTTACTAAGTGCCAGGTATGTGGCAGGCACTTCCCACAATGGTCACATTCAGTCCTAATAACAACTCCGCCAGGCAGGTAATAATAATCCCATTTGACACTCGAGGAAACTGGGGCTCAGAAAAGTAACACGGCCGTGTTTCTCACTGCCAGGAAGTGGGCCAGGCAGCATGAAAACCCAGGTGTGGCCAACTCTAATGCACTCAGAAAACACACACTAGACCAACTGACCCATGAGACAGTGTGCGCACATGCAGCACACACCTTCCAGCTTCCGAGTTCTCTGGAACTAAAATCTGCACAGCCACCACCCTACTGAGGTCACTTTCGTCACTGATGCCTCGGGTCACACAGGCCTCGATGATCAGCTTACAGGGAGGTCAGCCATCAGACAGCCTTCCTCCCAGGAGGGGACAGGAGCTGGCAGGCCGTGCCCATGTCATGCGGCTGGGCATTCAGAGCCTCTCAGGGAGCCCTGCCCCAGAAGCTCTGGTCCCACCCTTTTTTGTCGAGAGAAGCGATGGGCTTCCAGCTCCTCGGTCACCATGTGCCACTTCTAGGGCAGCTCCTCACATGCTTCTCCCCTGGGGGTCAGCAAGGAATCGCGGATGACCATCCATCCTTGTTTAAACATTCTTACCATGCAGAGGACGACAAAAGCAAACAGACAGACATTTGCTCAGCCCCCACAACCAGCTAATTATTAGCTGCTTTTACAGAACCGAGGGAAGTGGCACCCACAGGCACTCCTGTCACACTGCTGGTTCTCTTAGTCCCCACGTGTGCCCAAAAGATACCAATCACATGGTTCCTGAACAAGACGGTTAAAAATAAGTGAAGGGGACATCAAAAACAAAACGAACAAACCAAAAAACCTTTCAAGGGCAATTAAAACATTTTTTTGCAAGTGCAATTGTAAAAGTGAGGGCAAGAAGGAGTTGGAGAGTTGGTGGAGACTGAAGTCAAATCAGGACCAGGAAGGGAGACGCAGGGGACACAAAAGCACTCCGGAGGGACTCTCCACTCCACGCTGTCCCCATCATTGTCAGTGTCACACTCATCACTTATTTTGCCCTTTAGGAATGTTTCCAAAGGTTCTTTTCTTCTCCAAAGGTCTTTGGATGCTGAGACTCTCAACCCTAGATGGGAGTTAAGACTTTGACAGTAATTCTGTGGGCTTTCTTTCTTTCTCTTTAAATTGAGGCTTATGTCCTGCTATACACAAACACAAGCTAAGGATAACTTATAAAGAAGAGAAAAAATTAATATTAATAACATTGTTCAAAGACCACCACAGCTAATCATTTTGGTGGAACTCCTTCTAGGCTGTTTCCAAAGCATTTTATCAATATAGTTTATCTGTCTATTCGTATAGACACATACACATAGTTTTGTGTTTTCCTTTTCCCACTTATACTGTGTCATATTATTACAAACTCTTCAAAAATTGCTTCTTGGGCCATCTAACATGCCATTGTATATAGCATGCCATCCCCTTGGTGGAGAAGGTATTATTGGCTGGAAGGAATGTCTACTTTTTTAAAGTTCATTTTATTTTACTATAAACATCCTAAAATCACCTAAGGTAGCAATAAAATCTTACCCATTATGGCCTCACAGGCTCAAAATGATTTTCATCTACATGTTAAAAAAACATCCTAAGTTAGAGCTTCAAATTATAATGTCTGTGTTTCAAAAGTAAATCAGGAGTTTGTTTTTGTTGTGTTTTGTTTTAATATATATACCTGTGATAAACAGGTAGTGCGCTGTCTAGGTCCACGGACATTAACCAAGGACATTAGCCAAGGACATTAACCCCCTGAAATGTATGATCAGAAAGGACATGACACTTTTTTTCTTTTCTTTTCTTTTTTTTTTTAAGAGACAAGGTCTCACTATGTTGCTCAGGCTGGTCTCCAACGCCTGGGGTCAAGCTATGTTTCCAAGTAGCTGGGACTACAGCCATACACCCCCATGCCTGGCTTGACTCTTTGTAATCTCTGACTGACAGAACAGGGGAGGGTCTTCATAAATAGCTTAGTTTCTTTTATCTGAAGATAAACAATCCTCACCTTAATTTTTTCCTCTCTAGCTTTGTTCATAATAAAACAGCTCTTGAGAGAATTTGTCCTGATGTCAACCTGTATTTGTTAGGACCCTCAGGTGTGTGTGAAGCCCCAAGCAAGCTGAGTACTTTGGTCTCTCTGTGTTTAAAAGGACTGTGGAATTGCCAAGCCAGAACCGGTGTAAATGTCTACTGTCCACTCTGGTGCTTTAAACAAACCCACCCAGACTCCAGCAGCAAACACCACTGCTATCACATGGATTTCTCTTCTATGGGGAAGAGTCCCTCCACATCCTGAATGCTTAAGTGGGGTCCATTCATTATTCAATAGTGAGGTGAGGAACACAGACTCAAGAGAAAGGCTACCTGGATTCAAACTTTGGCTCTCCCACTTACCAAGAGTTTTGACTTTGGGCAAACGACTCACCTGGTCTGTGCCTCAGTTTCCCCATCTGTAACAAGGGGGAAAGAATCATTCCTGCTCCATGAGTTTGCTATTTCTAAAACAGGTAGCATAGGCCTGGGACCCAGCAAGTCTCCCTATGTGTTCTCCTGCTTATTAGACTGGGGCAGCTCCCTCAGTCCTAGACCATAGAGAGATAGATCTTGCCTTCAACATTCCACACAATTTCTAAAATTCACCAGCTGAGGAAGTAGGCAAGAGTAGTGGTGGGGCCAGGAGCTAGGACACTGCATGCTGGGAGGTGGAGCCCCCTAAAATAAAGCACAGCAGATATGGAGAGAGACAGGAAACTATGGTTGCTAATATTCTCTTGTGAAGAGGAGAATGGATTCATCCAATCATTCAGTAAAAATTAACTAGCACCAACTAGGTGGCCATCCTGGGCTAGGTTCTTGCCTTAGTTTGGACTGCTATAATGAATACCAGAGACTAGGTGGCTCAAACAATAAACATTTAATTCTCACAGTTCTGCAGCCTAGAAGTCCAAGATCAAGGTTCCATCCGATTCTTCTCCTGGTGAGGGTCCACTTCCTGGTCTGCAGATGGCTGCCTTCTTCCTGTGTCCTCACATGGCACACAGAGAGAGCGAGACCATCTCTCTTAAGTCTCTTCTCATAAGGGCACTCATCTCATTCATGAAGACTGCACTCTCATGACCTAACCACTGCCCAAAGACCCAACATCACCAAGTGCCATCACATTGGGGATTAGGACTTCAGTATATGAAGTTTGGGGAGACACAGACATTCAGTCCATAGCAGTTCTGGAGCTATAATGGTGAGCAAAAGAGATGTGGTCCTTTGCCCAACCCAAGCTTACAGTCTTGGGATGAAGGCATGGGGGTGGAGATGGAGGCACACAGTTTTCAATCAAATAATCACTCATATTTAAAACTATTTAATCACTCATATTTAAAACTGGGATCTGTGCCGCACAGGAGTGGTTCAAGAGCCTGTGTGCATCCAGGATGGTGGTGGGGTTGGGGGAGGGGGTCTGACTTCACTAGAGAAAACGTCCCCAAAAAGGTGGTGCTTGAGTTCAGAATGCAAGGATAAGAGGAATTAATTGGGCCAAGAGGAGAGGAGAGCATTTCAGGCAGCGAGATAGCATGTGCAAAGGGCCTGCAGTGGGGCAAAGCATGGAGAGTTTGTAGGACAGAGGGGCCAGTGTGGCTATAGCACGGAGGGGCCTGGCCATGCAGGTCCCCACATTCCCTGAAAGAAGCTTGTTCCTTACCCTGTGAGCAATCCTAGAATCACTGCAAGGTGTGAGCAGGGGACCTATATTTTGGAAAGGTTGCAGGCTGCAGTAATAGAGTTACAGGCTGGGCAAGGGTCAGGTGGTCACAAAAATACCAGGTGGGTAGTGCAGTAAGAGATGGAGGTAGCTTGACTTGGGGGAGAAGAGAGGGCAAACTTGATAGATAATTAGGAGTTCATGTGACTTAGCCCAAAAGGAGTAAGAAAGGTATTCAAACAAATATAGTACATGAATGTTTATGGCAGCACTATTCTCAATAGCCAAAAGATGGAGATGGAAACAACCCAAATGCCTATCAAAAGAAACATAGATAAACAAAATGTAGTATGTCCATAAAATATTATTCACCCCTAAAAAAGAAATGAAGTACTGATACATGCGACAGCATGGATTAACCTTGAAAATGTTACACTAAGTGACAGAAGCTAGACACAAAAGGCCACCTATTGTAAGACTGCATTTGCACAAAACATCCAGAACAGGAAAATCCCATTTTGGACAGATACAGATCAGTAGTTGCCGGGGGCTGGGGGCGAGGGGAATGGGGAGTGGCTGCTCAATAGATATGAGGTTTGCTCTTTAGATGATGAAAATGTCTTGGAACTAGACAGAGGTAATGCTTCCACACATAGTGACTGCACTAAATGCCAATGAATTGTTCACTTTAAAATGGCTGATGACTAATTTTATGTTATGTGAGTCATACCTCAATAATTTAAAAACGTGACACAGGTGATGGGTTAGAGGTTGAAGGTAAAGCAGAGGAACTGCTCTTTCATTTAACAAACACTGAGGATTTTGCACGCACCAGGTGCTGTTCTCAGCTACAGCTGTCACGTTGGCCGTCCCTTGTGAAGCCCTCGGTCAGGGGGAGAAGGGAGGTCAGTGTCCACCCTGGGGCCTGGGCAGGCCACCTCTAGACAGGGAGGATGTAAGAGTTCTCTCCACACGTGGCTACGGAGCATGCAGGACAGAAGCGCCCAGCCCAGTAATTCTTGGAATACTAGCTCTTTGAAGCTCAAAAAAAAAAAAAAAAAAAAAAAAAAAGACAGTTTTAGGGCAAATAAAGTAAGTACTTCTTTCCAAATTAGGCACTGAACTTGTGAGTAATGATTGAAACTAATTATTCTGAGTGGAAGCAGGGCTGAAAATAGCAACGAGTTTGAGGATTTTGTGGCTATTTCAGGAGAGCCGAGGAAGGTTGCAGGCAGAGCAAAACAACCCAAACGTCAGAGCAGACACACCAGGAAGGCCACGCCGTGGTGCGCAGCGAACGTGGATGCTAAGGTTTTACATCACCTAAGGCACATGTCAGAAATGAAGGTTGAGAACCTAGAGTTTCAGCTGGTACTTCCTACTGAAATGCTGAACCCAAAATTCTCCAGGAAATGTCAACCACAAATGTTACAACATTTAACTTGTAAAAAAAAAAAAAAAAAAGCATCTGCCCCCAGCTTGTAAGATGATGATAACTTATTTCCTAAGAAAAACCATGTTGATTTAGCCAAACTCACATCTTCCCTTTCTACTGTCTTCTTCCTTCTTTGATGTTTTCAGGGGAACAGGCTCAAAGAATGGGTAAGACAGAGGGGAGAGACTGCCTCCAACCCCAAACAAACCACCCCACAATACAACCGATTAGTAAGAACATTTTTACCCCTGAAGTGTCAGAAGTCATATATGGCAACAAAAAGGGTAGGGATAGGGAAAGGAAGATGGAAAAGAGAGAAAGCTGACACAAAAGGGAGGGTTAATACTTATTCAGGTACTTACATTCAAATGGACTAGAACAAAGCCGGCAGTTTACATTAGCTCCCCACTCCTACCCTCTTACATGAACACCCACATATATTTAAGCCCTAGGGACACATTTTCTCAGTCTGCCTGTAAACACTGCAGACTGGTTCTCTCGTAGACTGGCTCTAGACTGTCAGGCTCCCAGAACCTCCCATGCATATTTCTATGAAGAACCCAGAGTCACTTAGGAACTTTCACGTTAAACAGAATTAGTACTTATGGACCCTCAAGGAAATTGCTCTTGTTGCCATTTCTCTTATGAAACACCAGCCTCCAGCTACTCTGAATGGTGTTTATGCAGCCTGCCTTCCTCAGCAACCACGGTCATAAAGACTTCAAAGCTGTGGGTGAAAGAACCAGTGACTCACGACATTTTATTTTGATTTGCATTATGCCAAATCCTAGTCTTTAAAGTCTGCATATTTCCTATTTTATTTCACACAGATTTGCAGACCGCATAGATTTGATTGTTCTTTACTGCGTGGGCAGCAAGGGATGAAGAGACCTGCAATTTTTCACTCCCAGACACTCCACGGCAGTCAGAACCACAGGTGCCACTCATGAAAGAGCACTCTCAGTTTGGAGAATGTTCTGACGCTCACTGGTTCTCAATTTTTTGTGCTAATGGGAGAAGTGGGAAGCCAAACCCCCAAACTACCTTTTAGTCAAGCTTTCTTCCCATTAAATTTTTGGCCAGAGGTGCATAAAAATAGCCAAACTGCCTGGTGTTAGTTTTGCAGGATTTTCTGGCTCCTTCCAACAGGAGTGGGTGGACTAAAACCAAACCAGACAGAGAGGAGAAGAGAAGGGTTACAAAAATCAAGCTGACAACCTGGCAACATCCGTGGTATGGATGCCATGAGAGTGTGGCAGGCCTGGAGAAGACGCTGCACGTCGATGACACGCAGCCACAGCAGCGCGAATTCACTAGAATCCTCACCACGTGCTGCGCAAGGTCTTTACACTCGTGGCGTGATGGGATCTGCACCACGGCTCTGCGAGGGAGGCATCACCCTCCTCGCTGGACAGATGAGTAACACAGGGCTGAAGGGGTTAAGTAATGGGTTCAAGGTCACCCAGAGGGTAAGCGGCTCAGCCAGGACCCAAGTACACGTGTACCGTCCTGACCCCACGGTGCTGCTCCGACTCCTAGGGAAGCAACTCTAAGGAGGCAGCAGGAGGATCACACTAGTGTTTCAAAGTTGTGTTACTTTGGTAACAACACAAACGAGGGACTGAAACAAATGAAATTAGAGAGGCCAATTTATAACTTTGTAGGTTTAAATTTTCTCCTGGCTTTCAAAGATTCTAGAAATTTCACTTTTCTAGCCGTAGTATAAATACCAGTTCACTGGTGTAAATTTTATTCATATTCTCTCTCTCTCTCTCACAAACTATATATTAATTCTTTTTCATAAATAAAAAGCTGATTAAGTGCTGCTACCAAATAAATGAAGCACCCAAACCATCAGAATGTGTCCCTGCCACATCCTGAAATGAAGCATAAAAATACTTGTTACTTCTTCCCCACTTATTCACAAATATATCCACACAGAGTAAGTGCATAAGGAGAATGTATGTGGGCAAAGAGAAACAAAGTGAACAATCAATATGTAGTGATTCATTCTCCCACTGGCAGTTTTAAGGCAAGTGGAGAGAGGGAGGGAAGAACAAGCTCGGAGCATAGAGAACTTAGCTATGACACAGCCTCACAATTTGTAATCAGGGAGAAATGCTCTAATGCTTCCCCAGGATCTGGTGCTAATGTTGGGATTCAGGCAAAACCCCAGAACTTGTTACCTTCTCTCCCAGGTTCAAGCCTTGGGACTGTAAATGCTGGCATCTTGCTTGCGTTCTGGGCACTTTTGATCCCTGAGGATCCCCAGAGCTAGGCACATTGGGAAGATGCCCGGTGACTCAACAGTGTGCCACGAAGCCCCTCGAATAGATCTCTGGACTGTCTTCTTGTGTAGGAAGCTACTGACAAATGCAACAAGAAGGCAGGTAATTTTAGAGTGACTCACATGTGGGGTGCTACTTGGTTTTCTTTGGCTGTTTTCTTCCAACCTAATTAATCCTGCATTTAAAAATGAGTCTGCACTTCACAGACAAGAGTTATATGGGACAGGCTTAGGGCATGGGAAGGAATAGGGTGGTGGCACAGGTGGAGTGTGGTGGGACACCAAGTCCAGGATCTGGAAGGTGGTCTTGGCTAATGCTCCTAAGAGATGTCAGTGCACTCTTCTGAATTTCTACAAAGATAAAGCAAAATCTCTGAAACAAGGCTGAATACGTTCCCAAAAAATCTGGTTAAAGCCTAAGCTTCATCGTTTCAATGCCTCCTGAAGGTTAATAAAAAAATATTTTATCAGCTATAGGAATCACTCATTCTAAAGGCATAGTTAACAATTTGACAGAACTCTCCACCACATTATTTTCTGGCAAAGCAAGCTTTAATAACCACCTCAATCAGGATAATTTTGCTTACTGAGAACATCCAGCATAAATGTGTTTAACAACTTAGCAAAAACAGTTTCACCTGCCTGCCCTTTTGTTTCATTTACAATTACTGACTCGCCCAAACTTTGCTAAATACAAAGTCGTGCTCTCCAGAAACGAATGAATGAATCATTCATATAAAGTCTCAGAATAGCTAAAAATGTGAATTGAAAGTTTCTAACAAACTCATTGTTAGCATTTCCTGATAAGAGAGGCATTTGAGGGTAGAATGAAAAAGAGAGGAAATTGCATATAACTCCTGTCACCTTGGCTGTGTGAGAGTTTGTATGAGGTAGTGGCTACATGTAACAATTCTGAAGGGATAGCAATGAGTAGGGCATATTTTTGTTCTGTTGAAAAGTAAAATACAGCTAAGAGTCTAATGAGGCAAGAGAGAAAAATGCTTAGGATATAATCAAGGACAGAGCCCCTTGATTTTCCAGTATTGGAAAAATCCCACAGCAGGCCCTCTTCCAAAGCCAATAAATGGACTAGGACAGGAATTTTCAAACATTTTTGACCATGACTCATAGCAACAAGTAAATTTTTATATGGCAACCTGGTATATTCTATTTTTCTGCCTGTCATCAATCTATCCATCCACCCACCCACCCACCTACCTACCCACCCATCCATGCATACATACACACACACACACATACACAAACATAAACATATATATACAGTTGTCCCTCAGTAGGTGTGGGCGACTGGTTCCAGGACCTCCCTCGGATACCAAAATCCATGGATGCCCAATTCCATGATGTAAAATGGCATAGTATTTGCCTATAACCTATGTACATCTTCCCATATACAATTGCTTATAATACCTAACACAATGTTAATGCTATGTAAACAGTTGTTATATTATTTAGGGAATAATGACAAGAAAAATACGCCTGTACATATTCAGTACAGACACAATTTAAAAAAAAATATTTTCAATCTGTGGTTGGTTGCATCCAGGGATGCGGAGGACTGATTGTATACTGAAACAAACACTGGGTGAAATTCACTAAATTGATTTCATCATCTATTATTTGAGAGTCAAACTCAGGTCTTTCTCACTATAAAGTCCTTGGTCTTTCTAGAATATCATGATGCCTTCTCCTTTTCATTTTCTTTTTGCTAAAACCATGTGAAATGTTTAGTTGGACTTTATGCAGGATAATGCCATAGAAGTCAAGTCTCCTCAAACACACTGTCACTAAAGCCAGATCAGCTTTGGGACACTACAGAAGTATAAGTCACCTTTCAGAAACCCAGTAAGTGAAATACCCCATTCAGTAAATACGGTGGCCTCCAGGCCCCAGGAATACAGCCAGCTTTCAGAAGTCAGGTGTTCCCAATAAGATAACTGCTGAATTTTCCCCAGAAACAATGGAGGCTGGAGATAGGGAAATGGTATATTCAAAGTGCTGAAAGAAAAAAACTCAACCAATTTTATATTCAGGAAAACTATTTTTCAAAAATGAAGATGGAATACATTCCTAGACAAACAAAAACCGAGAGAATTATTGCTTTTTATAGACCTGCCTAAGAAGACATCCTAAAGAAAGTTTTTTAGGCTGAAAGCAATGATCCTAGACCAATTCGAACTCTCGTAAAAAAAAAAATAAAAAAATAGCACACTAAAAGTAATTATAAAAGATACTATAAATGCATATTTCTTTTCCTTCATTCTCTTAACTGATTTAAAAAGTAAGTGTATAAAACAACATGTATACAATTGTACTGTCGGGCCTATAACCTACAGAAATGTAATACGGTTGAAAATAACAGCACAGAGGAGCGGGGTGGAAGTAGAGATATACTGGAGTAAGGAAACACACCAAATGGTAACTTGAATCCACAGGAACAAATGAAAACCAGGCATAGCAAGTAAAAAAGCTAATATAGTTAACTCCATAAATATATACTGCTTTACTTTCAAATCCATCTTTCAAATACATAAAAATACATAAAATAACAATTATAACAATGCATAGTTCAGTGTACAACATATATAGATGTAATATGTGTAACAACAGCACAAAAAGGGAAGAAGGAATAGAGCTATATAGCAGTAATGTTTCTATATCTTATGGAAATTGAGTTATTATTACTCTGAAATAGAGTATAAATTTGAAATAAGTTAGTATAAATCTAGTAAGTTAAGATTTATATGACAAACACTAGAGCAACCACTAAGAAAATAACTCAAGAAAGTATAGTGAAAAAAATCATTAAAGAAATTAAAATGCCACATTAGAAAATATTCACTTAATGCACAAGAAAGTAGTAATAAAGAACAGAGGAACAAAAAAATGACATAAGACATAGAAAACAAAATATAAAATTAGATTTTTAACTTTAGCTATAGCAGTATTAACATTAAATATGAATGAACTAAACAATCCCATACAAAGGCAGAGACTATAAAACTGGATAAAAAACAGGATCCTGGCCAGGTGTGGTGGCTCATGCTTATAATCCTAGCACTCTGGGAGGCCGAAGTGAGAGGATTGCTTAAGGTCAGGAGTGCAAGACCAGCCTCAGCAAGAGCGAGGCCCTGTCTCTACAAAAATATAGAAAAAATTAGCTGGGCATGATGGTGCATGCCTGTAGTCCTAGCTACTTCGGAGGCTGAGGCTGGAGCCCAGGAGTTTGAGGTTGCAGTGTGCTATTATGATGCCACTGCACTCCAGCCAGGTAACAAAATGAAACTCTGTCTCAAAAAAAAAAAAAAAAAAAAAAAACAACCCAGGATCCAACTATTATATATACTATGTACAAGAGACATACTTAAGATTCAATGATGCAAATAGGTATATCATGCAAACAGCAACTAAAAGAAAGGTGGAGTGACTATACTAATATCAGAAAAGGAGACTTTAAAGCAAAAACTATTACTAGAGAGGAAGAGAGACATTTTATAACATTAAAAGGGTCAATTAATCAAAAAGACACAGCCATTATATATATATATATATATATATATATATATATATATTTGTGTGTATATGTGTGTGTGTATGTGTGTGTGTGTGTGTACCTAATAACAGGGCCCCAAAATGCATGAAGCAAAACCTGACAGAATTTAAAGGAGAAACAGACAATTCAACAATAATAGTGGGTAGTTCAATACCCACTTTCAATAATGGGTAGAACAATTAAAAGATCAACAAGGAAATAACTTGAACACAACACAGACCAAGACCTATAGACATCCACAGAACACTCTACCCAACAAAAAGAGAATACACGTTCTTCTGAAGTGCACACAGAACATTCTCCAGGTAAGACCATATGCTAGCCCCTAAAACAAGCCTCAATACATTTACAAGGATTGAAGTCAAACAAAACATACTCTCTGACCACAGTAAAATAGAACAAAATTAGAAATCAATAAAAAGAGAAATATTGGAAATTCACAAATATGTGGAAATTCACAAATATGTGGAAATTAAACAACACATCTGTAAATGACCAATGGGGTCAAAGATGAAATCATAAGGGAAACCTAAAAACACTTTGAGATGAATGAAAATGAAGATGCAACATACTAAAACTTATGGGATTTAGCTAACACATTCTTATGGGGGATACTTACAGCTATAGATTTTCTTTATGTCAGTAAAGAAGAAAGATCTGAAACCTAAAACCTAAGCTTCCACCTTAAGTATGTCAGAAAAAAGAGCAAACTAAACCCAAAGCAAGGAGAAGGAAATAAACATAAAGATCGCAGCAGAAATTAATGAAATAGACAATAGAAAAACAAGAGAGAAAAATTCAATGAAACTGAAAGTTCTTTGAAAAGTTCAGTAAAAACTGAGAAACTTTTAACTAGAATGACCAAGAAAAAAAGAGAGAAAACTCACACTATTCCTCCAAAGACCTCCACGTTCTGCCTGAGCTCTAGCTACCCAGACAGACTGTGGTGTAGCATCGGGGAGAAGACATACGGATGTGGATCTCACCCATTGCCGGTTCCTTCTTTCAAAGGTTGAAGATATCCAATTTCTACTGTTTGGCTACACTTCAGTGCCTTCAAATACTTGTATGCATTTTATGCAGAGTTTATATTGTTATTAGAGGGAAGGTTATTCTGATACGAGCTACTCTGCCACTACCAGACTGGAAACTCCAGGGGCCCTCCCAGAGGAAACAGAGCATTTCAAGGACAGGTGCCACCGCAGGAAAAGGTTTGATACGAGCACACTACACTTAAATCACGGGCTAGACAAGCTCACAAAACCACCTCATCTTTTACGAGTCACCGCGGCAGTCCAGCAAGACTCTCTCCAGTTGGTGGTAACAGAAGTCTTAGCAAAACATGGGGAGCCGTGACTTTTCCCAGCCAAACTAAACCTGGCTCCCCTGTGCACACTCGAACCTGAATGACTGCACACAGGCGAGGCCCCGTCAACCTTTAGGCCTGACTGAAAGGACCTTTCTTCCTCCCTGCGTAGGCCCTGCCTTGGCCCCTGCCAGAGTTTGTGATCTCCATGGACATTATAAGATTTCTGCTATTTTCTTCTATAAATCCAGAATTGATTAGGAGATAAGAAGTAACCCAACTTTTATAGGATGAAGAAAAATTAATTAAACCATCAAGGGAGCACCGGCAAAACACAGCCATCGTGAGTCAAAGCCAGCGGCGGGTGCAGACTCCCTGCCTGGCTTGGGCGACTTGGATACGACACGCCCCAGGCATGGTTCATTTCCTTTTCTCACTCCTGTGTTCTTATCTCTGTATTCAAGTGGCTGTAAAATTTTAAAAAATACTTTTCAACCTAAAATCGATATGTTTTCATTATTAAAATAAGTATACAGAGATTACCAAAAAATGAATAATTGCATATACAATTTTTAATTCTACACAAAACTATTTCACAATCATTTTTAATAATAGAAAGCAGAAATTTTTAAAAAAAACAAAAATGCTTTGGGTAAGGTCAGACGTTGGCGAAGGGAAACTATGATTTGTTAGATTAACTGGGACAGGGCCAGGCTCCTAAGAGTTAAGGAGAGAGGAGCAGGGACGAAGGCTGGCTGTGTAGGAGGAGAATTTACAGTTAAAAAAACTACCGGTAAAAGAAGGAAGAGAAATAGGAGAGTAGCCAAGAGTTGAAAGCAGGGCAAGTACCAGCACATTGCAGATTCAGGGAGACCTAAATACGTCTGAAATTACTCAGGAAGGAAATAGTTCTAGAAAGATGGGGATTAAGAATAGGAGCATATATGCTCCATAAAGCAGGTAATTCCCTTAGAATAGCCAATGCGGGATCAAATCATAAGCCACAGAAAGAAAACTGAAGGATGCTGTTTCTGTGCCAATGAGACACAGTGTTGTCTAAAATCTACTAGAATCTAACCACATATACGGCCCTCCCGCAGCCCCCGGCACTATGCCTCACTAGGAGGGGCCAATCTGTCCCAGGATTAGAAACATTTCCTCATGAGGCCACCATTCTGCCAATGGGGGAAGATATTTCCACATTTCTCAGGTGGAGAAATGAATCCTACCTCTCCCAGGATCCAGAGGTATGAACCTGAGGGCTCCATGGAGAAGCTTCAAGAGCTCTGTGACCTCCTGAATGTGGAAATCCAACAGTGCGTATAGGTACACTGTGCATTTTGGGGGGATGAGGGCACACAGCTTTCGCCTCATACTTAAAGGGGCAATAGCCAAGCACCACTGATCGAGCACAGGAGTTGGCAAATCCTCTCTATAAAAGGCCAAATAATACATAGGTGGGCTTTGTGGGCTATACCATTTCTGTCACAACGATTTAAACTATTGACATAGTGTGAAAGCAGCCACAGACATAAGTTAAATGAATGGGCACATCTGTGTTTCAATAAAACTTTATTTATCAAAACAAGTTGTGGGCCAGATTTGACCTGTAGACTGGCCATAGGTTTCTCGGATCCCCCTGATTCTAAGGGAAGGACCCCCCTGTGCAGGGTCTGTGCAGCTCAGAGGGCCATCCTATCTCTGTGTACCACCCTACCCTCTGGCCCTGTGCACCTCCATCCTCTGCACCCCTAGTATAATTTAGGCACACAGCAAGTGCTCAATTGTAGCAAAAACTAAATGAATCAAATGTCCAAGTTACAGGAAAAACACTTAAAAAGCATGTCGTAACAGAGCTAGGTTTATGTATGTGCATGTGTGTGTATTCAGAAAGCACCATCACCGATTACAAACACTTAGCATCCTTAGGTTATTCATACACATCTACGTGAAAATGGTTTACCTCTTATTTCCTTCTGAAAAGTCCCAGGAAGCTATTACCTCTAATTCTACTGTTGCCCACCACTAGGGTTCAGCTGGAGGAGCCCTGACTCATCAAGTTCAACGTGTCCAGTCCCAGGCTTGCTGAGGAAACGCATCCCTTTATCACACATGTAAAGGACAAAGAGGTCTTCGAGATCATCTGCTCCACCTGTAGGAAAACGAGACTAGGGGGTGCACTCCAAAGCCAAAATTCTAACACAAATACTAAGCAGCCGCAGCAGGAAGGACTGACAGGCATCTTGTCCTACACAATTTGGCAAATGGAGCAGGGGAGATGCAACTTCTTTAACATTTTCTAATTGCAACAGATCAATGTGAAGTTGGGTTTCCTAGCAGAGAAGTGAGGACGAGATACCAATGATGATGATGACGACACAGCAGCAGCTAATTGGCAGTAATAGGGACAATACCAGCTGCCGTCACTCTGGTACTGACTATATACACAACCTCTTTATTTCACACTTTTATTTTATTATCTCACTTCATTCTAGTAAAAAAAAAAAAAAACCATAACGGGGTAGGTATTATTGTGACTAAACAAACTGAGCTAGTCAGTAGCTTGCCCAATAGGTCTCCTAGCTAGTAAACAGCAGAGCTGGATCCAATCCCGCTCTGTGCCCTCAGAGCATGAACTCAGTCGACTTGTGATTGACGGCTGAGGCCTGGCCTTGCCTGGCAGGGCTGGGGGCCGCACAGGCAATGCCCTGAGTCGGGCAGCCTGCTCACCCGGGCAGCTTTCCAGGCAGGCGTCGGTCTCAGGTTGGGTCAGCCAGTGGCCCACCCTCTGGTCCTCCCAGGGTGAGGGTGACCTTCAACTGGAGTGACTGGCCAAACTATTGTTTGCAGCTTTGCAGGAAGCTGTTTGAAAGGGTCATTGAAAAATGATCTTTCTAAATCAAGCTGTACCAATATTTTTATTTCCCTTCATGCAATGCCACATTTAAAGGCATTAGATGGGCCTGTTTTGAAGGCCTGGGAAACAAGTCCCTGTGACTTAAGTTCAGAAAAACAAAAGCGTTCCACTCTCAGAGCAAAGAGAACAGAGAGCTGTGTTGACATGCATCCTTCTTAGAGCAAGTCCTTGCTCTTGGGATCTAATACAAAACAAAAAATCGCATCTATATCCAAAACACTTTTGCAGAGAAATTTCACATACTTATACATCTTATATCATCTACTCATGGTTCTAACAAATTTTTTAAATGAGAAATTGGTAGAGAAACTTAGATCATTAATTGTATGGTTTACAAAATTTTTTAAATAAGTGACAAATCACTATCACTAGTCTGGGAACTGGCTCTATGTAGTCTTAGTAGAGAAGAGAAATTGAGAACCTGACCCCTTCCCCCAAAATGTCCCCAACCTCTTCCCCAATCTACTGTACCTAAATTAAGACAGATACTAAAAGGTAAAAACTAGAACCCTACTGATTTATGTACAGAGACTCTTTGCATCTATTATAGATATGTATTGGGCTTGTGTTCACTATCCACCTCTTCCCAGAATTCGTGACTTGATGATGAGTAGGGCAGATGAGACAGGAAAGCCCCCACACTCAGTAAGCAACACTGAAACAAAGCAGTGGAGAAACTACAGAAAACCAAATACAAAAGGCAAAATTTCCCCTCCACACAAGGTGATCAAGGATCAACTCTGAAAAACAAAGCCCAAGAGTTAAAAGGCGGGAAGGAACCAGAGAGAGCAGCGTTACAGATGAGGAAAGGGGCCTGGGCCTGCAAGGAAGGTCCCCTGCCCATTCCAACAGCTCCACAGGGGCAGGGCTGGGAGGAGAAATCAGCTCTGCTAGAACCGGAGCCTCCCTGGAGCTGGCCCTGGGCTCTGCAGAAAACAGGAAAACCTTGGCACTTCTAAAAATGGAAAGCCTCGCTACCTAAAACTAGTGACATTTAGGCAAATGGCTGGTCATTTTAAGGTAAAAATACTAAGATCATGATTAAAAAAAGGTCTAATATTGGCAACAGAAAGCACTAGAAGTCTTATTTTGTATGAGACCCTAAAACACTGCTGCTTGTTTTTAGCCTTTTATATGTTACATAATTTAAATCTTTTACTGTTCAGATTTAACCTATCAGTACATGGGAGGGAAATGACCCCTTCAGAGAAGCTCCCATATTACAAGAGGGAGGCATGTACAGATCCCCACTGTTGGGACTATCTGGCTGGGAGTGACCGGTTCCATCACAGCAGGGTCTTGGGAGGTCAGTAATTACAAAACCCTGCTGCAAGACAAAGAGGTTTGAGGTTTGCAGAATGTATGTGTAACTGAAGCCTTTCTTGCTGGCTCTACCTATTAAATTAAGTCAGACTATTTTCTTAATGAAAGGAAGAAGCAGGCAAACCAAAGATAAAAACTGAGTTGTTACAAATTAGAATGATGATGTTTACTACTTCTCTTTTGATGCCACACACACAAAAAAGAGCTTAATTGGCTATAAAAGCAAAATTTTGACATCTCACAGGTTCTTTCTATTATAGACTGGTAAATAACAGTACTAGTGATAATAAATGGACCCTACGGCAGTGTTTTTGAACTTCAGTTTAGAACTGAACTTCTTTTTAGAATGTAGCTCTGATTCAGGGGGTCTGGGGTGGAGGAAGATGCTGCATTTCTAATGAGCTTCTGATGCTGCTGGTCTGTGGACCACACTTTGAGTAGCAAAGCTCTACCCTTGAGACAAAGAACTTTTCTTGGTGGCTCTCTAGCTTGTCCAGGTGGAAGGGAATCTGTAAGTCATGAGGGTCTTTAGAGAACTTATCTTATTCCGGCATATCAACTGGGCCAATCTTAATGCAAAAAAAAGAGCACTATGCCAAGCAATGTGTCACGTGTCACTCAAAATGCAACTGGCTACCGAGCTCATGACAACTGTTTGCTTCTGAACTTTTCTAGAAATGTTTGCCACTTGTCTGGCACACAGAAAACTGAACAAATGCCTGTAGCATGAATGAACGACTGAACGGAAGGAAGAAGAAGGAAACTGAATGAACATGGCTCCCTGCTGGACCCCGTGCACACTTAAACCATCGTGCAAAGCTTTCTACTGGTCATATACTGAGGATGGGGGAATGGTACAAAACCGTCATCAGATTTGGTGAGAAAGAAGAAAGGAGAGGGAGGAGAAAAAGAAGCAGTTAGGGGAGCGGGAGGGGGATGAAGAGGAAGGAGGGAAGAGGGAGGAAGGAGAGGGGAAGAAAAGAACATGAGCAGCAGCTAACTTCTGAGCACCACTGAGCACCAGGCATAGTGTTTAAGTTCTTTGCACAGACTATCTACTTAGTAATCTTAACCTCTGTGAACTGGGGATTATAATGATCCCATTTTACAGACTGGGAAACCGAGGCATAGAGAGGTAAGTAACCCAAGATAACCCGGTTAGGAAGGAGAAGGCAGGCTCAGGACCTGCTCCCTGGCAGCCTTGGCACTGAATCCTCAGGGCAGCACAGCTAGCTCCGCTGCCAGCCACAGAGAGCCTTGACCCCACTTGTCTATTAGATCCTGCAAGCAGCTAGTACCCACGAATCAGCTTGGCTATGCGGCCTCTCTAAATCAGACAGTCACATAGCTCAAAAGACCTAATTTATATTTTCAGGGCCTGTGTTTTTATTGTACTGATACACCCTAGTACTGGGGCTCCCTGTTTACCAACTTTGTCTGATGGTTTTTTTAAAAATTGAGGACTAAAACAAATAACTGTCATTAATACTAAGAAGAGAATTCTCTTTGAGGGAGAGTAATTTCAAAAAAGTTTTAAGAACAAAGACCTCTCAATACCCCTTTACACAGAAAGATCAATTGTTTGCATTTCATCCCATTTACTTGATCAATTATGCTGATCTTTCTTTGGCTCTGTGCAATATACATGTATCACTTTTTTTTTTATCCTGAATCATTTGAGAAGAAGTTATAAACATCATGCTTCTTTAATCTGAAATACTCCAGTGTTAATCACTAAAAACAAGGCCATTCTTTTACATGATCACAGGCTAATTATCAACTTCAGGAAAAGTTAATGTTGATATAATACCTTTATCTAATGTACTATCCACATCAGGGTTGTCATTTGGCCCAATGGTGTTCTTTATAGCCGGACCCAGTGTGTTTTAATAGCTAGATGCATATTAAGAATTAATATAGGTAATTAAGAATTAATATGAGTGGAGTGCTTCGGCATTTAGAAAGCCCTTCGTCTCACGTCGCCGCACTGAGGTTAGGCAGCAGTACTGTCCTTGGTTTACCCAGGATGGAAATGAGGCTGAGGCGACGTTAAATACAAAGCCAGAGCTCAGCCCCCTTCTTCCTTCATACCACTGCTGGGTGCTCGTTTTAAAGAGTTACTTTGTTTCAGTGCCAACCAGCAGACTGACTACGAATCCAAACAAAATTCTAAAAATAAAATAATATTGTTTGCGTGCTTATGTCTCTAACCACTTTATGTCAGCATTACAGATTCTGATGAACACCCACAGCTATAGATGCAGGAAGAGTCCTGAGCCACCCCGGGGAGCAGCCTGGCAGGAAGTGGGAGGCCCTGGTGTGGCACGTTGGCATCTGGCCTCCTCGGCGCCTGCTCGGCCTGCCTTGCGGAGACCACTCCACCGCACACAGAACCTGAACCCACAACGGGCAAAGGGTCCCTAAATGTGGGCTTAACTAGAACACTGAAAGCCAAGACACACTGGGGGTCTCTTCCAAGGCACAGTGAAACTTTGGTTTAGGGGTGGGGAGGCAGTTTCCCAATCCTTTAGGGGTGGGGATGCAAATTCACAAACCTGCCTGTTAAATAGAAAAGCCCTGGTTTGGGAAATGGAATTATTGGGATTCAAATCATCACTCTTCTATTACACTTAGCTCATTTGCCTTGGGCACGTTACCTAGCCTCGCTGGGCCTCAATTCCATCACCCCTACACCCAGATAACGACACACGCCATGCAGAGATGGCGCGGAGTGGCCGGCACGGAGTGGCGGCACGTGGGAAGCCTCCAGCTCACAGCGTTTTGAGGCGCAGAAATCCTTAAGCACGGTAGAGCTTGCAGTGTGAGCAGATGCGAGTGAGGCAGGGGTTTAGACAAAACTTCTGCACGGCCCACTGACTGTTAAGAACACAAAGTGAGTGATCGCTCTTGCACTAAGCGCTGTCTCCGGCAACAGGGAGGCGGATTTTTCCTGTGTGTGACACTTTGCTCTCAGCTCGTGAATGTGGGGCAGGAAGATCAAAATATTTACCTTTTCCAAGGCCTCTCTGTCAAGTAGTTCTTGCACAGCTAGAAGCTTGATGCTGTAAGAAAAAAAAATCAAAACCACACTTGAAAACAAATCATTTCATGTCACCAAGTCATAAGAACAAAAGTCTGAAATGTCAGCCTGCATTTCTATGTCGCCTCCCATCTTAAGGTGACCTTTTGTTTGAGACAAAATGACCATTTTAAAAATATTAAAAATGTTTCTAAATTCTAAATGTAAATTTACCATATGATCCAGCAATTCCACTTTTAGGTATATTCCCAAAAGAGCTGAAATCAGGGACTTGAACAAATATTTGCTTACCAAGTTCACAGCAGCATTATCTGTAACAGCAAGAGGTGGAAACAACCCAAATGTCCAATGACTGATGGATGGCTAAACAAAATGTGGTACATACATTCAACAGAATGTATCATTCAGCCTTAAAAAGGAAGGACATTCTGATACATGCTACACCACAGCATAGATGAACCTTGAAGACATGCAAAATGACACAAGCCAGTCACAAAAAGACAAATACTGCATGATTCCACTGACATAAGATAACTTAGAGTCCTCAAATTAACAGAGATCGAAAGTAGAATGGTGGTTATCAGGGCCCAGGGGAGAGGGAATGGGGAGGTAGTATTCACAGGGGATGGAATTTCAGTTTGGGATGAAGATGGATGGTGGTGATGGTTACACAACACAACAACGTAAAGGCACTGACTGCCACTGAACTGCACACTTAAAAATGGTTAAGATTCTAAATTTTATGTTATGTACATTGTACCACAAAAAATTCTAAGAGTAATTGGTAGCTGCTTCCTATAAGGAATTTGAACAAATTCAGAGGAATATAAAGAAGAAAACAGTCACCCATGGACAGTATTCATCCTCTCTTGGTGTCCCTTTGACAATCACAAGCAAATCACTAACCTGCTGCTTACAAAGGGGCCCTGCTCTGCTGCTCATTTGTTTGCCAGACACTGATGGAGCCCTACTGCGTGCAGGTGGCCAAGGAACCATGACAACTATGACACGCTCCCTGCCTGAGAGGTGCTCACAGCCTCTTGGAGGCCCCTATCAGTCCAGAACATGATGTATGTGTGCCCAGTGGACACAGGGAGAGGCAGAGAGGAGCCCAGCCCAGTCAAGGCCGGAAATTTACTTCCTGGGGGGACCAGGTTAGCCGTGCCAGGAAGGGACTGGGGACAGAGGCAATCCACAGGGGAATCTACAAAGGCATCAAGGGGAGAGATGACCTACCCGTTTCCAGGTTAGGGGACTGAGTCTAGACTGCAGCCAGCAACTGGGATGTGAACATTCAGAAGTACGTGCAGGTTGACAAGGGAGGTATTTTCCCTTTTGACATGTTGCCTTTGAAGTGTTCATGGACACAATGAGCAGGCAGTTCAGGCTGCCGGGGAGGTGTGGGCTGGACTCAGCATATGGCAGGAGCATGAGAGTTCTGTGAGACTGTTTAGGGAGTGGGTCACTGTCGATGGTGCCATCATGTTCCCTCCCCACCCAGCTGATGTGCTTATGGTCACTGGCCACTGGCCCTGCCCTTCCCCCCACCTGCCTGCACAGGTTCTTGGAACAGATATGGCCCCACCTGTAGCACGTGCCTCCCTCCAAAGGGATTCTGCCATTTTAAAGTTCACTTTAATTTTACAGTATTCTTCATACTCTCTGTATAACTAAGCAGGCACTATCCTACCAAATGCAATAATAGCTTCCAAGGCTTATAAGAGACCACCACCACCTACAACACCAATTTAGCAAACATCCAGGCTAATGGACAAGAGGGTGGGCATTCCCTCGGCTCCAACCACACTCTTGTTCTTTTGTTCTGTTTCTTAGACAGGTTTGCTTTTGTTGTTTCTCTGGCAGGGAAGGGTCTTCCCCCAGATCTTTCCAACACCACTCTGTCTCATTACCTCATTCCAGTCTAGATGTGAATATCACCTTCTCCGAGCAGCCTTCCCTGGACACCCAGGTAAACCAGCATCCCTGATCACAACAGTTTATTTTCTTCAGTGCTCCTACTGGTACCCTAAGGCACGCATTATGTGTTCGCTGGGGTGTTTTTGTCTGTCTTCTCTCAAAAAGCCTGGAAGCCCCTTGAGGCTAGGGCTTGGACATTCTTGCTCATAACTACATCTGCGCTGTCTACAACTGGCAGATGTAAAATAGTCAAGGGGTATTTACTGACTGACTGGGCCCAGACCTATAGGCCAAGTAGCTATTACAGTTCACACACTGCAGCTCGGATGGGCAATATCACAGGCCATGCCTCAGTTTCTCCACCTGAAAAAGAATGGCTCAAATGAGATGACTGGATGGATCCCTTCTTGGTGAAAGATGCTATGAGCATTTGTGTAACTGATTGCCATTAATGAAATACGCCTGATGGCAGGCCACAGCCACTGGCCACTCCTCAGTACACTGATTCCCAATGTACAAATCTAGATTCCAGGTTACCAATCTGGACAGCAACTTCCATGCTAAGTTAGGAGCATCCACTTGTAGCTCAAGTTTCAGAAGCTTAAATTGCCTCTGAAATAACCATCGTAAATATTTACACTGGAGGGACTTTAAAAATAGTCTCCCATTCCTGCCCCTTCTACAGTCTTGTCCAATTTAGTATCTAATGTCAGATGGCAACAGGTTAGTGAAAAGCATTAAACACTGTTAAGATAGTCAACTCTCTCTTTCTTCCTACTCACGAAGGTACTACATTCAAGCCACTGTAAGACATGATTTGAAAACCAACAACTTTAGGCTCTGAAATGAAAAGGACTAAAATAACTTCAGTTGACTCTCATTTAGGTCAAAACCCGAAGGTTCCTACTCCCTGCTCTCATCACTTTACCATCCTCTAGAACAGGGACAGCAACTACTTAGTGTGCATGTTGCTACTTCCAAACTCCTCTGCCTCTTTCCAAGGAACTCTCCGCACTGAACTTCGATTCAGCTTCAGAATCCTTTTCAACATTCCAGTGAGTCACAACCAATCTACTGAAATTGTCATGTGAGATAAAACCCATCTAACATCTGCTCTAAAGCCAATATCAAACAGTATTAATGTATGAAAGGCAGGGGGAAGAAACCTTCCCAAGACACGCTCACACTACCAAAACCTAGCAACACAGATGGGGTCCCCTTAGGAGTGGGGGAGAAAAGATGGAGAGAAGATAAGATACTCAAATCTATACTGTTTGAGTTCAGGATGGATACAATGCCTATTAATAAGAAGCGACTGCCACAGCTGCTCATAACTTTGGATTTCTTCAGAAAGCTGCTTTATCCTCCCGAGAGCTACAGTCTTCAAGAGTATTCTGAGATATTTCCTGTTATGTAACTATCCCAGCATTATCTCCAACCTTCTTGGAAACCCTTCCAGTTCGGGGTATTTATTTCAGTATTTATGATATCTGATTCTTCCAGCACATCAGATACTCCCTGGGAGGAAATTTCACACATATAAAGGAGCAACAAACCCACTTACCAAATCTCCCATTTGACACCATCTAACTGCTCACCCTGGAAGGGAATCTGATATCTCACTATCAATTCTGCCCCTCCGCCCCGCCTTTCTTCTGCTGATTCCACAAACATATACTGAATACCTCCTATATTTCAGAAGCTTCCACGTGTCAGGGGGACAGAGATGAGCACAATATCAGCCCTGCCCTCCAAGGGTTCAAAGGAGCCAGGAGGCTGCTTCAGCACATGCCCAGGGAGCAGGGAGGTGTGTCTCCCTGAGACTCTCCTGGGTAGAGTGGAGCTGGGCCTAAGAGGATACGGCTGGCGGTGGCCTGGGCCTTGGGCGGCAACATCTAAGAACAGGAGAGCGCCCATCAGATAAAAACCGCAATGGACTGTAATTTCTTTTTCTGTACTCTACTTTGAGAAGAGAGGCAAATCACACAAAAGCAGCTGGTGGAAGTGATTTATTTAGATAAATGACAACTTCAAGGGCAAGTTCTGAAGTTAGGATGAGCAACACCCAGAAAAACCTAGAATGCATGCAATTAACGTTTGCTAAGTGAGCCCCAAGGAGATAAAGTGCTTGAGGCCAGATGTCTTATTTGGCTAGATAGTGTGTGGCACAGCAAGGCCTATAACGGGATTAGAAGTGGTGATGAGGAAAGTGCCAGGCAGACACAGCCAGCAGGGAAGACAAGTTGCAAAATCGAGGAGACAGAAGCTGGAGGGCACCCCTGCAGTCCGGGTGGCGTAGGGCCCCAGACTGCATGGCCCCCAATAGTCCCTGAAAAGGCAGATATAACTATACGGGTGCTACAAAAGCACTTAAAGAGTAAACTCCCAACTATAGAGGCACTCACGCTTCCAGAATAGATCATAACCTAAAGGAGACCAAAGTCAAGAATTCACTCTGGCTCCCTTTCTCTGAGGATTCTGGCACTTTGAGCTCCCACTGCATTTATTAAGTACAGTCCACGAAATATAGCAGTATGCAATAGATACAGAATGAGTGCAGTATGACGGACCCACTTACTCATCGCATGGTTAAAATATTTGAGGTTTATGTATCATGCAGCAGGCAGCACTGGGCGCTGGGGATGCACAGATGTGCAAATGCGGCCTCTGCCTTCAGGCATCTGAGTCTAATGGAGGGACCAGGTAGGTACACCAGCTGCATGATGGGCAAACACACGGTGCTATGTGGCCCGTTGTAAGGCCACTGTGCAAAACTGGGAGTCTCCCTGGAGATTGGCCTCTGAGCTGACATCTACAGACCTGCAAGTCAGCAAGGAGGACAGGAGTGCTCCAGGTAGGGAGGCAGGAGTGGAATGAGCAAAGGAACGAGGGGAGATAGTGAGCACGGCCCACTCAGAGACTGCACGCCGACCAGGGTACACACGGCAGAGGGGCTGGAGGTGGGGGTAAGTGCCCAAGGATGATTCTGCAGAAGCAGGAGGGGTCAGGCCTGCTCAGAACGTTTGCCAAGTCTACAGCCATACCACCCTGAACACGCCCAATCTCGTCAGAATGTTTGCCAAGCCACATCAAGGAGTAGCCACCAGTGATTTAGGGCGGCGGTGTGGTAGAAGCCCAGGGCACAGAAGGTACCTAAGAAAGGTATGAAAATGGCCGCGGTGTGGAGGACAGGGGGTGGGATGGGAGTGACAAGACTGGAGTCAGAGAGACCCATCGCAGGTCAGGGAAGAGATGAAGGTGGCTTGTGCAGGGAAATGGCCCTGGGCTGATTCCACAGAGGAGCAGCTGGCAGGGCCTGACAGCTGTGAATGGATGTGAGGGACGAGAAAGAAATATCACCTCAGTTTCCTGCTTGTGGAACCAGGTGCTGAAGAGACTACCTACTTGGAGGCAAAGCAGGGCTCAGGTGGCAAGTCTGATCTTGGACACACTGATGTTTGGTGCCACAGGACCTCTGAGCAGGGAATGATTGATTGATTGGGTAACCGGCTACACCATGGCAAGCTCTGGGCTCTAGATGTGGCCACCAGAAACAAGAGGACAGTGACTAAGGGGAGAGACTCTCCAGGAGGCTGTGCGGAGACAGAAGAGTCCAGGACAGAAGCTCAAGGGCCATCAACATTTAGGAGCCGGGAACAAGGATGGGAGCCTGCCAGCGAAGCAGAACAGGAGCTGCCAGGAAGGCGGGAGGGAAAGCCAGGAGCCCAGGGGAGAGCGCCGACAAAGGGCGGGGAGTCAATGGGTCAGACCGTGCAGAGCGCCAGGGAGCACGGCCTGGAGTTCTCGGGGAGTGGGGGAGACGGTGCCAGCTTTTAGTCAGTGAGGACTGGACGGGAGGTGGAGGGGGAATAATGAGGTTACAATCTAGGCAGAACATGTAGGCTGGCTTCTCACAGCATGATTTGCCAAGGAGTAAAATGCAAAGCCAAGGAGTCTCATCAAAGTGGATACAATTATTAAAGTGCAAACAAATGACCCCTCTCAAAACTGCACAATCATACATCTCTCTCTCCCTCTATCCCCCATCTTCACCCCATCCTCCCCAAATGATGTAATCACAGAACCCAGTTTTTCTGTTAGAGCACAATCACCATTTGCAGGATTTTGGGGGAAATTAAAGGTCACGAAAGTTGTAGGCAATGCCTGGGGTAGTTTTGTCTCATGATGTAGTCCTTCCACAACCTCCTCTGCAAGAAAAAGGGGAGAAGAATGTGAAGACCCTCAAAGTGAAGAGCCCACACCAAGCCCCAGAGCACTGGGACATCAGCTTCCGCATGCCAGTGGACAGGCCCGGGAGGAGGGGACAGGTGCAGGCCAGGTGCTGCTTTTCTCAGACATGTCCTTGACAGGCACACATCCTGTCACTGCCAAGACACACACTCGTACTTCATCCTTTCTCCCAACACCACATGCCAGATTAGCGTGTTAGCGCCAGAACAATCTACACGGAACTCGGCTTGGGCAGTAGCTGTTCTTGGCGGATGTTAAGAACTAGTCTGCAAAACAGTCTGGGCAGGAACCTTCTTTGATGACAGCGCCTGTGGGTTTTGTTCCATTCGTGTTTTCAACTGCTTGAATCAATTACAATATATTCTATTTTCTTAGAAAACTGTCCAATCCATTGAGATTTTTACATTCTAGGCACAGAATTGTACCAGTAATCACTTTAAACTTAAAACCCACCTCTAAATCCGGTCTTATGACCCAATCTTCAATGTATAGATTTTTTTTCTCTTTTAAAAAATGAGATCTGTGAGAAATCAGTCTACTTTGTTAGTCTTCTGTGAAATTAGCACCCCAAATTGATTAATTCTACCATTTTTTTTCTAATTAATTAAGGTTGACATTTAATTCCTTTCTCCGCCTTTCCTTAGTTTTCTTCAGTTTCTCTGTCACCTTCTTGACAGAGTTGAGTTGGATATTCAAGTACCTTCTTATATACAAAGCCATATATTTTTCTCTAAATACATATTTGTCCTTGTTTCAAATTTCATCATGTAGCCTTCTTATTACTTTCCACCTAGTCTGCAGTTGCAGTTTTGACCTCTTATTGGATTCAATAGTTATTTGGATGCTGTTTATAACTCTAAAGTAGTTGGGTTTTAGATTTTATGATTGTGTGTTTTCTATGATTCTAGTGCACTACCTTTTGGAGCCTACTTTATAATGACTTTTGCTTTTCTATTTCCCAAGTGTTTGAGTAGTTCCAGAACTTATTTTTGGATCTACCAGTGTTCATCTTTAAGTTTTTCGCATTCGTGTAGGGAACAAGGGAAGGGCTCTGGAGTCGGCGCAAGCTGCATCACCTCCTGGTTGCAAGGTCTTAAGGAACCTTAAGATCTCAGCAGCAGGTGGAACAGAGAGAGGCTGGCACCACCTCTGTGGTCATGAGCAGAGATGAGGAATGAAAAGCACTTCACACAGAGCTCAGCTCATAGTTAGCCTCCATAAATGGTCACTATTAGTACTCATTATTCAGAGCTTTTCTTTAGCCATTAACACTTCTCTAGGATTAGAATAAAGAATGAAACAACCCTTTTTGGCACTAACCCATTTCAGACAAACAGCGAACCAACGCTTTATCTCTCCTTCCCTTTTTGATTTCCATTAACAATACTCGAGGGTTAAGAACCAGAGTGCAGTTGTCATTTGGTTGTCTTTCTATTACACAGCTTATCGTAAGAACACTTTTTGACATTTGTATTTGTTTGATAATCAGACTTACAACAGTACTTTAAACTGCTCTCTAGTTTTATGGAGTCCAGCGCTTATGTTCCCGACTCTGGAGCTCTATTTTAACTCTTGAGCATCTACAACATATCTTTAAAGTGAATTTTAAAGAAAGGAACATGTTTGTGTAATTTCCTAAACCCTTGTATGTCTGCGAATGTCTTTCTGATAAGCTTCATACACAAAAGGCACCTCAGCTGAGAATAAAATTGTTGCATTGCAAGACAACCTCCAAAACTTTGTAGACAGTTCACAAACTTGATAATCAAAAGAAATTTTCACGTTTCAGATTCTCAAGCCTTCACATATAGGTAGGAGTGATATGTGTTCTTAAGAATATGTCTGAAATTATTTTAAAAATCCCAAATGTTTTCATCTTCTGATAGGTTCTATAGACATAGTCTCTTTGTTACAGAGAATAAGTCTAAAGTCAATGTGTTGTTACTTTTTTCTCTGTTTAGATTCTTGTGAAATGCTTTTCTCCCTCTTTTACCCTCACTAGTCTATATTTTTTCCAGAGTATGCTCAGATGTGGCTGGCTTTTCCCTGAGTTTGTTCAGAATGTGGCTGAGTGAGCCCTTTGATATTCACACACAGTCTCTCATTAGCTCACGGAAGTTTTTGATGATGGATCACTTATTCCAATAATCACCAACACCAATAATCTGAATGTGGGCCATTAGTTCCATCTTCCACATCTATTACTTTGCCTTTTCTCTCTTTACTCTTATATTTTCTAGAACCTTTCCCAACCCCCTTTACTCACATCACTGATTTAATTTCCATAGCATTTGTATTTGTTTTCTGTGGCTACTCTAAATAAATACCACAAACTTGGCGACTTAACAAAACAGAAATTCATTCTTTCACAATCCTGGTGGCCAGACGTCTGAAATCAGTATCACTGGGCTGAAATCAAGGTGTCAGAACAGCCATACTTCCTCTGGAGGCACGAGCAAGAGAAGAATCTGTTCTTTCCTCTTCCAGCTTCCGGTGGCTGCCTGCATTCCTTGGCTTGTGGCCACATCACTCCAGTCTCTGTCTCCACAGTCACATCGCCTTGTGCCTGTCTCTTACAAGGACACTTGTGATGGCATTTAGCCCCCGTGGGTAATCCATGATAATCTCCCCATCTCTCAAGATCCTTAATTTAATCATATCTACAAAGTTGTTTTTGCCTATAAGCTAACATTCACAAGTTCTAGGGATTAGGGTGTGGCTATCTTTTGGAGGCCATTATTCAGCTTACTATACATTAATACCCTTCTACAGCCTTGCTAATTTGGGTTTCAGTTTTGCTACTGGATTTTGTTTCCTTATAAGCTTTCCTTATTTAATTCATCTCCTTTTTTCCCCTCACTGGCTGTTGCCTTTTCATATCAAACATTCTTTCCTTATATTTTTCTGTTCCTATTCCAGGGAGACCATGTCTTTTTATTGTATACGGAGAATGTCACATATTTTTCCCAAATTCTCTTCTGGATCCTGCTGTAGATGTTTTTTCAAAAGTAGAAACTCTTTCTTGGTCTTCAGAAGCTATTGCTTTTACCTTGTTCTGAAGGACTTTTTCACAGTCTTTTGTTTTGTTTCATCCTTAAACAAGGAAAAATTTATCCAGACATTATGAGTGGACTGACTGTGGCCCTCTTCTCCTGTGTGAAGGATGGATCTCCTTCTCAAGCTCACCATGAAAGGAGACAAGGAGAAGCACAGCTTCCAGCCAACTTGGAGCCTTCGCCCTGCTGAGGTGTCACTCGACAGGGGTGACAGCTGAGCAGCAGAAGCCAGGCTGGCTGCTGACATCGAGACTGGGAAACACTTCCACACTCATACTTTTTTTTCCCCCAGCAGCAAACTGCCTATTTAATGCCACTTTTGAAAAGGCTAAAACGTTTAACCTAATCTAAGGTCTGAGGCCCCACAGGAAAGCCCATTAGAAAATTAATGGCTTGGTTTAACTACAGGAGATAAAATTACAGTAGACTGGACAATTTTATTCCTGCGAAGTTTGGAAAAAAGGCAGAAGAACAGACTCTTTCTGCAGAAATACAGAAGAACCACTAAGGCAGAGAAAGAGGGCGAAGTTAACTGAGTGTGTTCCGGATATCACATACTCTGCTAAGCCTCGATTATGATACTGCACTCACACCTCAAAGTTTCTCCTTGCAGACATAGCGGTAACAATCCACACATTCTAAAGCTAAACTAAGTATTTGAGGATTGCCTATATGATCCCTATGCTACAGTATTAGCTTTTCAACCCTTTCCTCCTTACTCCTGGCTTTGGGATATCTTAATCCTCAACTGAAGAGGAAAGGATTTTGATTTCCACTTTACAGCTTCAGTGATGTGCAAGATCCACACAGGGGCAAGGAACAGAGCCCAGGCCTGCATATGTAAAAGTGCTTGCTACTTTTCATTCAGTCAATAAATATTTACTAAGCATCTACTGTGTGCCAGGCATAGTTCTGGGCACCAGAGATAGAGCAACAAACAAAGTAAAATCTTTGCTCTCATGAATCTTATATTCTAATGAGGGGTGGGGAGTGGTGGTCTGCAGGTGGTCTGCATGTTTAATTGCTGGCTCTAAAAGGTGAGGGATGGGGAGCAGTTGCAGCATTTGCCAATTTCCGTGGTGTAAATTCTCCCACCACGGCCCATTTCAAGCCACCAGCTTGGTATGACTGAGTGCAGAGCTGGGAAGAGATGTGCACAATGGGCCCTTGGGAGCCCTCCCACGTTAGCTCCACCCAGCACACGACTGTGAAGGGTGCTGAGGTCGGGTGCTTGCATCCCCACCCCGCCAAACTCCTGTGCTGAAATCTAATCACCAGTGTGATGGTATTAGGAAGTGGGGTTTTGGGGAGGTGCTTAGGTCATGAGGGGTTAGTGCCCTCATAAAAGAGGCCCCAGAGAGCTGTCTCATCTCTTCCCCCATTGGGGACCCAGCTAGAAGGTGCCATCTATGAATCAGGAAATGGGCCCTCGCCAGACAATAAATCTGCCAGTGCCTTGATCTTGTACTCACCAGCCTCCAGAACTGTGAGAAATAAATGTCTATTGTTTATAAGCCACCACCCAGTTTATGGTATTTTGTTGTGGCAGTCCAAATGGACCAAGGCAGGAAGGATCTGCAACAAACCGATAATTCCAAAATACGTAGTATTTCTATTATATACACAGTTGACCCATGAACAACACAGGTTTGAACTGCATAGGTCCACTTATACATGGATTTTCTTCTGCCTCTGCCACCCCTGAGACAGCAAGACCAACCCTTCTTCTTCATCCTCCTCCTCTTCAGCCTGCTCAAGGTAAAGAAGATAAGGATGGAGACCTTTATGATGATCCACTTCTACTTAGTGAATAGTAAATATATTTCTTTTATTTTTTTTTGAGACAGTCTCGCTCTGTCGCCCTGGCTAGAGTGCCGCGGCGTCAGCCTAGCTCACAGCAACCTCAAACTCCT
>VBSM01002217.1:16547917-16590831 GCA_008086735.1 Cheirogaleus medius
TCTGTCTGTACAAAAAAAAAAAGAGTATACAATAAATTATACCATCACTATATAATGTATCTAGTGGTGATGAGTTTACAAGAAATAAAGCAGGATAAGGGAACATGAGTTACAGAATGTTGGTACATGTGTGGCCAGCAGGCTATGGGGAAGTCACAGAGGACCTGTCCCATAAGAAGGCATTTCATCAGAGATTGGAGTTTCTCATCTGTAAAACCAGGATAATGATTCTAATTATTCAGAAAATTCAATGAAATGGCATTTATTATAATATATTGCTTCTAATATAGTGGATATACAACAGATGATCATTATTAATATTTATCTAAATTGAAATGGATATGACTTGGTATACAGTTCTTGACCTTTTTGAGAATTGATTAAAATAAAAGGATATAAAGTTTTCATTCTTCAAAATCAGACTGATATCCTAGCCATTCAAAAAAAAAAAAAGTTCTAAATGCTTGGCCCATAACCTGAAAATGTTCCTGTTAAAGGTAAAGTTGCTAAGTTCAGATTTCATGATACCAGGCCTTTTAACAGTGAAGTTGGGATTTGCAGTGTCCTCGTTATTATTATTAAATAATTTGATTACATTCTTTAGAAGCTAGCACCTTACTTCCAGATTAATCTAAGCTATGCCTGCTCAGAGAAATACAAAGAATCTTATAACTTTTTTGGAGTTCAGTATGCAACAGTTCTGTTCTCCTTCATCCTCTAAAAATAAAAAATAAAAAGATGCACAGATAATAAGCAAAACATATACTACAGAACTGGTTCTTAAATACTTTCAAAGCAGTAACGTTTATTCAAAATGCAAGTCCCTTTACCAAAAGATGATCTTATCCAAAAGATGTTCTTAACCAAAACTTCAAAACATAAGACTGTACAAAACGTTGAAATGAAATTAAATATTGTGTTATTTTAAATTGAAGGGTGAAACTCTTTCCTCATACTGAGAAAAATTATCTCATACTTTGATTATTTCTTTAAGAATTCAGTGTAGCTGTTAAGTTCGTCATGGGGCAGAGGGTAAAAGAAGAAAGAAAAGGCATTTTTCTCAGCCTCCCATGTGACACACGCTGAGCCCAAGTCACAAACATTCTCGGGGTTCTCTGCACAACATCAGATGAAGTCTATGCCGTTCGCTCTGCTCGAAGGTGAGGACGGCAGGGGCCGGGATGCACAGTAAGAGCAAGGCAGTCATTCACCTCCAGGGCTCAAGGCTCCTACTCGTACCTCTTTCTTTCATCCCAAACTTCCTTCCTAATGTCACACCCAACTGGTAAGAGATGAAACCGTGGAACTTCCATGAGGTTCTTTTTGGTCATTCTTAATCCAAGTGGTTATGATGATACAACTCCAGATGTCCTTAAATCAAGGGGCTCTCCAATTGGTACTGTTCACCTCCCCTGTCCAAGCGAATTGGGGACTTCTTGGAACTTGAGCCTTCCCTCTTAATTCTTTCAACACACTGTCACCCAAGAAGGAGCCATCTGCTCAGTACAATCAGAAACTGCTGCAAATATCATCTGAAGATATTTTTTTCCTTCAGGAAGAAATACTTTTCACCATCCTCCTTCCCAGTTGTTCTTCCTGAATCACTCTTGGGTTATTCCTTGGCTTTCTTTAGGGAGGTCTAAGAAACAATCAGATCACACTGGTTCTTGCAGCTACTGTGGGGACCATGTTCTGAACCTCCACAACCTCGCCTGGTGATAGGTGAGGACTAACTGCAGCTGGCCGTGTTCCCCTCTGAATTTTCATGGCCCTGTGGTCTTCCTGCAGCAACGTGTTCAGACCACGTGGGATGAACTGCTAAGGGCCAACCTTGTCTTATTTTCCCATCTTCCCTTTGCACTCACTAGCCTTCCCTCAAACATTTTAATCTTTTGTGTTGTATGAATTTCTCTATGCGTATGAAATCCTATGAGAATGGAAGCAAACACACACACACATGCTTTTTAAATGTGTGCTGGCCTCCCTAATCAGCAAAAAGCTATCAGTTCAATAATTAGAGGAGTTTGGGGAATTTTTTGGTTCCCACCTTTTTGTATGTTGGGATTCATAGAGAGATTCCTTGTTACCGGGTTTTATTCTGTAAAATGTCCATGAGTTTAGGTTTTGCCATCTAGTTATTCTTTTTGTTCCCAACATTTTAATTATGAAAACTTTCAAAGCTACAGGAAAATTTAGGGAACTGCACAGTGAACACCCATAGACACACCCCCTGCACCCTACAATTAGCATTTAGCTACACTTGTTTTGTCACACATCTGTCCACTTAACCATATACCAATCCATCTTATTTGTTCAGACACATTTCAAAGTCAGCTGCAACCCAAGGATTTGTTTTTTGATATTTCACACAAAGGCTGGCCTCAAAGTAATTCCTCTCATTTTCTGTAAGGAGCTCCCTACAGACTCCCAGACATTAACCCAAAACCCCACTTTCCTGCTCTACCTAAAACCCGGTCTTAATGTTTCTCCTCCAGGCCTTTCCTTCTTTTAGGCTCTAGCTTTAAATTTTCATTAACAGAAGTCCCTTCTAATCTAGACAAAACTGCCCTCCTCCCCTCCCACTGGCCCACCTCTCCTCCTCTTCCACCTTCTACCATTTCCATCCTAAACCTGTCAAGGCACCATGAAACATCTATTTCTAAAGTCCAGCATTACATTTGATCACATATTAATATTTTTAGCCAAAAAGAGGGTGATATTGAACATAGTACAGTAGTCCCCCCTTACCTGCTGTTTTACTTGCCACAGTTTGTTACTGGTGGTCAACCACAGTCCAAAAATATTAATTGGAAAATTTCAGTAATAAGCAATTCACAAGTTGTAAACTGAGCGATGAAATCTCCTGCTGTCCCACTGTATCCCACCTGGGATGTGAATCCCCCCTTTGCTCAGCGTATCCGCGCTGCACACGCTCCCCATTCCTTAGTCACTGAGTGGCCTTCTTGCTTATTATGTCACATCATCACAAGAAGCATGAGTATAGTACAGTAGGATATCTTGAGAATGAAGGAGAGACCATATTCACGTAACTTTTATTACAGTCTATTGTTATTATTGTTATATTGTTATTGTTAATCTCTTATTGTGCATAATTCACAAATTGAACTTTGCCCTATGTATGTATGTATACGAAAAAATATAGTGTATATAGGGTTCAGTACTATCCACAGTTTCAGGCATCTACTAGTCGTCTTGGAACGTATTCCCACAGGTAAGGGGGGGACCATTGTACACAGTAAAAATAAACAAAATGAGACCAGCTCTACAACAATCAGAGTGTCATTTATTCCCCGCTAGGCTTAATGCTGCTGTTTTCAACTACTCATTTCCAACGTTGTAAGAATTTTGTTACTTGTTTTATTTCTCTGGGAAAGAGTAAGAGTGATTAACTGAACATGCAAAAGAAAAAGAAATTTCCGCTGTCAGAGCACACTGAACATTAGAAAGTTATCTAACACATACAGGGTCTGTGATTGCAAATTAATGAATGCTCCAGTCAAAATCCTTCATCTGGCTTTCAAGGCTGACCTTTCACCTCTTAGCAAGGCTTCCCTTCCTTTCAGGCCAGATGAAATTCACCTCTGGGTTTTGTCAGAGGGCATGGCCTCCCTAATCAGCAAAAAGCAAACCTTCCTCCCTCTCTGTAATGCAAACCAGTCAGTTAGAGTCTCTGGGCAGGGAGTTGTTTAAAACAGCAATTATGAGGGCATATTTCACAGGAATCTTTTAGTTATTTATTTTAAGAAGTCATTTACAGAGCACATATTTATTGCAGAAAATTTAGAAAATACAGAAAAAATTTTTAAAAATCAACCATCATCCTGCTACCTAGGAATTACCACTAAGGTCTTGATATACATCCTTCTAGACCTTTAAAAAATGAATATATACACATAAAATTGGCATCATATTATATACATTATTTTTAGTTGTTTTTAAATTGCCATTAAGTAATATTATAAATCATTGTCGCTATTATTAACTGACATGAATCCACGTCATTATTATTTGATGTAATTTTAATGATGATATAGATATATACTATAATTTAATAAGTCTTGTTGAACATCAAAGCTATTTTAAATTTTTCACTGTTCTAATTATTGCTTTGGTGAAAAACAACGAACATACTACCTTTGGTACAACTTTAATTATTCCAAACAATAAATTCCAGGGGTGCTAGGTCAAGGGCTGTGTGCATCTTTAAGATTTTTAATAACTTCTACAAAATTGCTTTCCAGATTTAGAACCCCACTAGTAGTCATACAACCCACTCCCTTGCTCTGGGTAATTCTTAAAAACCTTTATCAATTCAATAGGTGGAAAAGGTATTATATGGCTTAAATTCACATTTATTTGACTACTAGAGAGACTGAACACTTTACTGGCCATTTTCCAGTCTTTTTTCATTGGAACCAGTGAGTGATGGTGACTCGAGGGGAGCAGTCCCAGGGAACCGACTTCCACCACCATGAGTCACACTGGAAGGTCCACTGAGCTCAGCAGCCCTGTTTGTGTGGGGTGACAGATATATAATAGGACCTCTGCAACCTAGCTGAGGTTCTGGAACCTCTTTTCTCCTTCCTCTCCTTTGTTAACTGGATATATTTCTCTGGATACACTAGAACAGCATGTATGAGATTTCTAGATTCCCAAATATTCTCGATAAGTAAATACTATCAATATTTTGCCCAAAAGGTTTTGCATGGGGGCCCACCAGCTGGAAGAAGTATGATTAAAGCCCACTCACTGGAGAGAAAAAGAGTATCTGTTAAGATTTACTTATTAGCTCAAACCCATATTGGTAAACTAGACCCAGAAGGCAGGGCTTCCGTCATCCCTGTGGCTTTGGCAGCAGAGGAAAACTTAGCCACACAAGTGTGCAAAATGTAAAAGAAGTTAGTTGTACTGCACACAAGTCTGTGGTTTGCAGGGAGGCCCAGAGGTTTTCCAAGAGGGGAAAGGGGGCTCCCCAGAGACCTCACAGGCACTTGCCTGCTCCTGCCTCCCACCCAGGAACAGGAATAGCCCAGCATCGGGGAAGGAGACCCCTGCTCCCCAGGCTCTAACCACAGCGATGCATTCACTGATGCAGAACAGATTGGGACAAAAATCCCAAGCAGCAAGGCCCCCAAAACAACACACCACACAGGTCCCACTTCAGGGACAAATGGCACTTACTCTGCATTGAGAGCTTGGCTGTCTGTGAAATTTCAAACCCTGGTCTCTGGAGTCAGCTTCAGCTGTGGGGATGGGGTTGGTCTCTGGATATCAGTTCCTCTGCATTACAAGAGGAAAACATTCTACCTACCCCTCCAGCAATTCACATCTGCTGCTTGGTGTCCACACTGAGAGCTGCAGTTAAGAGGTCAAGCCTCTTACAAGCAACAACGGCAGCCCCTGCCCCCTGCCAAGCCAGCTTTCATCTCCTGGGGAACCCAAAGATGTACTTAGGGGCTCGATGGGCCAGTGTAGCCCTCACTGCCCAGGCTCTACGCTGCAGGGTGCAGAGTCACCATGAGGGCAGCAGCGGGTGGGCCTGGGTCTGGTTTTTGTTAAGCAACAGCATCTCATGGCCTCTTCAAAACTAAGGGTCCCAGACGCCACCGCTATGAATTCCAGCTGCTATATGTGAAACCTTATCCTCCAGCCTGCAATTGAGGCCCCTCTGGTCCTTCCCAGTCTACAATTTAAATACCAAATTTGTAGGGGGAAGGGGGCAGAGGGAGGCCAGGAGCCCCCCACTGGCTCAGCACCTCATGTGCAGATCAGAATCAGGCCTGGAAAACTGCCCGGGATCCAGGCAGAAACTGCTGAGCCTGTACTACGCAGTGGTTGCATGACAGGGGCCTCTCATTTTATCAGCTCCGTTCTCCCGGCTCAGGGAATTCCAAAGCTGATTTCTAGTGGACAACTTCAAAAGCTCTTCCAAGAAGGCAGAGGGAGGAAACATCCATCCCTGTTTGAGGCCAGAGCTACTTAGTTTGCCACGGCTGCTTGCTTGTGTTTTTGAAGTAGGATGACGGCTCTCCAGGTTTAGCCAACATCACCTGGGGAGTGTCGTTGAAACAGAGTGCTGGGGACCCCCAGAGTTTTCTACTTAAGGAGGTCTGAGGTGGGGCCTTAGAATCTGTATTGAGGGAGGTGCTGCCAGACTGATCGGGGTATAATATCAAACTGACAATGCCACTTTCAGGAAGATTTCAACACAGCCACCCTCATGTGGTATAATGGAAGATTTTCCTGACCAGACTTGTTGGTGAGAAGCAGCACTGAAAGGCTCCCTAGGAGACAGCCAGTGGCTTTGTGGGTGTGCAGGATGGGACAGAACAGCTTTATTTCTCAAACAGGACATCTATTTCCTATGGACACTCTGTTTGAAAAATCAAATGTCACAGCCCGAGAGCAGTCAACCCAGCTGACCGTGAGCCATGATGTCTGATTTGCTAAGTGATCTTCTCCTTGTATATTTGTCCCTTCCTCTTTGTTGTCCCCCCAACTCAGAGGAACTTCTATTCCTTTTTCCCAGGACCAATCAACCCACCTGTTCTCTTGACAGATTGATCCATTCTTTCCCCCCACCTGCTTCCACCCCTACTCTAAAACAGCCATCTCTTTCTAGATCTCTCAAGATCTTTCTAGAGCCTTTCTTGACCTCTGGTCATTGACTAGAACTGGTGTCTGCCCTCTCCTTAAAACTCTTCTGCTGAAATTCTCTTGAACCCCCAACATCTTCTCTGAATCCCCCTGATCCATCCTTCTTCCCCGGTTTGCTGGCTGCATGCTCTCATTCACCCCACCTCCCAGAAAACCTGTGCCAAGCCCTGTGCTAGACAATAAAGGTGAACAATAGAGGACAAGACAGACCCTGCCCCTGCTCTCGTGTAGCTGACAGTCTGGTGGAGAACAAGCCCATCAATCAATAATTACACAAGTGGTCATTTAATTATAACTATGTCCAGTGTTCCAAATTAGCAGCACAGGGTGTAGAGATTGCATGAAATGGGAGTGGGGGGCAGCTAATCAAGCCTGGGGGCAGGAAAGACTGTGAGTGAAGTCACATTAAAGTGGTGTCTGGAATTAAAGCTGGCCTGGCACTAACTCGAGGTGAACTCAAGGGCCCATCTTCTGAGGTCTTTTCCACCCCTCCCTATGCCACTCCTGGGAAATCATATTTTCTCTTTCACAATGACCACTGATGATCCAAAAAATATTTCTCTCTGGTCCCTCCTTTGCTTATGAACTCCAACTCTATTTGCAACACCTGCCAGACCTCTACAATGCCTAAGAGGAACTTCAAACTTAATGTGTTAAATGAGACTCTCCCAGGCAAAGTGGCTCTGCATCCCTTTCCCCATCCAACCATCCAATAAGGGCCAGACGACCTTATTCTTGAACCCACTACTCCCCCTGCCTCTCCAGCACATCTAAAACACTACCAACACCAGTTAATTCCATCCACCCAACCACCTCCTGACTCTGTCCATTATCATATATTAAGGTCTCCAAATCCAGAGCCATACTTTAATTCAAAGTATAATTTTTGTTTATGATGATAAAATATATACTTCAATTATAGGAAATTTTGAAAATACACAGAATAACAAATTAGAAACTACCCCCTGATAACATATTGTATATTTCTACATGTACATGTGTCTTATGTTTAGAAATTGCCACCATATAATGAATACAGGGGGTAGATGGTTACACCGGGGGTCCCAATATCCACTCCTTGTGTAGTCTGCTCCACTGAGTCTAGGCTTGGCCATGTGACTTGCTTTGGCCAATGGGACACTAGCAAGCATGACACACACAGAGGTTAAGAACTGTTGCATTAAATTACCTTTAAAAAATTATTTTTAAAGGCCATATATTTCCTATGTGTATGTACCATAACTTATTATTTCCTCTACTGCTGGGTATTTAGATTTTTTTTCACATTTTTCTGATTTATGATTAATGAATATCTTTTCACATTTCTGATGCATTTCTTATTACCTCCCTAAGCTGGATTTCTAGAGTTGGACTTACCAGGTCAAAAGATTTGTGCACAGTTAAGTCTCTTCACACTGTGTGCCAGAAAAGCTATTTCTAGCTATACTCACAGCAGCAATTTAGGAAAATGCCTTTCTTACACAACCTGTGCTGGGTTATACCTGATAGGTGAAAAATGATATCTCATCTTACTTTGCATTTTTTTGATTACCAGTAAGCTAAACATTTCCCCCATCTTCCTTGGCTGCATGTACTTCTGTGTATGATCTGATCTATATCCTTCTTTTGGCTAATTTTTCTATTGAGATATAAATGTTTCCCCTCTAGATTTATGTAAGTAATTTATATGCTAAAGACTCTGAGCTTTTTTCCTGTCACTGGAGGCAATTTTTCTACATTGACTTAAAATTTTTTTTCTAATGCTTGTGATATATAAAAGCTAATTTTTAAAAGCAGTCCAACCCACTGTTCTTTCTTCTTTCTGATTTTTTCCCCAGTGTTTTCTATTTTAAAAGCCACTCTTCCCTAGAAAAGGGAACATATTTTCTTGGTGGTTTTTTTTTTATGGTTTAACTTGACATATCTAATTGGGATTTATTTCGATATATGTTGTGAGGAGAGGATCGAATTAATTTTCATTGGTCACTTACTAAATTATCCATCCCATCTCCCAACAGATTTGTAATGCTCCTTCATCATCTATTAAATTCTCATAAATGCTAGGGCTGGCTTTTGAATTATTATTCTGTTCCTTTAATCTGTGTCTCTACTCATACACCAATTGCTATTTTAATACTGTACATTTATAATATGTTTTACTACCATCCTTTCATGTATTCACTCCATAAATATTTACCAAGCCACAGCATGTGCCAGGCATAGTTCTAGGCACTGAGGATGCAGCGTACAACAGGCAGAACACTTCCGTCTGCTTCCTGCCCAGTGGGGTCAACGAACGTTGAACAAGCAACAATAACAACAACACCATCGTTTGTTGAACACTTAGTCTGTGTGGTGGGCTCTGTTAGGCACTTTACACATCACATTTCATTCTCGCAATAGCCCCATGACATAGTACTATTATTATTTCCATTTTACAGATGAGGAAAACTGACGCCCAGATGGGCACAGCATGAAGGGGCAAAGCCAGACATGAACGCGGGCAGTCCACGTCAGAGCCACCGCACTGTAAATAAAGTGTGCAATTCAGATTAAAAACAGAGAAGAGGGAATGACAGGAACAAGTGCCACTGAGAGGGGTGGTCAGGGAAGGCTTCTCAGAGGAGCCGTCATCTGAGCACTGGCCTCAATCATGAGAAGGAGTGAGTCACGGGAAAGAAGAAGTTCTCTGTGGAAGCAGCAGCACATGTGAGGGTGGGCATGAGCCTGGAGTTTTCTAGAAGAGAAGGCAGGCAGCAGAGCTGGAGCCCAGCGAGAGGGCGGAGGCAGGAGGGGTGCAGGGCCTAGCCCCGTGGGGCGTGTAGTTCTCAGGAAAGGGCGGAGGTTTTATTCTAAGGGTGACAGGATGACGCGAGCAGCTGGGATTTGATTTGTGTTTTAAAAGATCGCTCTGGGGGGTGTGCGGGGAACAAACTGAAGGAGACATCATTATCCTCCTTTATGAAAAAAATCTCTTAGCTATTTTCAGCTGTTTATTCTTTCTGTGGAATCTCAGAGTCACTTTGTTGTGTTCCCAAAAATTCCACAGGGATTTAATTGAAATCACCAAATACCCTTTGCACTGATTTGGGAGAACTGTCATCTTTACGAGATGTGTTCTTCTCTTCCAGGAACTTGTTATATTTTTATTTTTATTCAAGTTATTCAAAAATCTAGCAGTAAAAATTTTGAAATTTTCTTCAAAAAACACCCAACATGTACCATCGGGGCCCTTATTATCACTCACCTGCTCTGCTGCAACCAACCACCTCTTCAAACTGGGGTCCTGCCGTCCCTCCACCCCCGGCCACCTCTCTGCTTGGGACTCCTCCTCGCTGCTCACGGAAGTCCAGACCAGCCTCACCGTCCCTTCTGTTCTCCCCTGCTCCCTGGTCCCCCCGTCTAAGGGGGCTCTTCTTCCTCTCGGCTGGGTGAACTCAGTCACCTCCAGGGCCAACCAGCACAGGGTGGGTGCCCTTTTCTGAAAGATGCATGGGAATAATCTGAGGCCAGCTGTCATAAGTTGAATTGTGTCCTTTCCCCCCCAAGCCCCCACCCAAAATTCATATGTGAAGTCCTAATCCACAGTACCAAGTAATCACAATGACTTGGCCATAAGAGAGAAGAAAGAAGGTGGAAGGAGGAAAGGGACCTAAATATGTGGTCAGAAATGGCACATAGCAGAGGCTAAAATTAGCGATTGAGGGCTAGTGAGAGAGTACTGAGACAGACTCATAAGGACAGAAGGCCACAGTCATTCCTGCAGTCTAGGAGGGATGGAGAAGCTGAATAGGGCAAAGGGACCTTTGTTACTTGCGAGGGCTCCACCCTCACCCCAGTACAGACAGACATGTGAATGCAGCCCGGCCACAAGCGGTTCCTTTGCTAGGTCCAGCTGAGGCTGGAGCGCCAGGGCTGGTGCCTTCTGAGAAAGGAGAGAGGCCCTGGGAGGCAGAGGCAGGCTGGCCAGGGTGGCGCTATGCTCACGGAGTGGAATTGACAAGAGGGGAAACAAAAGGAGACAGCTCCAAGGAAGCAGCCCAGCCCTGTTCCCATTCCAGCTCCAGAGCGTGCGTGTGGAAAGGACAGTGCCACCAGACGTTCCTCTGAAAGCTTCACCCATGGGAACTGTGGCCAGTGGCAATGTGCTGGGAACCAATGCTTGACTTTTCTGAGTCTTCATTTCCACGTCTGTAAAATATGTGGCTGTTAGTGAGCTGAGCTAAAAGCTCCTGTTAGTCACAGTAAGATGGAAAGATAAATAGTCGGCCAGGATCCCTAACATCCAGATCCTCAGCCATCCCTTTCCTGAAGCCAGAGTCACCCCAAGTCCCAAAAGAGAAGGAACCAGGCCGAGTAGCACATTAATTACTAGGCCAAGGGCCAGCCGCCCATCACACACATTCTGCTGCTAACCAGCCTAAACATGCGGCCCACAGGACGTCTCTGGATGTGGGGACTCTTAACAGCCTCTGATTAAAACCCAGTAACAGGAAAGGATAAGAAATTCACATTAAGGCTGGGTTTGGTGGCTCAAGCCTGTAAGCCTAGCACTTTGGGAGGCCGAGTGGGGAGGATTGCTTGAGCTCAGGAGTTTGAGACCAACCTGAGCAAGATCAAGACTCCATCTCTACAAAAAATAGGAAAATTAGCTGGGCATGGTGGCACACACCTGTAGTCCCAGCTACTTAGGAGGCTGAGGCAGAAGGATGGCTTGAGCCTGGGAGTTTGAGGCTGCAGTGAGCTATGATATGGCCACTGCACTCTAGCCTGGGAGACAAAGCGAGACCCTGTCCCCAAAAGAAATAATAAATCACACTCCGTTGACTGATAACAACCAGCAGCAGGAGGGGAAAGCACACTGCACCCCTGCGCACCTAGGACAGCCGTCTCTCATCGACACTGGCACACGTGTGCCCAGCTTGGCCCTCAAATCCTCCTCACAGCACTCCAGGCAGCTCCTGCTGCAGAAACAGAGCCGGCAACCTCCTTGCTAGCCTCGACCTACACAGTAGCCTACATTTTTAATTGCAGAATTACACACTTTAACAGCTAATTGAATTAGGTTTCTAAGGGACAGTCAGTATAATAAAATGAGTAAAGAGCCTTGAAGGTAAGCAGACCCGGGAGCAAGGCTGTTTGAGTGAGTTGGGGCGAGTACTTACGGAATGCTTACCACATGCCCAGCACTGTGGCTAGTCTGACACGTGTTACGGAATGTGATCCCACACCACCCCACGAGAGAAGGACTGTCATTACCCCCATTCCGCAGATGAGAACACTGAGGCACAGAGTGGTTGCTCGACTTGTCCAAGGCCAAACATCTGCGGCTAAGCCCAGTCTGGCTCCAGGTCTGTGCTCTTCACCTCCCTAGTAGGGATCCCCGGCTTTCATGTACATTGGACCACCTGAGGGGCTTGGCAGGACACAGACTGTTGAGCTCCACCCTCCGGGCCTCCCTCATTCTGTAGACGGTGGTGGGGCCTGAGAACATGCATTCCTAACAAGCTCCCAGGTGCTGCTAATGCTACCGGTCCAGGGCCCACACTTGGAGAGCCACTGCCTCTGGTGAGGATAAGCTCCCAGCACAGCTGGGTGGAACTCGTGGCACTACACGGGGCAAGTATTAATACGGTTCCTGGTACAGCGTAGGGGACCCACAAATACTCTTTCTCTTCCCTCTGAGAATCAAGTGCATCTCAGGCAGCTGCCAGCAGAGGGGTGGGCGGGCCCTCTGCCTTCCTGTTTTTCAAACTCTACCGACCATCCCCAGCACCAGGCAGCCACTGCTGACCACTCAGCTCCAGGGCAAGAGCGTGGCCCTGATGCCCAGCCACCGAGTGTATACTTAGGCACTCTCCACCATACTGTTCTGATGCACTAGCACAGACAGAACCACAGCAGAGCCCCACGCAGGGGGCCTGAGCTCTGTCTACAGCCAAACACTGAGAGGTACACATGCTTAATTTTGCATTTCTAAATATTAACATCTAAACTTTGCTTACTCTTTTTAAACAGTCACTGTGAAGGGGATGAGGGAGGAGGAATAATACAGGCCCCAGTTTATTTCTGGCATAAAGCCTTCCCGGTTTGAGGGGTTGTCAGTCTGGCAGCCGCCCGTGCTCCTGGCCCTGGTGAGGCCGCCCGCCCCGCCCCCACCCAGCCGCCCAGGAACCAGCAACCCTGCCATCCCCGCCCAGGGTCGTTGCTGAACTTGAGTAACCTGGTCCTGCTGGCCCAGGCCCAGACAGACAGCTCATTCGGGTCACTAGGATTCACACTTCAAAAGGAGGAACACGCTGATGAGATAAAAATAAAAACTGCTGAGTACAGAGGAGGCGCCGTTCCTGGAGGGCAGCAGGCCTCGGGCGGGCGCTGTCTCTGTTCTGCCCTGGTGGCGGCCAAGGGCCTTGTGTGGACAAAAGGCAAGAGTCCAGCTCCCTGTCTGGGTTTTAAAAACCCTGCACTGGGATCCCAGTTCACCTGGAGTTCAAAACACCCAAGAAGTAGTGATTTCACCCCTAAGACTCCAGGATTACTCCGATAGACACGATTTCCAAACAGCGCTTAGAGCACTAATCCTCACCGCACTTTTGACTACACGGCAGGATCGCGTGCAGAACACTCTCACTTCAGATTTCAAAACCAAACATGGTGGCTGCAGGCAGGAAAGGACCCTGGAATTGAGGTCACCTGATCAAGCAGGCTCCGGGCTAGGACCCCTCCCACCCCCACCGTTTTCCTAAAGGCCTTGCCCACGGAACCACCTTCTCCAGATAGGCTGCTGTGCCAGGCATGACTAGCCCAACTCCGGGGCCCTGGCCCCATCTCCTGTGAATGCCTGAAAGCATCTCAAGCAGGTGGCCTAACCTGTCTGCACTGTAAAATAGACAAGGTTCAGAAGTTCTAACCCAAATGGACTATGTTCAGAATGTGCATCCCTCCTTCCACCCCCATTCATCTGCCTAACAAAGGGCTCCTCATTCTGCATCTTTCTACTCAGATCACCCTCCTCTGAAGAACCTCCCTGACATCTTCAGCAGATGGAGGTGTTTCTCATGTGTTTCCACATCCCCACTCATATTCCTATTACCATGCTCACCACGCTGACACAGTGATTTGTCTTTCTCTTCCACTAGATTCTGAGCTCCAAGAATGCCAGAGTTGTGTGAGAATCAGGACTTAGCACCTGGCAGATCCTCAATAAATGTTTGCCAAAGGAATGGTACCTGCCTGCCTCCTTCACAAAGTTTTAGGTGCAAAGGAGAACATACTAAAAGGTGCTGTAAATGGAAAAGCCCTGTGAAAATGTATAGAATTACTATTACCTATAACTTATTAAGGTATAAGGCCTTTTTCAACAATGGCAGATGAGTATTAGGAAGAGCCTACATCAGATGCAGTGATTCCCTGGGCCCAGACAGCTTCCTTGCAGCTTCACCCTGTGAGGTGCTGAGTGATGCAGCTTCTGATACGGAGCCACGAGCCACACGTGGCTAACAGGCACCAGAAACGTGGTGGGTCTGAACTGAGATGTGCTGTTCAGGGTACAATACACGCTCAATTCCATAATAATAAATATAAAATATTTTTATATTATATTATAAATGTTAATAGTTTGTATATAATGGATTAAATAAAAATATTTAAATTAATGTCACCTGTTTCTTCCTACCTTTTTAAAATGTGCTACTAGAAAATTCACAGCTGCATGTGTGGCTCACGTGCATTTCAGCTGGACGGCAGTGTCGTAGATAGTCCACCAAGAACTGTTTTGTGAACTAGCGCTGGAGCCCAAAGAGACTTGCTCATTTTGGGGGATTCTTATGATAGAACCCTATTTCCTAGCCAGTGCCTCCCGTCAGGGGTTTAGCACTGTTTTCACTCAACCTTCAACCAAGCTCCTCGCGCCAGGAGACCTTCCGTAGGCGGGTCTGGGGCGGTCTGTGTGGCGTGACGCAGTGGCCTACATGTTGTCTGGGACCTGAATGCACGCAGGGCCCGTGTGTGAATGGAAGACACCGCGGCCTCGATTCAGCCCGACCCGGCGGCCAGAGCTCATTGTCCTCGGCAGATTCCTGCCCTTATTTAGGTCACTGGCCCCATTACCCGGAGTCCAGGAGAGAGAGTTTCTATGGCATTTTGTCTGTGCCACTCGTCGCTACTCTGGTCCCCTCTCTTTGCAGAAAACACCACTCTGCTGAGGCACTGGAACCTTAAAAATAGCCAAAGACCTGGTTTACGCTTGCTATTCACTCCGCACCTCCTTGCTCACTTTGGGAATTTCTTACCGTTTTCAAAAGTTAAATACATAATTAAAAATCTAATGCCACTTCATTTGGGGGAAAAGAATCACACTGCACGCTTCTAACCTGCTCAGTTTTCCAGATCACATGTAGGATCTCACTTTTAGTCTTTCCAACACAACATTAGGACCCAAACCTGAGGGCTGCATGGGCAAGGAAATGTGAAACTCTTGCAAAGCTTAAGAGACCAGAAATATTTCACAGGTAACTCCCTCCTCTCCCTTGTAAATATGAGCCACGTGGCCACGTTTTCCTCCTCGCAAAACAATCAAGTTGCAATGACTTGGATATGATAGTTTTGAAAGGAGATGAGTCTTTGAAGAGCCCGGAGACAAAGACTAATTATTTCCTTATATTGTTTGTCTTTTAAATTATTTTATTTACACAAATAATACATGACTACATTCTCATTTTGAAGAAAATCCCAATACAGAAGTGACTGACAAAAATCTCATACCAATGCCACCTTTAAAATCTTGTTCTCAGCTTTTGTTCCTGATGAAATGTGATGTGTGTGTTTGTCTTGACTCTGTCAGTTGCTGGCCCCCTCCCCCACCCACCTCCCTTCCAAACTGAGAATCAAGGTGGTTTTGCCAGAGGGGGCGCTATATGTACAGGTCAATGGTGGCAAACAGAAATGAGCTGAGACCACTGCCCTGGCAATATGCACAGCTAACCTTTCACCCTGACTTATGATTCCAGGATGTTCGCCTTGCCCCACCCCCACCCATTACTAGAGGGCAATGGTCAAAATTTATTTGTCCCTACATCTCCAGCATTAAGCACAGGATCTGGTACCCAGGAAGTCATCAACAAACATTTGCTACAGTGTCCCAAGTTTTGTTTCGTTTCGTTTCCTTCCTTCCTTCCTTCCTTCCTTCCTTCCTTCCTTCCTTCCTTCCCTCCCTCCCTCCCTCCCTCCCTCCCTCCCTCCCTCCCTCCTTCCTTCCTTTTTTTGAAACAGGCTCTCGCTCTGTCACTCTAGCTAGAGTGAACTGTTGTCATCATAGCTCACTGCCACCTCCAACTCCTGGGGTCAAGAGATCCTCCCGCCTCAGCTTCCCTAATAGCTGGGACTACAAGGCATGTGCCACCAGGCCCAGCTAACTTTCTTATCTCTTGTAGAGATGGGGTCTTGCTCTTGCTCAGGCTGGTCTCCAACTCCCGAGCTCAAGCGATCCTCCTGCCTCAGCCTCCCAGAGTATTAGGATTACAGGCGTGAGCCACTGCCCTGGCCTCCAAGTTTGTTTCTTAAAAACCACTGTCACACAATAATTTCTAACCACTTCAGGAACTGGAGGGAGGCCCTCCAGAATATTGAGGGGTGGGGGAAAGGTGTACCCAGGAGAGCAGCAGCCCCAGGCTCTGCAGCCCAGGTGAGCCCCGTCTGTCTGCCAGGCTCGGGAAACCTACAGACTTCACTCTGCTATGATCCTCTCAGCTTGTTCCAGGGGCAGCTGCAAAGTACCCAGAGGGCCAGACAGCCCTGAATCACATGGGGCACCCCAAGGCAAGGTCAGCAGCTCACTTACGGGGCAAACGACCCAAACCCACACAACCCAAAGGGCTTTCTACAAAGGGGTTTGGCCTGGGGGCCGGTCAGATTTCATCCCCTCCAAAATCTGTTTCTGCCACTAATAAAATCCACCCATATTTACTGTTTTCCTTCTCTCTGCTCAATCAGCAAATATTTACAGAACAAGTACCCTGTGTATGTGCAACACTGAGCTATGAGAAGACACATGAAAAATGGTTCTTGCTCATAAGGAATTCTCAGTCTAATTGGGAGACACTAAATCGAGACACTGGAGTTAACCAGACAAGCAGGCCTTGGAGAACCCAGGGACTAAAGACCTGCTCCCTCTCCAGATCTCTGAGTCACAAGCTCCCATGTTCAGCAGACATCAGAGAATCACCCTCTCTCACTTCCCAGGCCACCACGAGGCCACCTCCAGGCCAAACAAAAAGGAAGAGGAAAAGAAAGACAGAAAGTGGAGATTCATTCTGTGGGACAAATGAGTACATAGATCAAAGCTTCAAAATATGCATCTCCTTTGACCCAGTAATCAACCTATGGGACAATAAAAGTGTTCATAAAGATATGCATATTACAGAATTAAAAAAAATAAATATATAAAAAAAGAAAAGCTTAAATGCCAAACAACAAAGGTTAAGCAAGAATAACACACCTATCTCATAGGGCTGTGTGATGATACAGTGAGTTTACATGTAAAGCTTAGAACAGTGCCTGGCTTACAAAAGTCCTATACAAAAATCACTCCTCTTCCTCCTCTTCATCATCATCATTGCTGCTGCTCTTAGATAAATTATGATGCCTTCATCCTATGCAGCCATTTAAACGCTACTTAAAAGGACATTTAGGCCGGGCACGATGGCTCACGCCTGTAATCCTAGCACTCCGGGAGGCCCAGGCGGGCAAATCGCTCAAGGTCAGGAGTTCCAAACCAGCCTGAGCAAGAGCAAGATCCCGTCTCTACTAAAAATAGAAAGAAATTAATTGGCCAACCAAAAATATATAGAAAAAACTTAGCCGGGCATGGTGGCACATGCCTGTAGTCCCACCTTCTCAGGAGGTTGAGGCAGTAGGATCGCCTGAGCCCAGGAGCATGAGGTTGCTGTGTGCTAGGCTGACGCCACGGCACTCTAGCCAGGGCAACAGAGTGAGACTCTGTCTCAAAAAAAAAAAAGGCATTTAATGACATAGGGAAAGACTGAAATATTGAGTTAAAAAAATTGATTTATAAAACCATACATGAGCGTGATCTCAATTTTGTATAAATCAACATTTATTCATGAGCACAGGAAACAGAGACTGGAAGTACATTTGCTGAGGCACTAAGAGCAGTTATTCTGAGTGGCAGTATTATGGGTGATTTTTCTTTATCATTTCTGCTTTTCTGAATCCTCTAAATTTTCACAGGAAAATGTATTTTTTGACACCCTTTCTAATTAAAAAGTGAGAGAGTGGCAGCTTTTGGCCCACTGCCTAATTTTCATTATACTTTCTTTTAGCTCCTGCAAAGGAGGGTCTGGGGTCTATTTTTACCACTGTGTTCCTGTCCCACAACAGATAATGATTACTCCCACAAGCAGCTTTTTAAAATGACGATGCAGTCTTTCCATAACAGCTAATTACCTCTGAGCCTTTCAGTTGAGTCTAAAAGAGAACCAGAGTTTTAAAAACACCAGCCTCTCCTGCACTGAACTCCTGGGGAAAAAAGGATAAACTAAACTGGCCAGGTATTAATTTAGAGTTTCTGGTGGTTTTCTGCTTTTGCCTGCTCATCTGTCACACAGGGAAGGGGAAAAGAAGGAAAATTACCGCAGAATAGGGACGGTGACTACGTGGTGTGGGGCACGACCTATGGTGCTTTCCTAAGCCACTTCCTGTCCCTGTGCAGCCCACTCCATGACTACCCCAGAGCCCGGGACATGCACACTTCAGAGCCACTGTGCAAAGCCTGGACGTGGGAGCTACACTATGGTGAGCACCGGTCACCATATAACAAGAGGGCATTCTGCCCCCACGTCTCCAGGCCTGAAACTCTTCCCCCTGTGGGAACCAGGGACCCAAACCCAGAACCCAGTATTTGTCCCCAACATGCCAGGAGTGAACAACAGCACATCCAGCCCCACCTGACAGCCCTGCCGGCAGTGGGGTCCGGCGGGTGGTTGATCCAGGGCCAACACAGAGACCGTCACCTCCGCCTTGCCTTGAAGAAGGCCCTGGCTTGGCCGTCCTCCTTCAGACACAGGGCAGGGGCCAGGTTCAGCACAGCACAGGGTTCAAGAGCTGGGCTCTAAATCAGAGAATTCTGGATTCACATCCCAGCTCTGCATACAAGCAACATGTCCTTGGGCCGCATTAGCCTTTCTAAGGGCTCATGCTAGTTTCACCTTATAAGGTCATAGTGAAGGTTAAACACAAGGCGTGTAAAGCACATGGCTCAGTTCTCAGGCACACTGAGTCATCCAAGAAATGTTAGCTTGGTTTAAAAACAGCCTGTTTCGGCACCAGCATCAAGCTGAGAGTTACTAGGTCTTGCCACAAAGGTTCTATCATTTACACGCAATCTGTGCTGTTCATTTCCCATGGGTACCCTCGCGGGGCCTGGGTGCAGCCCTATCACCCCCAGAACCAGGCTACCGCCCTGGTTAGGAGTTGGTCTGGCAGCAAATCTTTACCGCATGGAAGCTCCAGGCATGTTTGGCACAGGCTAGCAAACAGGGTGAAAAATCTAAGTCTCCGCAGAAAATAAACAGCCCCTCCCCGGCAAGACCTATGCAGAGGCCCTGGCTGAAATCCCAGGCTGTCAGCAGGATCTCAGGCCCCTGAAGTGTCTGCAGGAGAGAATTCCACACCAGCGCCTGGTCTGGAATGACGCGTGTCCCGCAGACTTTTCCCACCCATGCTCACACTGTCGCTCAGCTCTCATACTCACTTCTCGTCCCGCACTCTAATGCGGAGAACCCACAATGAGGTGGCAACCTGTTCTCTCAGCTGGAAACCAAATTCCATGCTGAGTCCTTGAGTACAGAACTTCTCAAACTTGAATCGTGACTCCCCTGGGGATGCTGGAAACACGTAGATCCTGAGTTCCATGGGTCTGGGGTGGGGCCGGAGATTCTGCATTTCTAACAAACTCTCAGGTGATGCTGATGCTGCTGGTCTGAGGACCACACTGTGAGTCCCAGGGAGCTGGAACCCTTTGAATGAGAATCGTAAACGAAGCCATAACTGGCAAAAGAAGACAGCTGATGCAGGATGCGGGGCTCAATCCTACCTCAGGCTCTACCCAGCAAGAACCAGATGGAGAGTTTCTCAGCTGCAGAACCTGCTTTCTGGACCTTGGCAGCAAATGCACCCGCAGGTTTCTGAAAATACCACCCGAGAGGGTGCCAGGTGGGGGCTGGCAGAAATAAGGGACGGGTCAGGGGAAGGGCGACAAATTGATGGCTTACAACTGGGGAAGTGGGGAGGGAGGAAGGGACGTCACCTACAGTGGGTTACACACAGCGCCTCATTTATCCTCTCAATGACAACAGGAGGTGGGCAGTTCGTCCCTGTTTTCGGATGAGGAAACAGAGGCTCAGAGAGGTAATGGCACCTGCCCTGTGGCACTCAGCTAGGAGTCATCAGAGACGAGATCTGAACCCAGTCCAGATCTTTCCTGCTCTTGAACCTGAGCGCTCTTCTCCATAGCCTGGTGTGGAGATGCTGGAACCCTTCACCCAGCTTCCCTCAAAGTTAACATCTTATGAAACATGTGAAAATTATCAAAATCAGGAAACTAACGGTGACACATCATCAACTACTCTACAGCCCATTTTCATATTTCACTATTTGTCCACAAAGGTTCTTTTTCTGGTCCAAGATCCCATCCAGGATCCGGCACAGCATTGAGTTGCCATGTCTCCTTAGTCTCCTCCGATCTGGGACAGTTTCTCAGTCTGTCTTTCATGACCTTGATATATTTTAAGGTCCAGTTATTTGTAGACTGTCTCCCAGGTTGGGTTTGTTGGTTGTCCCTTTCTGATTAAATTCTAATTCTGCATTTTTGACAAAACTACCACAGATTTAAGATAGTACTCTTCTCAGGGCATTGTATCAGGAGATATAGGAGGATGACTGGCATGTCCCATTACAGGTGATTTCAACTCTGGTTATCTGGTTAAGGGGCTGTCTACCAGGTAGGTGTCTCCAATGGAAAGCACCTGCTTTTCCCTTTGTGATGAATAAGCATCTTGTAGAGGGATACTTTGAGATGACCCAAATATCTGAACAGGTGATTCTGGTGCATGCTCATGCCGTAGAGCCGCTGCTGGGCTAGAGGACAATGAGCAGGGACAGGACACGAGCAACATGGTTCCACGTTTGTTAACAGACAACCTGCGGAAGACTCTAGCAAACCTCTGCCACAGGAGCCTCAGGCAGGAATCCAGCCTGGGACATTTGGTAATCTGAGTGACGACAACACACAAACAAAAAAATCCTCCCCATGTCAACCTCCCAACAGAAATGTTCTGAAGGACAAAGCTAGCACCCCACAGTGTTCTTGTAAGAAAACTGGATGGTACGGGTAATGATTCCCTTAAACTAAGTTTTTCTTTCTAGAATTGGGCTCTTAGCTTGAGCAAAATTGAGCATGCTTGAAAAAATGTGATGCACGAGAAAATATCCATGAATCTGAGAAGGGAGTGGGAAGAATTTGAGATTTACAAGGTAATACATAACGGTTATGATTTACACATGCCTGCCTAGGCCCAGGTGCCCTGTGGGACGTGCATTAGGGCTGGTCATCAGGACAACCCATTCAACAGGTAGGAGGGGGAGGGAGCTCATCACGGTCACTGAGGTGCGTTGCCCAGGTGGCACCCACAGCCCCTCCGTTCTGGCACTGGCAGCTCCCTGCCCCCAGAGGAAGTGTTCCCTGCCTCCCTCACTGTTGGGGGTGCACCACGGCTTTTCAAGTGGTCTGCCCAGTGCCTCAGCACGTGCTAAAGCAAGAGGTCTTATCCCCATTTTAGGGACAAAGCAGCCGAGACTCAGAGAGCGACCACCCAGCCAGGAGAAGGGAAAGGGCCCCTGAGCCGCTTGTCCTCTGGCAGTCTGTGCTCCTTGCCTCGGTCCTGCCCCAAAGGCTTTGCAGGGCTGGCCTAGGCTGCCCAGAGAGCCCGAGAAGGAAGTCCTGGGCGTTTCAGAAGTCATAAGCTTTTAATAATAACTTTTACATCTCCCTTCCTAGAAAATTCTTCCCATCAAGACAGTCCCCACCCTGGAAAACCAAGTCAACTCAGGTTCCTGATACTCAAAGGGAAGCTGCTGGTGAGGGCCACCCTTGATAGACGGGTCTGAGTCAGTCTGTGCTCAGCAGTGACAAGACACTACAATTTCTAAAGCACTTTCTTCATATTTCTCAGAGAGCAGAAGAGCTCCCCTCTCCCATCTTCCGAGGACAAACTGCATTTCTGGGTCCAGACTCCAGTGGAAGGCATTATGCGGAACTTGCACATCCCGCTTGGACTGGCTGGGCGAGTGTGACATTGTGGCACCTGCCGGCAAAGTTCATCGCACCTTGCCACCCTGAAGGGGAGGAGAGGCTCTTTCTGGTTGTCCTCCGTGGTCCTTCCCCTCACTGTGAAGGGCTGTCTGCACATCCAGAAGGTCACCGCATCCCACCAGCTGCACTGCTCCGGCTGCCTGAGGAAGTGGAGGTGGCTTCATCAGAGTGACCACAACTGGTGCCCAGGGAGATGGCTCTTGCTGAGGCCTCCGGGGAAGGGGACAATATGGCCAAAGTGCCAATCAATCTGAAATTGCATATTTACAGATAGGGTTCATCTTGTCCCCATGTTCCAAGGAATACAGCATGCATAATCTTTGACACCTTTCCTTTTGATTTTCAGGGAAAAAGGTACTTGATGTTCCAGCATTTAAGTGCTCTACGTCGTGTATGATGCCCCAAAGAGAACCCTGCTCGCCTTCACACGTCTTGTGAGTTTCTTTACTTATTTATTAATCAGCAGATAAGAACTGTATAGTCACACACTGGCATAACAAATGTTTTGGTCAATGACAAACCGCATATACAATGGTGGTCCCATAAGAATATAAAGGAGCTGAAAGATTCCTATCGCCTAGTGACTGGTAGCCTTTGTAACACCGAGGCACAGTTACTTTATTTGAAAAGCAAATTTAGTGTAGCCTAAGAGCACAGTGTTTATACAGTCTACCGTAGTTCACAGTAATGTGCTAGGCCCCCCACAGTCACTCGCCACTCACTGGCTTACACAGAGCGACTTCCAGTCCTGTAAGCACCACTCATGGTAAATGCCCTATACAGGTTACCATTTTTTATCTTTTACATCATGTTTTTACTGTACCTTTTCTACGTTTAGCTATGTTTAGATACACAAATACCATCACGTCACAGTTGCCTGCAGTACTCAGTACAGTAACATGCCGTGCAGGCTTGCAGCCTAGGTGCGTAGTAGGCCGTGCCGTCTAGGTTTGTGTGAGTGCACTCTGTGACACTTGCGCAAAGCTTCCCACTCTGATGCTGTGTGTTTCTTGACCCAAAAGGTCTCTGATTGCATTCATGAAAACACAATTTAGTTCTAATCCTGATCCAAGGAGTACCATTTCTGTTGCTTCTTAGATTTTAATGTCAGTTTTAAAAAAAAAAAACGTAAGGGGAGGTGGGTTATACGATAGGCTGTGACTTTCCTAACCCAGGTGTGTTGAGGAAGACCTAGGCTTTGAGGGGTCAGGTTCTCCTGCCTCAGTTTCAGGCTGGCTGGCTTTGTGATGATACTGCATGCTTCTGGTTGCTATACTTTCCAGTATATATGTAATTGCTAAAAAAAAAAAAAAAAAAAAAATCAATAAAAATAAAAAAAAAGAGAAAGAAGAAATACATGCACACAAAGATGGACAAGGTCAATGTCCTGAGTGTCAGACACGAAGAAAAGTGTCAGCTGCGCCAGAGGCAGGCAGACGGGACTTCCTGCCCGGCCCGGCCTGCTGGTCTTCCCTCTGCCGCTGCTCAGAAATGCCGCTGCTGGAGTCTTTCCCTCCATTCACGTGACACAAGGAGTTCGCTGCATCTGTTCTTTTGCTTTCTTCCCTTTTAAAAATAATTTGTGGTTTGTGTGTTTTTACACAATACAGATTAGCTGGCTGCGGATGCGTCACTGCTCACACGCCGTCACTCAAGGCGTTTAAAAATAAAAATCGCATCTGCAATGCAAAGCTCACACGTTCCTCTTTTAGAAAAGGGTGAACGACTTGGGTGCCCAGCCCCTTCTTTTAAATTCGACTCGGGCCTCCAATGTGCCTGTGCAGAGCACGTAAAGGTGGGATTCTGACAACCCGGGAAAAGTCTCGGTGCCCCTAAACCTTTACTTCCTCTAACCTGCTCCTTCAGACCTCAAGGGCATGTGGTCACAAAACAGTCTCAGGATCCCAGATTCCCAGACCAGAAAAGGCTACAGTCCCTGGCCACAAACTGTCCCCGTGATAAGCTCCCTCAGACTAACACAAAAGAGCAACTTTCTAAAATGAAACGTGTCTGATCAGACACCCAGGGCTGCCCTCTGTAACAGGTGGGTGAAAGTCTACCTTTGGTTTTACTCCAAAGTGCTGGAGATTTGCACCATCTGGGATGACCGGGTGGTCAGGCAGCTGAGCACATCACCTAATCATTCCCAGTCTGAGTGCGCATCTCTCTTCTTTGGTGTGGGGTGAAAGTCTTACTGTGGAAAACAAATTATATTTAGCTCAGCCAGTCCCACCTTTGGTCTTGGCCATCAGGGGGATAGGATGCAGCAGTTGGTGGCAGCTGCTTCCAAGCTGCCAGGACAATGGCAGTGTCACTGGTGACTTGGGGTCCACCACGTCTCTGTCCCTCTACCCACCTCTCTGGGGTGCAGTGCATACCTGCTCCCATGCGTAAGGCCAGCTGTGCCAGAAAGGCTTCAGGGCTGAAACACCCATTTTAGGTTCTAAAGGAAAGCTGTCCCCGGCCTGGGGATGGCTGAGGCTAACCTGTCTCCTTGTCCTATAAACTCCCTCTTGTCATTTCAAGCACATGCTCAATTTTAGGACCAGTAACCAAGTTGTTCAAGATAACAAGACTTGGCACAAACCAGCACTTCTCAGGAGAGTGTTTCCTTGAAAGAAACTATGGACACTTTGTAACCTGACACCAATAAGGTCACTTCCAAGCACCGTTTGATTTTATGCTGCCCGGCCAAAATGAGGGAACTCTGAAGTTCCTGAGTAAAAGCGAGTGTAGACATCATTTCATGTTCAGAGACCTCTTAAGCACTTTTCTGGGGAGGAGGTCAGTGACCAGCAGTGACTTAAGGGAAGGCAGCTGGCAAGAAACCAAAATGAGGAAGCCCGGGTAATATTCCGGGTGCGGTGGCTACAAGTCACGTCTGAGCCAGTCCCAGGACATTACCCCAAGAAGGATAAGGGATTACCTGAGGATGGGCTTCTCCTCTCTAAAAATGACCCAGGATAACCTAGAGACAGGCTTTACGCCAGCTCCCCCTCCCCCACTTGGAAAGAGCCATTTGTCTCACGATCGTACTCGGATTACTGATTTTTGTGTGCCAGCCTTCCGTTAGGTATCAGAGACTCAGAGCACTAAAATAAACCCAAAGGAACAAAGGGAGCTGACGGAAGTTGCCCGGTATCTTCCCCCCTGCAAGTCTGCAAAGGCCACCCCCGGCGCTGGTTGTCCCTCCCAGGGCTGCACCTTCATGCACGGGCCTGTGCCTGAGGATGAAACTGTAGCCTTTGAAAAGCCAAACAAGAATCATTTCTCTGTCAGGATAGAATTGATTTTTGTCTGATGATGTCACAGGACTGAGAGTGAGAAATAAGACACAGGAGCCGCATCGAGAGTTAGACCACACTAAAAATAACAGTCAGCATTTCACTGCGTGTTCTGTACACACTGGGCACATGCATTTCTCTTCTGCATGCCATCAAAATCATGCTATTATTTGTATTTTATAGATGGGGAAACTGAGGCACAGCAAAGTAATTTGCCTACCATGTCAGACACAGTAAGTGTCAGACAGAGAACTGAAACGAGCCTGTCCGCAGGCCTCTCCACTTACTACCTCAGCAAGGAAACGCAGGTTAATTAATTTCTGGGCAGCTTTCCTTCTCGGTGGTCTTGGGGCAGTGGCAGGGTCACCCACTCTCTCCCATCCCAGTGGAGCTGCACCCAGTGGAGCTCTGTGCCCGGGGCAGGCGCTCGATGCAAAGCACTTACAGGCTGGATTTCAAGATACTCCCATTCAACAAAACTCTCCCTAGAAAACATAATGCAGTCAAAGAACTTCAAAAAATATTTAGGAAAATTAATATACACTGAAAACATAAAGAATTTTGATATGTGACACCATAGCTACTGCATATTTAATAATAATATTAGTATTACTATTTCAAGACTAAATAAAACCATTCACTGATTTCTTTTCCCTAGGATTCGGCATTTTAAAAAAATCCCTGTTTTTCAACCAAATATTCCATCTTTCAGAATTTAGATCAATACTCCTCTTAAAATTTCTATAAATTAAGTTAACCAGTCAGCAAATAGTTTTTGAGGACTGGCCTGTGTCAGGTGCTGGGTAGGTCCATCCCCCATGGCCCTCACAGGTGCTATCCTTGTTGTGTGTCACATCCTGTGGGGGCTGGTGCAAGGGGCAGGGTCTGACACCCACAAATCCGGACTGCAGGAGCAAGGTGAAGGCGGGAATGTCTCCGTGGTGTTGAACATCTCATCAGACTATTCAAGACTTACAGAGTGGGGCTGGATTTGTGCACCACTGCAAAATATTAACATTCTGGGAGCACTGGACTCGCACGTTATCCTGACATCCCCCCGTATTTAGGATCACGACAGCACAGGAGCTAACCTGCATTACAGAAACATGTGTTGTAGCGAAACAGTTTGGTGTTTAACATTTCCGATGACGGTTTGTGAGAGTACTGAAAGAATGGCTAGCTTACTAAATTTTAATCAGTCCAAATTTTGCATATGCCCTAGTCAGAGCAACGACCCTGCCTACACCTCCACCCACACAAGCACACATTCGTGCACCCTTAGCTGCACATTTACTTTGAATTACTTTTCATCGCTTTCCTTAAATCATTCTCTTCTACATAGATCAATGTAGAAGTTTTGATTTAATCATGAAATTAGGTCCTTCCAGTAGGCTGCTGCTGTATTTTCCCAATCTTACTGTATAGGAGGATGTGGTGATACTTCTTTGTTGTCTTTGAATGAGCCAGACAGAACCCTCTAAGATTCCCATTGATGGTCTGGAGTTGGGGCCAGAGAAATAGACCCTGCCTTTCCCTCTGAGAATCACACCTAGACCTTCAGGTTGACCCCACGTATGACAGACTTTCAGGGGTCAGAAGAACCACCCTGCCCCAAATCCCTTTCCCCACTGGCCATTCCCACCCTTCATTGTAAACCCTGGGGAAGTCAGAGGCTGGACAGGTAGAATCTGAGGAAGAAGAGAGTGAAGGCAGAAGGAGAAGCCAGGAGAAAGCAGTGTGCCACTTCCCAGGGGAGAACAGACCCAGAGAGGTGTCCCAGCAGGGCCCAAGCGCCAATAAAGTCTACCCATTTGGCCTCTGGATCCCAAGGGAGCGCTAAGCTATGATCACATATTACTGGTTTTCTACAAATGCCAGGAGGAAACCAACCTTGCAAAAGAAATATACCAAGCAAAAGAAATATAGGCTCTAGAAAGGAAAGAGTGAAGGTAAATGCACTTCAAATATATCTATATAAGAATAACATCCATTTATACTTGTTCCAGTGTTAAATGGTCCCTTTCACCAGTTGGTAAAGGGATATTCTGATTTATGCTGTACCCTTTTATGCCAAGGTAGGGCTTTCTATGGAGTACAAAAGAAATGCGATATGGAACATGTGATCTCTGCAAAGCCTAACGACACACCAAACACACACACTGCCACCAACACGAAAGGCACAAAGTGAAACATCAAGGCTGCTTAGGAACCATGAGCAGAGGTGTGATTTTCCTTACCTTACAGGAGCCATCACCAGCTCAGGGTGCAAGAGCTGCAAGGGCAGCATCTGTCTAGGGTAGCAATGCGATGGGTCATAGCAATGGGAGTTAGGGCAAGGGGTCTGGGACCCACATGCCCACCAATCACTGGTAAGTCATGTCTGGTGCATAGAGGCTTCATATTAGTGTGAGCAATAAAATGAAAATTCAAAAGCTGGCCATTCTGCTTTTAATCTATTCCCACGAGAAATTCTTGCCCACGAGCACCAACAGACACATACAAGAAGATTCACAGTAGTCCTGCTTGTAATAGCAAAAAACGGGAAACCATCTAAATTCCCATGAACAGCAGAATGGATACGTCCACTGTGGTACACCCACAGTACTGCGGTGAAACTGAGCAAATTACAGCTGCCTCAGGAACCTGAGGCTGCGTCAAACTAAAGCTGCTACAGAGGCACACATCCAGCCGTTATTTCATTCATATCAAGCACAACAATGTATCTGTTTAGGGATACAAACACCGGTGGCAAAACTCTCCAGAAAAGCAAGGAAACAATGATGCCATGCAGCCATCTCAGCCCTGGCAGAGCACAAAGGAAACTTCAAAATAATGGTGTTCTCTTGCTTGTTAATAACCAGGTGGGTGGAGGCGTGTGGGTTACTCGCTGTATCATTAATTCCTTATATCTTACACATATTTTATGACAGTTTTGGATTAACTGATTTAATAAAGATGTTTCTTTAAAATGTAAAGGGAGTCCGCAATCTGCTGCCTGGATATTATGAAAGAACTGTAGGGAGTCTTTCACGCCTCAACCTGAAGGGATTGCAAATCTTCCGGGGAAGGAAGAAATAGAGATTTGTTGTTCTAGAGCTTTCTCCTGCCTTCATACAGTCCCAGGTCCGATATTCCCAGGGAACACGTGAATCTGGACTCCGTGACTGTATCTTGAATGAGACGGACTCTGGGTTAAGCACCGTATGACCGTGTGCTGCTGCTAACTGGAACATCTCCTGTTTCTTAGAAGTATTCGAAACACGACGTGCAGCAGGCGTTAGCAAACTACGGCCCACAGGCTATATCCAGCCTGCGACTTAATTGTGTATAACTTGTAAAGTAAGAACAGTGTTGACATTTTTCTTAATGGCTGAAATAAGATGAAGAAACTCGGAATTTTTACTATCTGATCCTTTGCAGAAAAAGTTTGCTGACCTCTGTGCTAGAGAAAAGTTTTAAAAAAGCAAACAAAAAAAACAGGTCAAGTACACCACCACGTTTGCTTCTTCGCTTATACTGAGACTGGTTCCAAAAAGATTTTGTGGCTGTTTGTGACGATACGCAATAAACTATGGTATATATTTTTTAAAAGAAAAAAACAAATGAGGACTAGGAATAGTCTGGATAGAGCAGGAAGATGGGGGGCCCAGGGAGGAAGACCATTAAGAATACAAAGTCTACATGATTATCAACACTGGAATATAAACCTGTGTTTTGAGCAGCCAACACAGAAAGGTACACAATTGTGGAAAAATATTACACAGTCTGAGGAAAACAAACAAAAACATAATAGTTATTTAGAGCCAAGCTGCTCTCCCATCAGGTGTGAAGCTGACAAATGGACTGGCAACGTCTCTGGGGCTTCCTGGGACACAAGCCGAGGGTGCAGCTCCCCAGTACCCCAGAGAAAAATGGTTCTGGGGAGCCCTCTGCCAGGCTGGTCTAGGAGGTAGACGTGACCACATTTTATCAGAAAGAGATCGTGTTCAGGCTGACCGGGTCTTCGTTATCTTCTACTGGGAGCACAGCTAAATCACATTAGCCAAGTATTAATACAAAACCTACGCCAAGTGAGCAGATTTCGGTCCTCGCGGAGAACATGATGATGTGTTGGGCCATCTGCACAGCGAAGACACTCAGGAACAGCCCACGGGCAGCTGCTCGAAGTCGGTGGGTGAACAGTTAGAACAATTAGCCTGTGAGCTGGCTCCAGTGCAGGGCTTACAGACAAGGACTGGCAGCCCCCGGCCCTCCTCTCGGAGGCCTGCCTGAGCCACCCGAGCGGCCCTGACTCCAGCAGGCTGGCCCTGCTCACCTGACCGCCCCTCCCTGTCCCAAGCCTCAGGGTTGCGTGGTGACCCTGTGCACAGAGGAAGTGAGAGTAAAGGGGCCCACAGTCACGAGATGACCAGCGGGGCCTAACTGGACATGGATACCCAAAAGAGCATGAAGACATGAAGCAAACCTCAAAAAGGGTAAAAAGACACTAGATACTGGTCTTAACTTCAAGGATGCTCTTTTGGTGCCTGTACGTGCATATCAGTCCTGTGTCCATCTGCCGAAGGGAAGTAACCTCTGCACTGCTTCCGTTTTGTGATGCGCTGACCAAGTCCTGAGTTGGGGATCAGGAGTTCCAGTCCTGACTTTCCAGATACGAGTCACTGGACTAGCCCATACCCTCCTCATAAATACGAGAGGTTTGTGAAAGCTCTTGGGGAACTCAGGCTGGGCAAACGCCTCTGGCGAGTGGTTTGGTTTTAATTGCAAATGGATAATTACCTTATTTATGTAACTTTAAATTTTAAAATCACATTATAGATATTGTTATTTGTGTATCGTTTTTTGAAAGGTAATATATTCACATGGTTCAGAAAATCAAGACACTGTAAAAAGAGACGTGCTGAGAAATCTGGCTCCTGCACCCTGTCCCTGCCCTTCCTGTGTCCCCCCCACACCACAGAATGACATTTTATTGGCTTTTTGGTATCTGTCCAGCATCTCTTAATGCATTTATAAGTGAATACAAATACATATTTTTATTTTTCTCTCCCTTTCTTGCATAAAAATGCATATGAGAGATACATTGCTCTGCACCTTACTTTTTCCTCTGGACAACACGGAATGGAGATCTTTCCCCACGGGCCTTCCCTTCCTTCTGTTATAGCTGCAGACGTTCCCCCGTGTGGCTGGACCACAGTTGTTCCAGAGGACACACAGACTGTCCCCACAAACAACGCTGCAATGTGCAACCTTATCTGCGCTTGTAAGATAAATTCCTAGAAGCTATTGTAGATATTAATTTTAATTTCCCCCCATGCTACTAGTTTATAAATTATTTTTGTCAGTGCCATTAAGCAGTGGTAAGAAACATAAGAGATGGGAGCTGGGGTGGCGGAAGTCTTGGGAATCCTTGTTTTCAGTGGTGACATTAGAAAAGAAGCAACAGATGGGGCAAGGCTGTCCCTTTCTCCTCCGCCTCCTCCCCGTTAACACTGACACATAAAGAGTTGAAGAAAGAACAAATGGGCATATGGGATGTAAAAATAAATGCACTTAGCAATTCCACGAAAAAGGGGGCCTTGAGCTCCATTTAACCTGCTGCTGCGCGGCCCTGAGCTCTTGGAGGCACCAAGACAAGATCTGGATGTTTCCTAACTTCAATGATGTTGCCATATTCCTTTATATCCTATGCCTTTGTATCTTCACTTACCCACACTTCCCTCTAAAGTGAGGGGGGTGTCTGGGTACTAATCGCATGAGAGAGCCACAGCATAGGGGCCAAACTCAAAGCGTTTCTCACTCTGGCCACCCTCAACTCACAAATTCAACTCAAAACTTCTTTTTGTGCCTCCTACGAGTTAGGCTGTGCTAGACAGATGTTAGGAGTGCAAAGACAGAATCGCTCATCTTGAGCAGTCTACAAAATAATCAACCCTGGGATGGGCAGTTGGATTTGACCATTGCCAGACACGGAGGTGAGCACAGGAGGGAGTGGTGGCCAGAAGGGCTCCCTGGCCCGAGTTTGTGTGGCTCTGACAGCACAGCCCTCCAAGTGAGAACAGGAACAGAGGCATCCTAGGGGAAATCAAGGCGGTGGCATGTGGTGGGTGGAGTGTGCAGGGCATGGGACAGGTCACAACACGAAGCGGGCATGTGCTAACCACCTGATGGACCGTGCTCAGTGGTCTTCAAACTTCTGCCTATACCAGCATCACCAGGAAGCTTGTCAAATGCACCTTTCCCAGGTCCACCCATAGAGGTCATATCTAGCAGGTCTTGGGGTAGGCTCAGGAATCTGAAGCACGAAAGCACCTGGGGTAACCCTTCTGCAGATTATCCAACCAGACTTTAGGAAACATTTCTGGGGGCAATGGAGACATGGAGTGATAGTCCAGGCCACCCTGCCAGAGGAGGCAGGAGATCAGGAGCCCAGTGAGGGGGACCCCACTGCAAGGGGTCCAGGCACATGATAAGGGGGCCAGGGCATGGGCTTGCAGGGCAGGAGACAGACGTGGAGTAGAACTGAGCAGATTTATGACTGATGTCCACTGTCCTAACAGGCACACAGCAGGGAAGGAGCCCAGCTGGTCCAGAACCGGGGGCTGGCTTCCCAGAGGAAGGCATTTTAGGTTGGCATCTGAGGATGAGCTGGCATTAGTGACAGAGCCAGGGAGACACATGCACATGCAGACTCCTAAAATATGTATGCACCCAAACTGCCCAGGGCCGCCTTGAGAGCCACGGTGCCTGCCCCCAACCCACACACTGTGCATGTGTTCCAGATGCGTCCCATAAAGTTTCTCCTGCCCACCTCCCTAGTACAGGACAGCCGTGGGTACGGTCACGGAATCCCTAATATTCCAACAGCAAGGCCAGGGAAGGGCATGGTGGCCCTGGTTTCTGCAAAAGGGTACGGGGGGCAGCCTTTTCCTCTACTACCCCCAGAAAGGAGAAAGATAGAATGGAAGGGCATGAAAGAGAGGATGAAAACAGCTGCTGCCCTGCCACCTTTGCTTTCCCCTGCCAACCCCAATAAGCCAAGCAGGAAGGGGACAATGGGATGGGGCCTGGCACCGACAAACGGGGATCAGATAAAAGACTGTGACGCCTGCTGCCCAGGGGAGAATTACTCCCACCGCTGCCTCTAAACATCCAATGCCCTGCTGGTTACCTCATTCCTTTATTCATGAATTTACTTTTGATGGAAAAGTCTTTCTAGAGTCCTTCCTATTGCTCTACAGTTCCTGTCTCCAAGTCCCTCAGGCCGGTGTCTGGAGTCACGGCTCGGTCTGCTGGGGCAGCCTCTCTCAGCATCAGCTGGGGAGCTGGACACCCACCCAGCCCCATCCAGGCCAGTGGAGGGACGACCTGAGGGTAGAAGAGGAGCGGGGAGGGGACACATCCATGAAGCCCTTCAGGGGACCATGATTCACAAAGAGCGCTGAGCACCACTGCTGGGGGAGACCCAGCCCTGAGCACCTCGACTTGACCTGTGTGTGTGCTGTGTGCAGACCCCAGTTCTGCCTACGACTGCCTTTAAGGAAAAGTTTCTGCTGATTTCTAAAGTCTGCAAACCACCATACAGATAAATTTCTATGTAATCTACATCCTGTTCCTAATGTTAAACTAATGCATCTCTAGTCTATCATCTTACAGCACGTAGTCCTAATACAAGGATATGTCACTTACTGATAAATCACACAGAAGTGCTAATGTAATATTATGCACATTATAGAATACAGCTAAACTAGAAATGTTTAAAGTTGGTATAAAATACACACAGATGGAAGTTTAGGGAACCACCAGCCCCCACAAGCCCAGCAGCAGGGGGGGGGGTTCAGGGAAGGGCTGATTATCTGGTAATCCACTGAATCCCTCAGATTAAAATTCAAATGTATGTTAAAAATACATGTATGGAAAAAATAGAGAGAATCTCCATAAGAAAAAGCTGGTTTGCGAGTCGATACATGGTTCATGGGTAATTTCTTTTATTCCACGCAAAGAAAGCATTTCTGTCTCAAGGGCTGTAGGATCCTAGGAGATCAGATGGAGAAAAGATCTTCCCCTTGGAAAAGTACCATCCTGCCTAATGCCAAAGCCATAATCTCTTTTGAAATTTGAGTCAAACCTCTGGAAGTCAAAAAGGAACTTTCTCTTGAACAAAGACTCAAAAGAGAGGCTTCCTAAATTAACAGAACATGCCCTTGGATCAAGTCATCCCCTGGGCAATTAAAACAGGACGGCGGCCAGGTGTGGTGGTGGCTCACGCCTGTAAGCCCAGCACTTTGGGAGGCAGAGCTAGGAGGATCACCTGAGTCCAGGAGTTAGAGACCAACCTGGGCAATTTAGCAAAACTGTCTCTAAAAATATTTAGCCAGTCATGGTGGCACATGCCTGTAGTCCCAGCTACTTGGGAGGTTGAGGTGCAAGCATTGATTGAAACAGGAGTTCGAAGCTGCAGTGAGCTAGGATCACGTCAGTACACTCCACCCTGGAGCAAGACTCTGTCTCTAAACAAAACAAAACAAAAAAAACCACACAAAAACAGGAAGGCAACTCATCACTTCAGAGACACAGTTTACCTTCAAGTTGCTGACGGTGTGCCAGGCACTGTCGGAAGCTACGACCAGCACAGGGCAGGAGAGCACACACTACCTCACCAGGCTCGTGCGGGCGCGTGGGACTACAGTGAGCACAAATGCCACAGGGTGTTGAGGGGGCACAAAGCTGAGCGGGCCTAACATGGGCTCCTGCTTGCTTCCCTGGCAGCCACACGATGCTGGCGCCTAAGTTGAAGAGCAGGGGGTGGCAGGATAAAAGGGAAGACTAGCCCAGGCAGAGCCCACGTGGGAACTGGAAGAACTGCCTACTGGCAGGAGCTTCGAGGGCGGAGATGGCCGGAGAAAGCGCGAGGGGAGGAGACAAAGGAGAGGCTCGGTGTGGAGGGAGGGCCCCCATCGGCATGGGGGCGCTGGGCTCACTGAAAGCATATAGGGAACCAACCTAAAGCAACACCTGCAGAACGATTAGGTTTTCATTTGCAAGGCCCACCTGACTGCAGCACGGCCAGGAGGGGCCAGGCGGTGCATCTGGACTAGAGAGCTTGCCTCACCAGGGCTAGAGAAGAAAATGACAACGGTGACAGCGGGGGTGGGGAGAACACCGGGAGCCAGGCACGCTGTAAGTGCTTTACACCCACGACTGCAGTTACTGACACAACAGCCTCTGACACAGGTACAGTGTCCCCTCCCTTTTCCAAGGGAAGAAGATGAGGCCCGGGGGGCCTAAATGACTTGCCTTAAGTCAGACACTTGTTGAGAGGAATAATGAAACAATGAGACAGAAAAACCGCTACGTCAAATAAGATGTCATGTAAATCATGTAGTGATCACTCTTTTATCCCTTTAGTGAAGTAAAACTTACATACGGAATTCACCTGTTGAAAGTGTACAATTCAATAATTTTTAGTAAACGTACTGTCGTGCAACTATCACTACAATCCAGGTTTGGAATTTTGCAATCACCCAAAATGCTCCCTTGTGCCCACTCGCAGCCAACCGCTGTTCCCACCCCCTGGCCCCAACCACCTATCCATTTTCTGTCTCCAAAAACTTACCCAATAACGCTTAAAGCCAAAATGTATTTCATCATGTTTGGATTTATTATTTTTCCTTCCACTGAAGACATTCAAAGTACCTAAGAGCTACTTGAGGAGAACCAGGCAGCTTTATTTTTAGTTTGTTACAACTTTATGCCATATGCTATTTCCCTCCCACCTCTTCTTCCTCACTGAAAACGATTTATGCTGCTTGGCATTAGTGGTTTATTTATAATAACCGTATTTATAATAGAGTCAAACACGTATCAAGTTATCATGATCTAAAGTCAAACACAATATCTTTTTAATTGTACGGTTTCTCTGGATGCACAGAAAACACTTTATTCCAATTAAGCTCTCATTTTTATTTTATGGGAGTCATTACTAAGGAAAATTATAATCTCCCCCACAGAAATTCAAACATTAATCCTTGAGTGTCTCAAACCCTGCTAATACTTTACCTACCTGTTCACAACTATTAACAGTGGTGTGTCATATAGCACTGGAACCAAAATAATTTTACTCAGATATCCACTGCTTAAGAGAACTTGCTGAACTCACTAGGCTCCCAAGAGACCTGACTCCTGCCCTAAAGTGAGGCACGGGGATAGGAGACCCTACCTCTTCTTTCCTTCTTCCAAATTTCTGCTGTTTCCCAAACGGCATGAAGGAGAGGCCTCTGTTCAGGCTGATCCTGGAGTGATCTGCTGTCCAGCACACGGACTGGCCCTCCCTGCCCAACCACCGCCACAAGCCCTTGCTTGATCCTCGTTAGGAATCTTCCTCCTGCCAGGCCTTTCTTAGCTTCTCTGCCCTTCCCTCGCCCCCACCCTGGGCTCACCTGACCACCTGAGGTGGACCAGTTAGTGGTTCCCAGGCTCCTCCTTTACTCAGTAAGTCCCAGCAAGGGGTCAGGGGCAGCCCTGCCTTCTATGCCACGCCACACACTCGTGGCTGAAGGGGCACGTGCCACAGCCTGCTGCCTCCCAGCTCTCCTACTGTGAGAAGTCACTGACGTGCATTCCTCAACCCCACTGGCACTGAGCAGTCGCCTTCTCGGCCTCTCTGGCTTTACCCCCTTCCCTGCCCAGCTGCGGACCCAGGATCTAGTGCTTCTACAGCAGCCAAGGGCAGTCAGTCACGGAGTGGTGGTCCCGCTCTTTGTACCTTTAACATGGCTCTGGAGCAGTGGCTCTCAATCAGGAGCGATTCTGCCCCCAAGGGGACATTCATTTGGCAATGTCTAGAGACATTTTTGGTTGTCACAGCTGGGGAAGGAGGGTTCTGTGGCATCTAGTGAGTAGAGACCAGGGACTCACTAAACATCCTACAAAAGACAGGCTTGCTCCCACAACAGAGAATTATCTGGCCCAAAATGTCAATAAAATGTGAATCTACAATAATCTCAAAATGAAAAGTTAAAGAAAAAAAAGTCAATAGTGTCGAGGCCAAGAGACCTGCTGCAAAGCACAGCCTTCTCTACCTGTGAGAGTGACGCTCAGCTCTTACTGCTTAGTTGACTGTTAAGTTTTTTAGCTTAAAAATGGATTTGTGTTTCCAAGACACTAAGAGACATGTGATCTCTCCGATCGATGCACCCACACCTGTGCAGGGGCTGGTGAAAGCAACTGTGAGGCAGAGAAGGCCAGCGTCTTAGAGGAAATGAACACAGCATAGGAAGGGTCCTGAAAACACAAACCAATGAAGAACCAGCAGCAAACGCAGTGGCTGCCTGGCAGAGGACAGGGCCTAAGTAACACGGGCAGGGAGGCAGTAATTGATCCAGTGTCACAAAATGCCAGGGCAATGGATTTCAACTGTGCTTTATGTACTGGCATTCCCTCCAGGGCCCTAACCCAGAGCAGCACCTCTTTCATCAGTTTCATATGTTGTGCTTCCTCATAACCTTTCATTTAAGGAAAAGTCTCCTTGGCTAAGAAGAGTTTTTAAACCACTGGTCCAAAGCCTGTGTATCAAGGTATATCAATTAAGATTCTCGACTGCGGCTGGGTGCGGTGGCTCACACCTGTAATCCTAGCACTCTGGGAGGCTGAAGCAGGAAGATCGCTCAAGGTCAGGAGTTTGAGACCAGCCTGAGCAAGAGTGAGACCCGTCTCTACTATAAATAGAAAGAAATTAATTGGCCAACTAAAAATATATAGAAAAAATTAGCCGGGCATGGTGGCACATGCCTGTAGTCCCAGGTACTCGGGAGGTTGAGGCAGAAGGATTGCTTGAGCCCAGGAGTTTGAGGTTGCTGTGAGCTAGGCTGACGCCACAGCACTCTAGCCTGAGCAACAGAGTGAGACTCTGTCTCAAAAAAAATAAATAAAAAAGATTCTCAACTGCAAGAAACAGAAATCAACACTGACTGATTGAAGCAAAAAAGTACTTCCCTAAAAGGACACTGAGGAGCTGGGGCTGGGCAGTCGGGAACAAGAGGCAAACATACCCACAACTGTTCTGGTACGGACCCCACTGCCACAGTGCCAAACCCTTGATGTTGTAGCCTGTGCAGCCAACAGTGCCAGCCCTGGGCACCGCTCACTGCCACCAGCCACAGTCTCTGCTGTCCCAAGGACCCAGTCCTGTGTAAACTGTCCCCATAGCCAGACTAAACTTCATAGTTCCTGTGCTTTTGGTGCCACTGGCTCTCAATCAGAGATTAGGACGGATGCACTGACCTACAGAGTCCCAATCCTAGCTGCAAAGGATGCTGGGAAAGTGAATCCTCGCATTTGCAGTTTCCCAAGTGGGTGGCAGACTCTGCTGCCCACCAAGTCTCACAAGGAAAGAAATTTCCTAAGCACAGAAAGGGACCTAAAAGAATGACAGTGGAATAGAAGAGCACTGAGTCCCCAAGAAAGTGAAGTACACTGACAAGAGAGGGAAAAGGGGCCCAAGTATTAGAGTGTATATATCTATATTTAACATAAATATGTAGGAACATGTTTTTTGTATGTTTTAAATATTTCATATCAAAAGGCCTCTACTTGGACATCAAAAATGAACAGCATGGTTTGGCTCTGGACTAAACAAAAAACTAAGGCCATGGCACCTGGCTCTGACTTTAGCGGGCACCAGGCCATTTGGAAACCTGGTCAGAGAAAAGGAAATTTATAATTTTCACCTAGGTTGCTTTTAAATTAAATCAGATACTAGGTACCCTTGAGCTTGGCTGAAACTAACTACAGAGAGCTTAGAAATAATTAGTGAGAAGGCAGTGTATGGACAACTGCATACAGGTCTTCCCCACTATACTTACTCACTGAGAAAGTAGAAGAAGCAAAGATGCAATTAACACTAACGATAAAGAGCTATTTTAAAAGATGGGTATATTTATAATTCACACATACCCAGACACTCTGTGGGTAGAGACATGTACAAACATATGTCTGTGGTCAGACACATTCAAATCTACGGAGATGCGAAAAGCAAAAAAGATATACTAAAACAAGACTCAATCAATGATGTTTGGACTGTAAAAGATAATTAATTCCAAGGTCTTTGATCTCAAATTTGACCTACAATAAAGTCTGACTCACTGCTAGAGTTGTTTTGCACCAATAAAATTAATTCTAAACTTAAACATTTATAATTTAGAGTCACTATATATTTTTTGGTTTGTTTGTTTTAAGCCGGCAGCATGTGTTTTGGCTTTTCCGCTGGGTCCACTCATGTCTGTGTATCTACTCATGCCAGAGAACACCGAGACAATCTGAAGTTAAGAGTACAGATGAAAAATTGATTTATGCTTTAAAAATAGGAAGCATAGAGAAAGGTAAAATGAACTAAAATTATTCAGGGTGAGAATGTAAGATGGAAGGAGACTGAACCAAGGTCTCCAAATGTATGAGAAAGCCTTGAAGAGGTTCTGACTTGGCTGGGTTTTATTTCTACCAGGAAAAAAATTTTTTTAAATGCACCTAAATAACAAATCAAGGACGTACACTGAGTGGAGGCAGAGCAGGTGGTAACAGGGACAGTGAAACACATGGGCCTGGATCTCCACTGCCGGGGGATGGACAGGGAGATGTGGTAGATGCAAGCGGTGAATGACCAAGGAGCTCTCAGAGGCCAAAGCCTGCTGGAAATCTTAAGAATGCAGCATTTTTGTAGATTAAAAACACCACATTTTTCAAGGAGATGGCTAAGGACATATACGCCACACTTTACACTTGGAATCTATGGATGTGGGTTGAAGAAGAAAAGACATTTAAAAAATAAAACCAAAGAGAAGTGGGACCCTGCATTGACTGATGCCAGGGTTCCATGAAGTGAAGAGCATAATGACTCAACTCTCCACAGCTGAGGTTCAAAAGAACATGGAAACAAACATTTACAAATATAAATACAAAGTTTCATGGGTGTGTGATGGTATAGGCAGTCACCTATAGAAGGTGCTCCTTCAAGATTCTTTCCTGGGCTGGGGGCCTGTGGCTACTGTGATGAAACTTCTGAAGCTCACCTGGCATACTGTCCATTACATTTTGGCTTTAGAAAAAAAGTACTAAACTTCCATCCAAAATACATAAAATCAGAGGACACCAAGCACTTCTCAAGGACACTGCTAAATGCTCAGTTGAGACAGAGCACTCCAGCCAGAAGCGTGAAGCACGCCAGATAGAAGTCTCCAGGTTCCTTCCCAGACGGAGGGTTTGTTTCTATAGGATATGGTGTGCTTTTTCCTATTACAAAGCAATTATTCTAAGTTACGTCCTGTTATGCTGACTCCATGACTGAGGGGCAAGGAAGAGGGGGAGAGGGAGTGAAAGGGAGTCGGCGTAAAGGCGTCTTGGATTTTTTCCGCTTGGAAACAGGTTTGAAAACAGCTTACCCAGATCCAAATAGACATTTCCCCAAAGAAGATACACAAACGGCTAATAAACACTCTAGAAGATACTAAACAGCTTTAGTCAGTAGGGAAATGCAATTTGAAACTCAGTGAGATACCACTTCACTCCCACGAGAACGGCTAAAATCAAAAGGACAGACGATAACAAGTGTCAGCAGGCAGTGGATAAATAGGAGCCGCATACATTGCTGGCAGGAAAGTAAAATGATGCAGCGCCATGGAAAGCAAGTCTGGCACGTTCCCCAAAAGGTTAAACAGAGAACTACCATATGACCCAGCAACTCCATGCCTAGGTATATGCTCAAGGGAAATCAAAATATATCTCCAAGTAAAAACTTGTATACAAACGTTCTTAGCAGCATTATTTATTCATAATAGCCAAAAAATAGAAACAACCCAAATGTCCATCAGCTGACGAATGGATAAAGAAAATGTGGTACATCTATATAGTGACTATTATTTGACCATTATGAAAAAAAAAGAATTTTGATACATACTTCAACATGGATGAACCTTGAAAACATTATGAGTAAAAGAAGTCAGAAACAAAGGGCCACATATTACATAATTTATATGAAGTGTCCAGACGAGGCAAATCCACAGAGACAGAAAGTATTAATAGATTAGTGGTTCCTTGGAGCTGGGGGGTAGGAAGTGACTGCTAATGGGTATGGAGTATCATTTTAAGCTGATGAAAATGTGGAATTAGTGATAATGGTTGTAAAACATTGTGAATATACTAAAAACCACTGAATTTTATACTTTAAAGTAGAAGAATTGTTTGGCATGTAAATCATATCTCAATTTAAAAAAATATCCAGCCCTTGCACAGTCCAGTGCTGCCGACCTCCCTGAATGACAGAATCAGACAATTTCCTCAAGTGCTGGCCGGGAACCACTGCAGGGCAGTACCCGCAAGAAGACAGGATCCTTTTCCCCCAAGTATGTCTCTACATACTTTCTAGATATAGCAAGGCAAGGAAACAACTGTCCCCTTTTGTAACCTTTCAGTCTCATCTTCGGGTTTAGGATTTGCTACCTCTGCATCTACAAGAGTTTGGGCTCTGGGTAATTCTGCCTGGCTTTGAATTTCTGCTCACTCACCAACCATGTGACTTCATGCAAGTTACTTAAATTCTTTTAAGTTTCCTTCTGTGTAAAGCGCACATATTTTACCCACCTCACTAGGGTGGTGTAAGCATTAAGTTAGATAATGAACATAAAAGGCTTAACAACAGCACTTGGGGCAAAGTATTAATAAATACTCAATAAATGTTCGAGGTCACTTACTCTTCCCACAAATCCCTGAGTGCTACCATGCCGAAACTGTGCTACACACACATGGCTCCTGCCCTTATGAAACCTTCAGTCTGGGAGGGCAGATGGCCCCACTGTGCAATTGTGACAGAGTGACTGCTATGTAGGGAAATCCACGCTGACAGGGGAGCCCGTGGCTGGGGTGCTGAACAACAGAAATCTGGGAAAGCCCAGCTTCAGTTGGCTTCACCTTTCCACAGCAATTCTAAAGGACACCACGTTCTAGATGGCACTAAATCCCTACCTGAAATGGGTGTCTAGGGTTTGTGTGTCAGCATGATCTGTAGCCAAAGGCAAGCCAGGAACACGGCAAACTGGAGGCTCCTGCATGGGGCTTGGGAGTGGGTGGCAGTGCGGGAGGCTTTAGGTCACTGTTGTCGCTTCAGAAGAAAACCCAGGCTGGCAAGTTGGAAGGGGCTTTTCTGATTTGGAAGAAATGCATACATTTATATATATATAACCTTTACCAACAGAATCAATCACTCAAATACCACAGCAGTTTGGATGAACACAAACACTGTATTTGAAATCAGGGGTCTTGGGTGATGTTATCTTTCACTCATCATCCAGTTTATTCCTGTATCTTGCTTTGGTTGACCAATGACAAGAAATTCCTGATTTTCATAGATATGTGATTACAAATGGTAATATTTTGAACAACTACCATGTAGTCTCAGATGCTCAGTTAAGTTTGCCTCAAAGTTTAAAGGACAGAAGCAACTCTTATTTCAAAGTTGAAACTCTAACAATATTTAACAACTCTTGCATTTTTACTATAAATGGGGGAAGCATCCAAACTAACATAATACAAGATTACAAATCAACCCCAAACAGCCTTGCCTGGTATTTAACTGAGGTCAGCGTATCTGTACTGTATAAAGGTATTTATAAGCCACCCAGTCCCGTCCTCCTGCGGGACCCCTATTACAGCTATTCAGGGTTCCATAAGCAATCCTTCCGTGTCACCAAAGAAAATTGTGGCCAGGACAGGTGTTAAGTCAAAATAAAAGCTCATTACTACTTCACCTTTTTTATTTCTAAAAGTTGCAGGAGGACTTTCAGGGGGAATTGGGATAATGTATCAGTGAACTCTTGACTTCATAACTACAGTCATGTGTCACTTAACAATGCGGCTATATCCCAAGAAATGGGTCCTTAGGTGATTTCATCATTGTGCAGACATCACAGAGTGTACTTACACAATCCTAGATGGTATAGCCTACTACACACCTAGGCTATGTGGTTTGGCCTATTCTTCCTAGGCTATAGACCTGTATAGTTACTGTACGAAATACACATGGTAAATATTTGTGTATCTAAATATATCTAACCATAGGAAAAATGCAGTAAAAGTAGGGTAAAAAACATAAAAAATGGTGCACCTGTATAGGGTACTTACTGTGAATGGAGCTCACAGGACTGAAGTTGCTCTGGTTGAGTGAGTGAGTGAGTGAGTGAAGGTGAAGCCTAGGATATTACAGTACCCTGCTGTGGGCTTTATAAACACCGTACACTTAGGCTACACTAAACTGACAAAAATGTTTCTCTTTCTTCCCTAACAAATCACCCTTAGCTTACTCTAACTTTTTTACTTTATACCTTTAAATTTAACTGATTTTTAACTTTTGACTCTTTTGTAGTAACACTTAGCTTAAAACACAAGCATATCATACAGCTATACAAAAACATTTTCTTTATTTATATCCTACCCTATGAGCTTTTTTATAGTTCTAAATTTTTTTGTTTACTTTTTAATTTTTTTTTTTTGAGACAGAGTCTTGCTGTCATCCCAAC
>VBSM01002217.1:16590931-16646701 GCA_008086735.1 Cheirogaleus medius
CAGTAAAAAAAAAAAAGAAAAGAAAAGAAGAAAACTGACTAGTAAAATGTGACATCAACTGATGAAATAGAAATGTGAGTAGAAACAGAAGTTGTTTCTAAGAAAATGAAGATGAATGTTTGGAAAGCTTCTATAAGATCAACTGACGATTAAAACTGACAGTTTAAGAAATTGCTGTCAAAATAGGTATGGACAACACAATTATAAAAGACTGAACAGTCATAAAAATATAGTATCCTGTGCTCAGTTTGCTTTGCAAATATCCTTGCTCCACTTTAAAGAAACAAACACTAGAACACACACACTTACACATATATGATAATATCATATCGATATATTAATACTTACCAAAGATCAAGACCTGGGGAACTCAAACCAAGTTGGTTAAGAGACCGTCTAGTCTAGCATGCAGGCTGGGGTCATGAGTAAAATATAAATATGCTGAAAGGCATTACTGAACTCAGAGTAGCTTTTTATCATCAAATTTTGGAGTCTGACTGCTTGGATTATAATCCAAGTCACCACGTAAAAGCTGTGTGACCCTGGGTAAAATTTCTCAGCTTCCCTGAACCACTCCTTTTGTATCCACAAAACAGCTTAGACTTGGGCCTTGGCCACAGTAATTATTGGTGTTAATTATCATTGATTTTGTTCTTAGCACAACTACTGCTACCAAGTGGACACTCAAAGTCCAAAGGTGATAGGGGAGTGGACATGAAGGAAGTATTTTGCTATTTAAAATGAGTCTTCAAATTAAAACTTTAAAAGACTGGGAATCACTTTGTAAAAAAAACTGACCAGTAAAACGACACAATGATCTTAAGCCACAGAGTCTGCCCACCAAGAAAGGAAGGAAATAGACCCAAGAGCACTGGCAATTAAGGCCAAGGCCTAATGCCAGCATTGGTACTTTGAGGCCACACAAATATTTACTTTTTACTCTGTTCAAGAAAACAGAGGCCAGGCGTGGTGGCTCACGCATGAAATCCCAGCACTTTGGGAGGCCCAGGCAGGAAGATCACTTGAGCTCAGGGGTTCCAGACCAGCTTGAGCAAGACTCTGTCTCTACTAAAAATAGAAAAAAAATTAGCTGAGTGTGGTGGCACATGCCTGTAGTTCCAGCTACTTGGGAGGCTGAGGCAGGAGGATCGCACGAGCCCGGGAGTTTGAGGTTGCAGTAAGCCTGGATGATGCCCCTGCATTCTACCCAGGGCAACAGAGCAAGAAAAAAATGTAAGTCTTATCGAATTTGCTTAATGGAAAACACATTCTGGAGAAGTGTTTTTAAACAGGATATTGGATCAATATTTAAAAAACAATCCGCCTGAGACCTCCGTCTTTAAGAGACACCACACTTTTAGCACAAGTTGACGAAGTACCGATTTTGCCCTCCAGTTTTTGGGTGGACAAACAAAACTTCAGATCCCTAGAAGACCCTAAATGCATGCAACTTTAAATGCAGCAAGGGGAACAACATTCTCTTGGCAAAGCACTGCATTTAAGGAGTATACAGCAGCCTCTAGGTAAAACAATTGAAGGCTCACCTTAACAGCTTAATTAGGTAATGGCTGACCCAAAATAGAATTCACAGGAAATAAGGGCTTGTTGGAAACAAACAACAAATCAACATTAGTTCGGGAACAACAGTCAATAAAGAAAATCCATGGTTTCTTTATCCAAGAATTTAGAAGAAGAACTCAAGACTTCTCTTTATGATGAAATGTTTACTCCCAGCATACCTGGGTTCCTGGCCACTGGAGTCCAGCTGTTTGGCAGCTGTCAATCAAAACATTACAAAAGAACTGTGGCCCAGAACCAGGCCTGGGTACAGTCACAGGAATAGGGCCAGGATGCTGCTAAGATTCCTAAACATTTGTTGAGGACCAGCAGCCTTTCAGGTAGAGCAAGACATTTTTGTGTCATCTCCTGGATGTTTTGATGTGAAGAATCACTGGTGTGGAATTTCCTCCCAGCTGTACATTGCCACGTGCAGACAAAGATGTCTATGATGAGCAAATCAAATTTCAGTGAGATGCATCATTTTATTTGTTACTGGCAGAGATTTTTATTAGCGAATTCTGAGATAAAATCTTTTGTGAGATAAGATAATTTTGAAATAAAAATAACACACCAGGAATAACACACACCTTGCTGCTTTATAGGTGTTTGTGTGTCAGATTCTCTCACCGCAAGGCATGTTGCGTGGGAGCCTGCCATGTTCCTGTCTGAGTGTTTCAGATTATAAGCCTCAGTGGAGGGCCCAGTGTGGACCTCCCACTCCTCAGCTGCCTGTGTGTGCAGCGGGGAATTGCTGACTTTCAGCCCAAATGTCACTATGCCACTACGCTCGTTCCTCTCAGATGCCAAGCTCCCCTCCAGACCAGCTCCCTCCCAAAAACCTGGCTTGGTCTTCTCCCCTCATCCTTCCTCAGTTCTGAGGTCTTCACAGACAGCTACCAAATCCCTGTGATCTCAGGTCCCTGAGCAAGCTTCATGTCCTCTCTCACACCACACATCACCCTAGTAAGTCCCTGCCTAATATGTGTGTCCTCACAAGTGGGTGCAGCTCCCTGACCACAGGCCAGGGTTCCCCAGTGTCTCTGAGCTCATCAGGTAGTGAGTTCAAAGTAGGTAACTCACCAACATTGAACTGAATTTATGTAAACATCTCTCGAAAGAAATAACTACCTGAAGTCCCCAAAGCATGGCCTGGCTCTATATGTCACTGATACTAAAGAGCATACGAGGCCTTGTCAGATGCCCCATCTGCGGAGGACAGCCATAGTCTCTTACTCTGTCTGCCATGGACTCCAGGCCCCATCCTGTCCGGAGTCCAGGGCGCAGCGGTAGCAGAGGGGTGAGGTCAGCCAGCTGCGTCATGTCGACATGACGCGTAGGCACAGTGCGTCAGCCCCAGAATTTCTTACATGCCTCTGTGCCTATCTTCTAGGAATCTCAGAGCATTTCAAACAAGCCAACTGCCGAATCCTCACACTATCCCAAACATGGGCAAGTCTTGCCCGTTTTTACCTCTAAAAGGCCTCCCATCTCCACCCACTTCCCCATCTCCCCAGACACTGTCCCTATTGGGCTGAACCTGCAATAGCCTTTTCACTCAATTTGTAGGACCCACTCCACGCAGCCCCCAGTAGCCAGAACACCTGGTAAGAGGTCATTTCATCAACCTCTGCTGCTAACCCTCCTGCTGTTAAAAGAAAAGCCTGAGAGGCCCCACCTGACCTGGCTGTGCAGTCTCTCCACCTAGAACAGAAGCTCCACGTGAGCAGGGACTTTCAGGGACTTGCTCTCCACTTTATTTCCAGAGTCTCACCTAGAACCTGGTACCTAGTGAGACCCTCAAAAATGTCTATTGGATGAATGAATGAATAAGAAAGGAATGGATATCCCCTGGGAGAATCAATACTATTAAACCCCCCAAAGAACCTTGAAATCAGACACAAGTGAACCCAGCATTTTTTTTTTTTCTTGGAGACAGGGTCTCACTCAGTCGCCCAGGCTAGAGTGCAGTGGTGTAATCACAGCTCACTGATTCTATAGGTCACTGATACTAAAGAGCATATGAGGCCTTGTCAGATGCCTCACTGCAACTTCAAACTCCTGGCCTCAAGCAATCCTCCTGCTTCAGCCTCCCAGAGTGCTAGGATTACCGGCGTGAGCCACCATGCCTGGCCTGGTTCAGCTTTCTGGAAAAACAAAAGCAACATCTTTCCCTTTAGTGAAATGAAGCCGGAGTTGTGAGACTTCCCTTCATTCACACTGTCTTCTTTTAGGGATCCACCACAGTTCTATTACTGACCATCTTTCTCTCTGGAAACAACCCAGAGCTCCTTGGCTCATAAAACTGGAACCTGGCCTTGGATTCCAGCCCAAGGCCCAGACTCACGTTTAAGGGGCTGGGTAGAGGAGCCCTGACCCTCTGGATTGGCTCTGCCACTGGCCCCAAGACCCGTCCTTTGCAGGCACAAAAGCAGGAAGGAAGCAGAGGCCTCCAGAGGCCTGACACAGTCTCAGGGGTCGGGGAAAGCCCTTCTTCTCCCCAACACCCTGATACCTGGCCAGCTTAGGACATAAGACAGGGAGGAAATGTGGGCGGGCTGGGAGTCAGAGGCAGTGGAAGGACACAGAGTTTGCGAAGAGACACACCCAATCTCTCTGCTTTGAAATTAGACAAATGCCTGGCTTCAAATCCTGGCTCCAACATCTCCATTTCTTAAGGTCACATGGATGCTATTTAATCTCTCTGAGCCTCAGTTTCCACAGCTGTCAAAACAGATTTCACAATCTCTACTTTAAGAGAATTTGCTGGGCATTTTGCCCCTAGATGTTAAGAGTGGCTGTATCCACCCACCCTTCGATCTCCCAAGATGGGCCTATTGTTCATATGAGAAAAATACAACTATCTATCAATCATGCTCTGTGACTTCCCCAAAAAATCTGGTTTACCAGACTGTTTTGATGTGGAGCCATACAAACTGATCCACATTTACTTAACTCTGTTAAGTAACAGGGCCAAGCTGATTCTTGAATTTAGCTTATGTATGTACACAGCAGGCATTCAATACATATCTTTCAATGACTGAATCAAATGACAAGATGGGTTATGTTTATGTTGATTCTACTAATCAAGTCTAAACTAAAACCTCTTTCTTCACTTGCAGTGTATGCTGTTAGGCACTAATCCACCTTATGCTTTGATATTGCAGACATGTAGCAAGAAAACAAATTTAAACCATTACAGGACTAAAGACTTTGATGCTCCAGTTCCCTTCTGATGTAGGCTATGGGGAGAATGAGCAACTGGGATGTTAAATCTCCTTATTTCTTTCGGATATTATCTATCAGCTCCCTGAGGATTTATACACTGTTACCAAAGAGACTTTTCAAAATGGAATGCCTCCCCTGCAAAAAAATAACAACTAAATATTAACCAATTTTCATTCCAGAGGTGGACTATCACCAAATTTTGCAAGCATATTTAGCAGAAGCATTCCTCTTTTAGTCTTGCTCCATAAATACTGAACAAGGAAGAACATTGCCTAAGACTGAGATTTGGCAAAAGAATCTAATGAAACCTGTCAGCTCTGTGCCACCAGCATGGCGTGTCTGAAGGCTCCTGGTGACTGGATGACCATCTAACTGCACTGTCCTACCTCAAGCTTCAAGTGCAAAACAGTTTCTTGTAACTCATACGTGCTTACCCACCAAAGCAGCAGCGTCGCCGGGCAAGAAAGGACTCTACACTCCCATCCCATAGAGGTAGCCTTTTTAGCTGAAGAAAACATATCTACTAAAGCAAATGCACAGAAAGGAAAACTAAGAGCCAGCTATGCCCTTAGCAAAAGAATTGCCCAAGGGTATCTTTAAAATGTCCTTACAATGGATTTAATTTAAGAAACTGTGACTGGCACACAATTTGGGAAATGCCTTTGATGAGGCTGAGCGTGGGGCACCTAACCAAGAGACCGAATAAAGGTGTGTGCTTATAAAACACAGCACATTGGCAAAGAGCATGGGTCTAAAGTCAGGTCTGGGTCTCAGTCCCAGCTGAGTCACTAATGAGCTGTGTGACGGAGGCAAGTCATTTAACTTCTTCGGTTTTAGTTTCCTCACCCAGAGATGGAGAATCTTAATTAAAAGCAAGTATTGTCTACTTTCCAGAGTTACTGAGAAAAATCAAATGAATGTGAAAGCTGTTGGAAAATACAAAGGCGTACCCAGAAGTCAGGGAACTCTTCTATTGTATGTATATGTGTATGCAAATAAGAGCCACCTGGAAAATTACTTTCATCCATTCTTGCTCACACTGAATGTATTTCCTCTTACTAATGTAGGGAACAACTGGAATGTGAGACATTTCTGTGAAGCAGGAGGAACACGCAGCTCTTGGAGAATGGGCGCTGCTGTCACTGAGGACGTGTGATCCACTTTGTGACAGCTTTTGGAGGACAGTCACACAGGCAAATGCACCCATCCCAGCTCTGCAGGGGATCAGACCCTAAGCCTATTATTTCATGTTTACCAGGTACTAACAATATGCTAGGCGTGTCCAGAATACTGAATCCATTGTGATCAGGCAAAAGGAACCACCATCCCTCAGGACAACAAATGTGGCCAATGGACATACGGGTCACCTTCCCAGTCATTTACAGGTACTCCCTTCTACACCCTAATGGGTTTGGTAAGCTTTTCCTACACTCTCATCTGAGGACAGCAGTTAAATGTCTTCAACAAATCATCAGCCCTGTAGAAAATCCAAAGAAGAAAACAGGATAACCTTAACAAGTCCACACTGGAAAAGAGTTGCAAGCTGTCTTCCTCAGCACTCTGCGGGGAGGAGCTGACTCCAGGCTGGCTGTTTCTGCTCTCTCTCATTTGCTGCCCCTGCTTATATGTCCTAGAAGCTGGATCAGCCCCTCAAACCCCGGCCAGAAAGAACATCATAGGGTTGAATAACTATAGGGATGATCAAAACAATCAAAAGAAAACAAAGTACAGTTGTCCCTTGGCATTTCCAGGGGACTGGTCCCAGGACCCCCTGCCATACCTAAATCCACAGATGTTCAAGTCCCTGATGTAAAATGGCATAGGATTTACATATAACATACGTATATCCTCTTGTATACTTGAGACCATCTCTAGATTACTTATACTACTATTATATTACAAACACTATGTAAATAGTTATATTGTATTGTTTAGGGAATAATGACAAGGAAAAGTCTGTACATGTTCAGTACAGATGCAAGCATTCGTTTTTTTCCCAAATATATTTTTATCCACAGTTGGTTGAATCTACAGATAGGGAGGGCCAAGTGTACCTGGAAAGCTCTGCACAAAATCACCCACCTTGCCAGAAAAGCCGGTACAGGGGGAGGGGCTGTAAAGAGAAACCCAGAGGGACAGCTGATTGCCTAATACCTAGTACAATGGTTCTCAAACTTCAGCGTATATCAGAACCACCTGGAGGGTGTGTTAAAATACAGAAACCCAGAGTTTCTGCGTCAGTAGCAGATGCTACTGGTTCAGGGGAACACACTTGAAAAACTACTGACATAGTAAATGGCCAAGGGCTGCCCAGTCTGTCAGTCCCACTGGCACAACTTCTGATCCTAATCCATCCCCCCCTCCTAAATTAAGCCATCAGAAAACTCATAATCGGAATTAAACAGCCATGTCCCTCCCTTCCTCTCCTCTCCCCTTTTTCCATTCATAAACCATGCTGATATGGATGAAGATAACAATTCTCAAGCCATTTCTCATAAATATTTCCCAGGGCTAAGTCTAGCTCTCACCTGTGCACAAAATGATTTTGCAAAGGGAGTGCATTAGGATGCAAAACATAGGACACAGCAGTGCAGGACAAACACTGGAGGGTTCCCTTGGTCCAGTTCTCTGACCCAGTGCGTAGTCCTTCTCTCCTCAGTGACAAGAGCGTGCCACTGGGTCAGTGCCAGGGAAACGCTGTGACCAGCTTCTCTCCTCACTAATTCATCCTGATGATCTGCCACCAAGCACTGTGATTTCCTGCCGAGAGTTCACTCCATGACACCAAACTGCTGCCCCATCAACCTCACCAACAACCCAGTGCAAAGAAAAGCAAGTAGCCACAAACACTGCACCTCTGGTGGGTAGAAGGGCAAAATTCCTCAAGACCATGATCACAGCACTTATGGCTTGGAAAGGACCATTGCAAATGTTTCTTTCCTTCCTAAAGCTTTGCATTATACAGTACACTATTTTACTAACAGCGGGAGTTACTGCCACAATAATATTGGTTTGTTTTAATGGGAGGGCTCACGGAAGTTCCTACAGAGAGCAGTGTTGTGAATAATGTCAACACTCTGTGATAAGAGCCTATCCTACAAGTTTCTTCTCCTTTTGTTCAAATGGGAAAATCTGGCCAATATTCATATTCTCTCTCTCTCTCTCTCTCTCACACACACACACACACACATACATACACACACACAGTCAGCTTTCAGCTTGGACTTTCCTGGCTATGGGACAGGAGAGGCTACACACAGTTGGGGCTGCAGTTGTGGGGCTAAAAACTGACTTCAGGTTAAATAAGGAAAAAGAATGCAGAGTGATTCATTCACAGTGTATGTGTTTGCAAATACCTGGTCATTAAGATGATTTTGTGCACACAGATAAGCATATTTGATGGAACAAACGTGATTTTCCCTCCCATTAATAAAAAAATCCAATTAACTCTTTTTCACAAGCAAAACTGTGCACCATTTCCCAGGCTCTCAGTGCCTAACTTGGAGTAAATCCTATGAAGTCTTGTGAGCCAAATAACATTCTCCAACCACCAACAACCAGCAACACAACATCCAAATATCCCCAAATTATGAACCAGATAATCTCAGATATAGCACACTCAAGACATGTGCCACCAGCTCAAACAGCTGTATTCAGAAAATTCTGGAGCAGAAGAACCCACCCTAAGGTGACAATATTGGATGGACCCTCAAGAACACTGATTAAATACTCTTGTCCCCACCCTACTCCCAAAAGAATCCACTCATTTGCATCCTCAAATAAGGCCACACAAAAACTGCCCTAACACCCAACCCCTTGGTGGCTCCTGTCCTCACCTATTTTCCAGGAGCGTCATGCACACCACCTCTCGCACACCGGGGTTGTTGGCCTTCTCCACCGAGCAGCCCTGCAAGTTCCAGGTGGCCAGCCTCAGCACAGGCCGTCCGTCCCGCGTGCCTCCAAAAGCCTCCACGGAAGGCCGAGTGGAGATGATCTGCGTGGGCCCCCCCGGCGGCAGGTCCAGGTCCTCACTCTGCAGGCTGAGCGAGGTGGGGCTGGGGTGAGGCTTGGCGGTGAAGGTCAGGCCCCCGTTGGTGTGGGTGGATGGGGGCCTGGACCTCTCGGCAAACACCTGGTGCCGTATTCTGTCCAGGAAGGCGGCACTGATGCCATCCATCCTCACCAGGTCCTCCACGCTGCGAAAGGGCCCGTGCTCGCGGCGGAAGTCCACGATGCTGAGGGCCATCTTTTCCGAGAGGCCTCGCACACTCATGAGCTGAGCCGGGGTGGCCGTGTTGATGTTGACACGTGGGGTGAGGGGTACGGAGGTGGCCAGGTGGTGAGGCTGCTGCTCCGCCAGCAGGTCCCTCCGCAGGGAGCTGGGAGAGTGCTGTGCGGAGCTGCCTTTGCTGCTCACGCAGATCTCAAACTTGACCTGCTCCAGCTTGGTGGCGCCCACCCCGCTGACCAGTGCCAGGTCCTCCACCTTCTTGAAGCCACCGATGTATTCTCGGTACTCCACGATGCTGCGCGCCACGGCACGTGTCACCCCAGGCAGGGTCATCAGCTCCTCCTCCGTGGCTGTGTTGATGTTGAGCCGCTCCTGATTCACCAGGATATTGCTGAAGTTACAGGCCGCGCTGAACTTGCGACTATGGGACAGGTCCGAGGGGTCCCTGGGAATGGAGCGGTGGCAACCCAGGGTGCTCCCCATGGTCGGCCAGGATCTGGGGTCCAGGAAGGCCTCACCACCGCAGAAAAACTCTCCAGCTAGCGTGGAAGCCCAGTATACCCTACCAGCACAGAAGAATAGAAGGTGCAAGATTTAGGGACTGAAGATGCCACAAACCCACACCAAGTCTTCTATGCTCAGGGTGTCCAAAATTACCTTCCACTTGGCTATCTAGAAAATAAATTAATAAACACACAAATCGAGTGAGTTAATCAATTTGTATTAGTAATCCCTACCTAGCGCTGGAGTTAGCATCCAGGAGTTCGGGGCTGGTGGTTGCCCGTGAGCCCCTGAAAACGCAGACACAGTGAATATGAACGCATGTGGAATTTCCTCTGGGGACGTCCGGTTTTTATCATATTGGGGTCCAGAAAGGCCATGAGCCGCTTGTCTTAGGAAGAGACCCATCCCTGTCCGCTTCACGGCTCTCCTCCCGGCCACCGCCTCCCTCAACTCTGGCAGCGCTGGGGTCATCTGCCTACTTCGGTCACCCCCACCCGGGCTCGGACAAACGGGAGGGAGGCAATCCCCAGCCCCACCCCCACCCGTGCCTGACACTCAGCGCCACCTGCAACTTGGGAACTCCGTGCTCATAGGTGCGGGCACCGAGACGGGGGTTATCTACCCCCACCCGAGCCGCCGCAGGTCCCCGCGACCCACCTTTCGGCCGCTCTGCCTGGACGTCCGTCCCTCTTCCACCTGCGGTTCGGAAGCCCGAGCGAGCCCGGGACAGCGCGGGCCCCCTGCCTCCGGCCCTGCCGCCCGCGCGGGTGCGGGTCAGTGGTCGGGCCCCGGGAAGCCTCCCGGCCGCCTCGGTCCGCGCGTCCCGGCTCTTACTGCGGGAGAAACTCTCCCGGAGCGGGCAGAAGCCGCAGGGCTGCTCGGGGGCGGCGGCAGCGGCGGCGAAATGCGGCCGCCCAGGCTGCACCAAGACTTGCGGCGGCACCGGGACTCGCGGCGTCGCCGCAGCTGCGTTTATCCGGGCAGAAAGTCCTGCGCCCAACTCGGGAGCGGGATCCGCCAGAGCGCGTCCGGACCCCGCACGAGCGCCGCGGCTCCAGCTCCAGTCGGTGTCAAAGCCAAAGTCCCGGCCGAGCCGCCCGCGCCTCGGCAGCCAGCGCGGCCACGCCTCCTTCGCGGGGCACCTCCCCCCGGGACTCCCGGGGCACGTGGGGGCGGGGCCCGAGCGCGGGGCGGGGCCTGGCTCAAGGGGGTGGGGAGCGGAACTGAGAGCGCGGGGCGGGGCCTGGGGCGCGGGGGCGGGGCCACGGAGTGCGCGGACCGGCCAAGGCGCGAGCGGGCGGAGCGCGGACCCGAGGTCTCGTGCCCGGCCTGGGAGCGCGGGGCGGGGCTTAGGGACCGAGGGGCGGGGCCGGCGCCGCGACGGCGGGGCGGGTCAGTGGAAGGCGGTCTCGGGTCTGCTCTCCCGAGCCAGGGTTGCCGCCCGGGACCCCGGGCTGGTTGTGCCGGGAAGAGGCTGTGAACGTCGCCAGTGGCGAGACCTGCCAGCTGCTTTTCGCCCGTGTTTGCGGCGTGGGGACGAAGGTCGGGGCAATCTCTGTGAGGGGGGCATCCCTGCGGGTCCGAGGGCTAGCTCATTTTTGTAGAACGTTCCAGAGGAGATTGAATGAGATCTTCTTAATTTCTACCCACACTTTAGACATTCTCTTTTCTAACACTAGCGTAGCACCCTTGCTCTACTCAGATGTCCTTTAATAGCGCCAGCGACTCCCTGGGCACGCGCCACCTCCCGTGCGTTCGCATAGGTCAAATGCAGCGCTGGGGCTTTGCACACGTAGCGCTCTGAGTGCATCAGCGTGTGTTTCTGTGAGTATTCAATCTAATCATTACGACGGGTGGAAATGCTGTTAGGAAATGGAGGCTGTTTCCCAAACCTCGGAACGGTTTTTGGATCACACTGCTAAATGACAACGTAGTTAACGATTAGAGTCTGCTGCATTTCAGTGACTACCTAGCTAGAGTATTCGATAAAACAAACCGTGCAGTGACACCGCTGAATACTTTAGCCCTGGCAGTTTAGTGTTCTCTGAAGTTTCATCCTCAACCAAGGTGACCAACGCATCTGCTTTCAGTTCCAGGGAATGGGTCACCAAAAATAGTAACTCTCAGGGAAGGCCGAAGGCAGGTCAGATGTGAACTGAGCGGCCGCCCAGGCTTGGCAAAATGCTATCTTTCTGAGGCACATTCCCCTGCGCTGTGTATTAGTCGCGAAAACAAAGCCAAACTAGCGTAGACAAGAAGGGAGTTTTCCAGGCTCCCTGTGGCAAAGTTAAGGAATAGAACCTACAGCCCAAACGATGTCTTCAGGACATGGTCAGACTGTTGTCCTCATTTTCAGGCATTCTGTTCTCACTTTGGCATGGCAAGAAGGTCCCCCTCCCCACCACCCTCCCCGCCCAAGCACTAGGCTACATGTGCCACTCACTGAAGTCCTGTTGTGGTAAGGGGAAAAAATTGTTTAAGACAGGCAGGAAACTCCTTTTAGAGGAGAGAAAAGTCTTTGTTCAGCAGAATGCCGTGCTGGGTGGTGTGGCTATGGAAGGACAGACTGAGGGCATGGCCACATGGGCTAGAAGCAGAAAAATCACACATTTTGTCATCCAAACAAGGAGGTTAAGAGGGGACAGTATTATTAATTTCACTGGAACAACAGAAATAATCTGGTTTCATTCTCCATAAACATAAGTATATACTCTCCCTTGATAGAAATGCCAAGAGTTAGCTAAACCAATGTGCATAAAAAACAAAACAAAACAAAAAAACTCAAATATACGAGATGGCTGAGTTTAAAATGACTGACCCTACCAAATGTTGGTGAGGATATAGAGCAACTGAAACTCTCATACATTGCTGGTGGACATATAAGATGGTACAACCACTTTGGAAATCACTTTGGCAGTTTCTTAAAAAATTAAACATACACCTACCATATGACTCAACCATTCTATTTATAGTTATTTACCATAGAGAAAGGAAAGCATGAAACCCAAAGACCTGAATGTGAATGTTCATAGGAGCTTTATTTATTATAGCCAAAACAAAACAAAACAAAAAACTCAAATCTGCCAGTAGATGAATGAACAAATTGTATTATACCCCTATAATGGAATGCTGCCCAGCAATAAACTATTTATGCACATAGCAACATTGAAAAATCTCAAAATCATTACACTGAGTGAAAAAAGCCAGGCAAAAAAAAAAAAAGACAATATTTTTCTGATTCCATTTATGTAAAACACTAGAAAAATACAAGCTAATGAAATTATAGAGAAAGCAGATCGAGTGGTGGCCTGGGGATGGGATAGAGGGAGGAATGGATTTAAAAGGGCACAAAGAAAATTTTGGAAGTTGATGGGAATGTTGTTTGAGAGGTGACAGTTTCATGGGTGTATGTGTATCAAAACTGATAGAATTGTGTACTTTAAGTATGTACACTTTTGTGTGCCTCAATTATACCTCAATAAACTTTTAAAAATATTTTTAAAATTTTTTAAAATGCTCTTTGACCATAAAAAGAAAGACAGGATTTTTTGGGGGGTGGGATAGGTAATCTAGGGTGGAAATGAGGAGGTTGAAGGGGGTGAAGGGGCCCAAGAAGAAGTTGAGGCAGCAGCCAACAGAAGACCAGTGAACATGCCCCAGTTTGGGCTGGGTGCCCAGGAAAGGGGGTCCCAGAGGCCTTTAAGACTGCTGGCGTCCCACAGTCTACTTTCCCTCTGATGTAGCCCCCCACCCCCACCCTTACTCCACTCACAGACTGAATCTTTATAGGATACAAACTGGCCTTGGACCAGGCTGTTTCGGGGAATGAGGCAAAGGAGCTGACTCTCTCTGAGTACACTAAGGACACGGAGAAGGGGACAGCTACAATGCGAAAGGTGGGAGGGAGAAAGCTCCAGGATTCACTGGAAGCAGAAAATCAGAATGTGAAGAGACCCAGGGAAAAGTCTGACTTTCAAGAATTCTTGTTGAGATTGGGCAGTTGGCTGGGGGTCCCATCACACAAAGAATGGGGGGTCGAGCCCATTATATTTGCCCCTTAAAGGACACTAGGGCCCCTGCTGACAGCTGAGTTACATGAGGATGTCAAAGGGCAGGGGTTACATCACTCCAGCCAAATGCCCCTTACCCTGACCGAACAGTTATCACTGGGACCTGGTCAGAGAGGTCTGAGGTCACTGGCCTTGTGCTTCTTACTCAGCAGCTTCAAAGGAGATTCGGGAGCAGGGGGAGGTGGTGGGAGAGAAGAAAGGAAAGCATTTGTCAATTTTCAATTTCAACACCACGGTGCTAGGCACTGTGTCTCCTGTGAGGAACAAATTCCTGATCCTTCTCTTCCCAGAGCTGAAGGGCCAGCAGGACTGCAGACACTAAATCAGTGCGAGCAGTGCCCGCTGGAATACAGGGGAGAGGAAGAGAAGATGGCTATGAATGACAAGTGACTTAGTCTGAGGACTTCCTGGGAAGTGAGGGTTAAGAGAATTTTGAAAGATAGGCTGGCTGGGCATGTGGTGGCTTACACCTGTAATCCTAGCACTCTGGGAGGCCGAGTTGGGAGGATCACTTGAGGTCAGGAGTTCCAGACCAGCCTGAGCAAGAGCAAGACCTCATCTCTACTAAGAGTATAATAGCAAAAATTAGCCAGGTGTGGTGGTGCGTGCCTGTAGTCCCACCTATTTGGGAGTCCAAGGCAGGAGGATTGCTTGAGCCACGGAGTTTGAGGTTGCTATGAGCTATGATGATGCCACTGCACTCTACCAGGGCGACAGAATGAAACTCTGTCTAAAAAAAAGAGAGAGAAAGAAAGATAAATAGAGAAATGGTACAAAGAGTGTTACCATGAGTAAATACAATGGAGTGTGATTGCTGGATCACGTGGTAACAGCATGTTTTGTAAGAAAGAGTTTTGTAAGAAACTGCCTACTCTCTTCCAAAGTGGCTGTACCATTTTGCGTTTCCACCAGTAATGAGTGAGAATTCTGGTTGCTTCACAATGGTGTTGTCAGTGTTTTGGATTTGGGCCATTTTATTAAGTGTGTAATGCTATTTTCTTGTTGTTTTAATTTGCAATTCCTGAGGACATGTGCTGTGGAGCATCTTTTCATGTGCTTAATTGCCATTCGTATATCTTCTTTGAGGTGTCTGTTAAGGTCTTTTGGCCATTTTTCAATCAGGTTGTGCATTTTCTTTCTGTTGAGTTTTAAGAATCTTTGCATATTTCAAATGATAGTCCTTTATCAGATATCTCTTTTGCAGTTTTCTCCCTGTCTGTCTTGTCTCTCTTCTCTGATCAGTGCCTTTCACCTAGCAGCAGTTTTAATTTTAATGAAGTCCAGCTTATCAATTCTCTCTTTCAGGGATCGAGCCTTTGGTTTTGCATCTAAAAAGTCATCACCAAACCAAAGGTCACCTAGATTTTCTCGTATGTTATCTTCTAAGAGTTTTATATTTTATATTTAGGTCTGTGATCTATCTTGAGTTTTTTATGAAAAGTGTAAGTTCTGTGTAGAGATTCTTTTTTTTTTTTTTTATTTAGGTGTTCGGTTTTTCCAGCATGATTTGTTAAAGACTATCTTTTCTCTGTTGTATTGCCTTTGATCCTTTGTCAAAGATCAGTTGATTCTATTTATGTGGATCTATTTCTGGGCTTTCTATTCATTCTACTGATCTATTTGTCTATTTTTACACAAGTATCACACTGCCTTGATTATTGTAGCCTTAGAGTAGACCTTGAAGTTGGGTAGTATCAGTCCTCCAACTTTCCTTCTTCAATATTGAGTTGGCTATTCTGTGTCTTTTTTCTCTCCATATACACATTAGAATGAGAGTGTCTGTATCTATAAAATAACTTGCTGAAATTTTGATTGGGATTGTGTTGAATCTATAGACAAAGTTTGGAAGAATTTGACAATATTGAGTCTTTCTATCCATGAACATAGAATGTTTATCCATTTATTTAGCTTTATTTTATTTCTTTTATCAGAGTTTTTTTTCTCATATAGATCTTATACATATCTTGTTAGATTTATACCTAACTATTTCATTTTGGGGTGCTAATGTAAATGGTATTGTGTTTTTAATTTCAAATTCCATTTGTCATTGCCAGCATGTAGGGAAGGGATTAAGTTTTATATATTAACTTTGTATCCTACAACTTTGCTATAAGTGCTTATAAGTTCAAGGAGTGTTTTTGGTCAATTGTTTTGCATTTTCTACATGGAAATCATGTCATCTGTTTTTATTTCTTCCTTCTCAATCTGTATGCCTTTTATTTCCTTTTCTTGTCTTATTGTATTAACTGGGACATCCAGTACAATGTTAAAAAGGAGGGATGAGAGAAGACATCATTGCTTTGTTCCTAATCTTAGCAGAAAAGCTTCTAGTTTCTCAAAATTAAATATAATATTATCTGTGGGGTTTTTTTTTTAGATATTCTTTAACAAGTTGAGGAAGTTGTCTTCCATTCCTAGTTTGCTGAGAAGTTTTTTTTTTTTTAATCATGAATGGATGTTGGATTTTGTCAAATGCTTTTTCTGCATTTTTTTGGTATGATCATGTGGTTTTTCTTTTTTAGCTTGTTGATGTGGTAGACTTTTGAATGTTAAACCAGCCTTGCATACCTGGAATAAGTCCTGCTTGGTTGTGTTGTATAATTCTTTTATACATTATTGGATTCGATTTGTTAATATTCATTTGAGGATGTTTGCATCTATGTACTTGAGATATATTGGTTTGTAGTTTTCTTATAGTAATGTGTTTGTCTGGTTTTGGCATGAAGTTTATGCTAGTCTCATGGAATGTGTAAAGGAAGTAGTCCCTCTGCTTTTATCTTCTGGCAGAGGTTCTAAAGGATTGGTATAATATCTTCCTTGAATGTTTCGTAGAATTGACCAGTGAATCCACCCAGACATGGTGCTTTCTGCTTTGGAAGGTTATTAATTATTGATTCAATTTCTTTAGTAGATATAGGCCTATTCATATTGTCTATTGCATATATTTTTCAGGTTTTTTCAAAATGAAGGTTTTAAACAGAATTTAATTGATACTTTTCCATGATGATGAACTAAATAAAGAGAACTGTGAAAAAATTTTCTCCATTTAAGCTCCACTTGCCTGCTTGCAGATGTGCTAACCTGTTTGCCAAAGGATCACGTCTGCTAATAGAAATGGAGAGACCTAGTTCTTCTGGTCAGATATATGGATATTGGTGAAGAAGCAGCTTCCAATCATTCTTACGTGCAAACTTGCATCTGTTTTGGTTTCACAAGATGGCTTAGCATCAGCCCCTGAAATAGAGCTTGACACCACTTAGAAACAGAAACTTCCATTCACAAACTCCACAGGACCCAGGAACCTCCTTTAAAGTTCATAGTCTACTGACTGATATATCATTTCATTTCATGACTGATAATTGAAGACTTTTGTCATTTCCCCAACATCTTAAATCCCTTTCCAATTGGCATTTTATTTCTTATGGTGCATTTGGCTGGAGATCATTGTGGCAAAGCCCCAAGGAAATGAGGTGACTTCATTTACAGTAACAAAATGGAGACCGTTTACCATCACAGGCACTGTGTTGCCCCTCCCACCTTCAGAATTATTATTACAGAAAATAATATTCATTAATTTTTAAAGGGGATGTGATTATTACCCTCACACTTAGGAAACCAAACTCCTATTTGCTTTATTCATTTCCTCTAAAAAGCACCATTTCCAGTTAGTTTGAGACTTCTACTTTTTCACAGAACAGTTTATTTCTTCTTGTTTACTGAATTTGAGGGTTTATGAAATGTTCTTCTTGGTAGTCTATTACTTTGTTTTTTGAATACCTAATTAAGAGCCTTCTGTCAGCAGAAAAGGAAGTGAAACAACTATTCCTACTTTGTAACAAGTCAGGGACCTGCACATCTGGGGGTGGGTTGAGCAGGGGGCCCTTTAACCTGGCCATGGGCCAGAAGAATGGAGCACTGCTGCTAGAGCTGGGGGGCATGGGGGAAAGCTTTCTTATACCCAGAAGCAGCAGGTAGACTTCACCTGCCCTGCTTCCTGCTTCAGACTCACCTGGCAGCAGCAACAGCCTGGTCCCCGCTGTGGACACCCTCCCCTGTTCAAATCATGATGCCCTTTTCAGATTCTCCCCTTCTCTTCCCTTCCAGGGTTGCATTGGTGGTTTTTTTTTTTTTTTTTTTTTTTTTTCAGCCACTTTTCTCCTAAATATTGGAAAACTGAAGGCCTGGTAAGACTGGCCTCTGACCCCATATCCCTGCTTCCAGGAATGGCTCCCCTGAGAAATAAGCTCAAAGGCTTTGCAGAGCATCCCCCGAGTGTGATCCGACAGTGGTGAGGACAAAGGTCTTAGGAGGCCCTGGACATGTGGACTTGGCATTAAATATGGTTGAACCACTCCGGGGAGAATTTCTTTCTTTTCATATCTCTGTCAGTCTGAGAGCACCGATGAGAAGCTCTCCGTTTGAGGCCCTGTGACCATATACATTCCCTAGAGAAAACCCTGACCTCAGGCACGGAATCTTGGCAGGCATCAGTATCTAGCTAGAAATTAATTATATTGTTTTCCTTTTGTTGTTGTTGGGTTTTGGTGTTTTTTGTTGTATTTTTTTTTAGATACTTTCTATTAATGGCAAAAGATACTGCTGTTCCATATATAGTCCTGCATTCCCATGCACAAAGGGTGCTCAGAGATAGCAACATACCATGGAGGTGAATGAGAAAGTCTGCAGTGTGAAGATCGTGTCTTAACCTTGGTGGCACGGTAAGAATCCCCCGGGGTGCTTGTCAAAACCCCAATGCCCAGGCCCCTCCCCACACCAGTTCCATCAGAAACTCGGGGTGGGGTCTAAGTGTGGGCGTTTGTTAAAGCTCCAGATGACTCCAGTGCAGAGCCAAGCCGGAGAACCAGTGTTTTAAACTGATGCCAAGTCTGCAGCAGGATCAGCATCTGGGACATGGATGTGCTAATGGCCAGGTCAACCACAGTCATAAAATCTTAGTCTAAAGAACTATAGAACTGTGGAGCAGGAGGGGGTCTGAGAGCTCTGAGTCCAGATCCTCATGTTATTGACAAGGAAACCGAAGCCCAGAAAGGCTAAGAGCTTCCTTGCTGGGAGTCACTCCCTAGGGGCCCAGGATGGGGCCCCAGGATCATGCTGCCTCTCTGGTGGAGGCAATCGCCTCAATTGTGAATTGATTCTGAAGGAAACTACAATCGTTTTGAGGAATAAGCTAAAGACCCAAAAAATTAGAAGATTGGTTCTTTAATCCACAAAGTGGGTAGGGAACAAGTTGTAGGGAGCCCAAGAGGCACCATGGACATTCCTCGATGTATGTTCTGTGGTTGGAAACTGCAGGATTAGACAAATTGAGATGAGTTTCATCACTGCAGGACTTCTCAGGGCCTTGAATTTACTAGTGTGCATAGGGAATCTCCAAGAGGATAAGGTACGGGTAGTACTTATTTGCCCTTTTATGTGGAACATTTCACAGGACTAGCCTTTTTGGGGGAAATACTAGGGAGATACAATCTCTAGAAGCTCCGACCAACTCTATCCCTCCTATCCTACTTTGTTTTTCTTAATTGCATTTATCACTTACATATTTGCTTATTGCCTGTGTCTTTCTCACTGAGCTTGAGGAGAGGAACTTCGGCTTCACTGCTATATCCCCGCACCTCCAACAGTGCCTAACCTGTAATAAATATCTGTGAAAAGGACCGAATGGGCAGCCTCTTAAAACACAAGTAACCATGACTAGTTACCTTGTGGGACTCCTTCTGTTCGTGACTGTAAGTCTCTCACCACAGCTTTTTGCTCAATTTGGGAGTCTGTATGCTGTAGAGAACCTGGGGACAGTTGGGCTAATGTCCAGGCTTTGGCACTAATTAACTCTGTGACCTTGGGCAAGGCGACTGACTTTCCTGGGCCCCATTTTTCTCATGTAGTAAAACGAGTGGACTGGATTAGGCAAGCTCTAAATGCCCTTCTCAGTTATTGTATGACAAGTAGTTAAATTAATATCTGGTATAATTGGGGGTTTTTCTATTTCTCCTTGAAGTTCTATCAGTTTTTGCTTCATGTAGTTTGAAGCTCTGTTATCAGATCCACAAATATTTAAGGTTGTTGTATCCTCTTGGGGCATGGACCATTTTATCATTATGCAATGAGCTTCTTTGTCCTTGGTAATATTCTGTGCTCTGTTACCTATGTTGTCTGATAGTAATAAATCCACTGCAGCTTTTTAAAAAAATTAGTGTTAACATGGTACTTCCTTTTCTATCATTTTACTCTTAACCTATTTGTGTCTTTTAATTTAAAGTGAGCTTCTTATAGGCAGCAGATAGTTGATTCTTACTTTGTTTTAAAATCTAGTCCCTTAATCTTTGCCTTCCAATTGAAGCATTGAGACTATTTAAATTTAATGTGATTATTGATATTGTTAGGTTACACTGACCATCTTGCTTTTGTTCCATTTTTTCCTTTTTCCTCTTTTTCTGCCTACTTTTGGACTGATTGCTTTTTTGATAACAGTTTTGTTCGAGATATAATTTACATACTATGCGCTTCGCACATTTGATGTGTGTAATTCAATGATTTTTAGTATATATACAAAATTGTAAAATCATCACTGTCAATTATAGAACATTTTGATGACCCCCAAAAGAAACTCCATATGCTTTAGCTATCACCCCCAAATCCTCCCATTCCTACCCCTACCCTATATCCCTAAACAAATATTAATCTACTTTCTGTCTCTATAGATTTGCCTCTTCTGGACATTTCATATAAATGGAATTATAGAACATGGGTCTTTTGTGACTGGTTACTTTTACTTAGCATAATGTCTTCAAAGTTTATCCATGTTATAGTAAATATAAGTACTTCATTCTTTTTTATGAATTGATTCCACTATAGGGATATACCATGTTTGTTTATCCGTTCATCAGTTGATGGACATTTAGATTGTTTCTACCTTTGGGTTATTACAAATGATGCTGCTATAAACATTCATGTACAAGTTTTTATATGGATGAATATATACCTGGGGGTGGAATTGCGGGGTGACGTGGTCATTGTAAGGGTAACTGTTTGGGGAACTGCCAAACTCTTCTGTCTTGGCTGCTCTATTTCACCTTCCCACCAGCAGTGCGTGAGCTTCTTATTTTCTACATTGTTATCAACATTTGTTAGTATCTGTCTTTTTGCCTGTAGCCAGCCTGGTGGGTGTTGTTCTTTTAATTTGCATTTCCCTGATGACTAATGATGTTGCATGTCTCTTCATGTGCTTCCTGGTCCTTTATATATCTTATTTGGTGAACTGATTATTTTTGTGATTCTATTTTATCTCCTTTGTGGTTTATTAGCTGTAACTCTTTGTATCATCATTTTAGTGGTTATTTTAGGGTTTGTGGTACTTATTCCTGTCTACCATCAAACGATATATCAGGTCATATATATTTAAGAACTTATTTGCCCTTTTATGTGGAACATTTCACAGGACTAGCCATTTCGAGGGAAATACTAGGGAGATACAATCTCTAGAAGCTCTGGCCCACTCTATCCCTCCTACCCTACTTTGTTTTTCTTAATTCAATTTGTCACTCACATATTTGCTTATTGCCTGTGTCTTTCTCTCTGAGAATATACACGAATATACTTCCATTTCTCCATTCTCAGCTTTTGTGCTATTGCTGTCATATCTCTGATTAAATTAGATGCTTTCTTCTTTGTAGCATATTGGTGCTCTGTTATCCTGAGAGAACAGGACTTGTCATGGGCAGCTAAGGAGGGAAAGTACGTGGGATAATCTTGTAGGGTGCTGCATTGTTCCTGGAGGACAGGACTGGTGCAGCTGGCAAGGTCGCCAGAGAGAACGTCCCGAGGGCCCTGGACCCAAATGCAGGGAAGAGAGGGGGGACCCTAGAATGGTAGTGACCCCCTAGGAATCCCTGAGGAACCTTCCCCTGGTTCCTAGTTCTCCTGAGAGTCTCCCCGTCTGCATCGCTCAGCATCCACACTGTTGGACTCATGACTAATAAATTCATCTGTTCCAGTGATTGCATGTGAGTCAGGAGGTGGGGCAACGGAGAGTCCTGGGCTTGGTGACAGCAAGACCTGGGTTCAAATATAGCTCTGCCACTTACAGACACATAACCCGGGGGCAAGATACCAAACTCTCCTGAGCTCCGGTTTCTTCACTTGTAAAATGGGAATAAAAATTCCTACTTCATAGTGTTGCTGAAAGGGTTAAATGAGGTGCTGTAGGTAAAACCATGTTTTCCATGCCTATGACATGACAAGCATGCCATTAATATTTGCATCCCCCCTCTGTTCCTCATTATCTGCTTTTGCCAATTATATTTATACATTCTTTATGTTTCTCAGGCATTCATAACATAGCAGGGACTGCATTGAGGATGAGGGCCTTCGTTCCTCTTCATGCTCTGAAGATTCTAGTGAGTGCAGATGTTTTGAGGGGATTGTCACGAACTCCCTACTTTTCAATGTGTAGACCTGCCTTTGATTGGGCTGACTCGATGCTAGGCATATGCCAGGCATCCTGCATGCCTCATTTCCAAAGCTGATTATCAACCCCATAAGGATGGGGCAGGTTTCTCTACCTTGGCACTATTGACTTTTGGGGCCCGGTGATTCTTGGCTGTGGGTGGCTGTCTTGTGCATTGTGGGGTGTTAAGCAGCTTCCCTAGCCTCTACTCTCTTGATGCCAGTAGCATCCCTTCAGCTGTGACAATATCTGAATCCAAAATGTCTGAAGATGTTGCCACATATCTCCTGGGGGGCAAAATCTCCCCAGGTGAGAACCACTGGGATGGGGTTGGTGTCATTCCCATTACCTGTGAGGAAGCCACGGTTCAGAGTGGTCAAGGGCTTTGTAGCTCGGAGTCACAAGTGGTGGAGGCAGGGTTCAAACAACAGCCCAGCTGGCTCCTGAGCCATGAGTTATGGGAACTCCAGAACATGCTCTCTCTCATCTACAAATAAAGCTTACGATACCTTTGACATCCCTGGCCCTAAACTCTGCCTTTCATGCTAAGGGTGCCTGGACTCTGGCCTATCCTCTCTAAAAACCAAGAATAAGCCAAGAGGCTAGGTAGTTACTGTTCACAGACAGTGCTCAGAGGGCCAAGTGCAACATACTTCACACAACTGGCACCCAAACATGCATTTCCTTGGCATAAGGGGTGTAATGGGCTTAATTGTGTCCCCCAAAACTTATGTTGAAGTCCTAATCCCCAGGACTTGTGAATATGACCTTATTTACAAAGGAGGTCTTTGCAGATATAATCAAGTTAAGATGAAGTCATTAAGGTGGCCCTGATTCAATATGACTGGTGTCCTTGTAAGAAGAGGAGAATTTTGAAACAGACACAGAGGGAAAGCAGGCACGTGCAGATAGAGGCAGAGATTGGAGTGATGCTGCTACAAGCCAAGGAACGTCTGAGGCTACCAGAGCTGAAACAGATCAGAAAGCATCATCTCCTAGAGGCTTCAGTAGGACCATGGCCCTGACCACATCTCGATTTCAGACTTCAGGCCTCCAGAACTGAGAGAGAATCAATTTCTGGTGTTTTAAGCCACCCGGTTTTTGGTACTTTGTTTGGGCAGCACTAGGACAACTACACAGGAGCGCACACGCCAGGTCCTCCAGCACCCTGACCACGTCTGCATTTCTGCATTTGACGGTGTTCTCCTCCACCCCTCTCCTCCAGTCAGTTATAATATCTGGCTATTAGTCAAAGTCATGAAGTATATTTAACTTTGCTACAATCAACCCACAAGTTAGATTGTAACTCCCATTAATTACATGGGCGAGATAATGATCTGGCAGCGAAACAACACAGGGACGTCCCTAGGTAGCAGCTGTCTGGTCAGACGCCCTCACGGGCTGTGTCAGTGGCGGAGTGACTGTGCCTTATCTGGCTCCATAACAGGAGGTACCACATCATTCCCTGAGATAAGGAGAAGCAGTTTCATAAAACTTGGCTCAGCGGCCTTGGTTACCTGCAGGTCATGGATAAACAGAGGGAAATGAATCTTAGACAGCCGTGAATGTGGTACAGACAGAAAACTAAGGTAGCTAAGATCATCTAAAATCTAAAATCCAGAGCATTTTATTCCGAGCAAATAAACAGGAAGCATCAAACAGACTCACAGGTAGTCAAGATTCTTTGGAGCTAAAGCAGCCCTTAGAAGGTCCTTCATCTTTCTCAGCCAAAGCCCATAGGATGTTCCATGTTTAAAGGATTCTTCGGCAAGTAAACTTGGGAAGTGTTCTGTATTTTCATTTTTCTCTGAGATGTTCATAAGTTCCATTAGCATAGTAGAGACGTGGAGATATTTGGCAGTAAATACACCCCTTCAACTCCTTTTGGGGTGTGGTGGAACATGCCTTGGACCACTGAAGCATTCTAGCTCATTCATTTTGCAGAATTTGAGGGTAAGTCCCAGAGAGATGTTTTTTCAAATGCTACAGAGACAGAAAGTGACTCAACTTGTAACTTCACAGTCCAAAGTCAGTGCTTCTATTACTTTTTCTTTTTCCCATTATTTAGTTTATTAATAAACATTTGAGTGCTACCATGTTGTGATGTGGGCATATAAAAATGAATAAGGTAGACTTTGCCTTGCATGTAAATTACTATTTCTGGTGTAGATAAGCAATAGAGTAACAAATACTGGAATGGGTGTAGGGACAGGGAAGGGAAGTTGCTATGGCTTGAATATCTGTCCCCTCCAAAACTCATGTTGAAACTTAAGCCCCAATGTGGCAGTATTGGGAGATAGGTCTTTTAAGAGGTGATGGGTCATGAGAGTTCTGCCATCGTAAATGAACTAATCTCTTCATAGATTAATGGGTTAATGGATTAATAAATTATTACAGCAGTGGTATTAGTGGCTTCACAAGAGGAGAAAGAGAGACTTGAGCTATCACACTCAGCCCTCTGTGGTGTCCTGTCCTGTGCCATCTTGAGACTCTGCAGAGAGTCCCCACCAGCAAGAAGGCCCTCACCAGATGTGGCCCCTCAACCTGGGACTTCTCAGCCTCCAGAACTATAAGAAATAAATTCTCCAGTTTCAGGAATTCTTTTATAAGCAACAAAAAATGGATTAAGACAGGGAGAGACTCGCTACCTCTGGGATGAATACAGGAGCAATCAGTCTTCAGGTTTCAGATTAGGTGACCATGGTTGTAGTAAGTCCCATCAGAAGAAGCCACCATCCTGAGGACAGCGGGCAGCCAGAGCCCTGCTGACTGGCCTGCCCCAGGAGGCTGCCGCTAACCTGCCAAAGCCAAGATGGCCGGGGCGGCCAGCCCACAAGCTTTCCAGACACATGTAGTGTGACCGTTCCCACAGAGCGGCGTGGTCAATCTGATGCCTTCAAAGTTTGAACTGGAGGCCACAGAAGCAAGGAGGCTGTGAGCTGGGGACCAAGATGAAAGAATGTCTAAGAAGGTAGAATGGGGTGCCCTGAAGGGTCCTGGGTGAGCTTGAGAAGCCAGCAGAAGCTGGGAAGCAGAGAGGGGTGAGAACAGCAGGGAGAGGGCCTGGCAGGCAGCGTGGGGAGAGGGGCCAGACAACAGTCAGAGGTTTGGATGCAGCTCTTTCCTCTGTCCTGGTTTCTGGGCCGCCTGGCTCCATCACAGCTCCTGGAGGCACATTTCTGAGAAGCTCAGCTCCCTTGGAGCCCACGGCAGCACCTCACCCCACTTACCCTGCTCCAGCTGGCCTGAGAGGGGCTCTTATCTTGGTTGCTAAAAGGAGCTAACTCTTTAAAAAAACCTGCAGTAAAAAAAAAAAAATATATATATATAGTATACATATACATTATGTTATACATGCATATAACATAAAATTTACTACTTTAACCTCTTTTAAGGGTATATAGTTCAGTGGCATTAAGTACATTCGCATTGTTGTGCAGCTGACATAAAAATACATATGTGCCCGTATAAGAATTTACATAATAAATATGCTCTATCCCCTGTATCTCTATGTGATTGAAGACTCTGGAGATATCCTCTGTGGCATCCGGCTGCTCTGTACTGGCCTGGTAGACTCCTACCTCTGGTTGAGCTTCTGCCTTCAGACGAGTGAAGGGATAAACGATCAAAACTAACACTGTAGTCACTTTTCCCCAAATACTATAGAACTAAAGTCTTTACTCAGATGTACGTTTCTATTAATAATTCATAGAGCCTTGTCACAAAATTTCTTTTATGTTAATTTTAGTTCACTTTATTCTATAATCATAGAAGACCCCTCACCAATAGTCTCATGAAAAATTCTGATATGTCGAAGACAGTAATTACATATATCGCATTAGACGTTTTTAACCTTTTCCTACAAACTTTCTATGTGATTTAGACTAATGATTTAATTTAACAGCATCTACTGAGCATGGAGTTCATTCATTCATTTAGAGACTCCACAGGTCATTCATCAAAGCCTCACAGGATGTCTACTAGATAGGGGTGATACATACGTTCAAGTAGACAAATAAATAAAATATCTGAATAATGATAAATGCTGTAAGAAAAATAAGATGTGCCCACATGACGGAGTGCAGAGATGAGGAGGTTATTGCAAATCAGATGGACAGGGGCATCTCTTCGTGTCTCAGCAGAGGTGACATTGGAAATGAAATCTGATGATGAGAAGAGGTGGCCTCAGGTGCCCATCCACCCCTGCATCTCCCCCTACTTGCTCCCCTGTGCCACAGCCATGTGCATGTGTTTGCTTGTCCCCATATCACCCAACGCTGGATCCCTGGGCCAAGCACAGACGTGGCTCACCCTTTCACCCTCGTATCTACTTGCAATGTTTGGCAAACAGGCGGAGTTCAAGACATACTTGTGGCATTGGTAAGCAACAATGACTCGACTGCAAAGGGACCATGGCCAGTCGTATGATTGTGTTGACATGCTGGAAAAAAGAATTCTTGGAATCAGCCGAAAAGTGTATTTTAATTATCGGGTTATCTACTAATGAATCTCAGGAAAAGAGAATCATTCCTTTTAGGTCATAAAATTATGGGGGTGGGGAGTGGCAGTGATTTGGAACATTGCTGAAAACGAAATTTCAATTCCATCAGTCTTAGTTCCAGAAGCCATCACTACCCACAGCTAGAAGGGCTCTGTACGCTGGGCACGGGGGGGGGGGGGGGGGGGGGGGGGGTCCAGATCCTTCTCCGCTTTAAAGCACAGCCAGAGCTCACCACAGCGCTCATGTTGGCAGACGAGAATAGCGTGTTTACTGCGTCGGCAGAACTGCCAGGAGTGTGACTCAGCCCCTGGGAACCTGGTGTGCCTGCCAGTACGGCCATCGTGCGAAGAGTAGGCACCCTCCCAAAGGTGTCCGGGAACGCTAACCATTTGCACACTGTGCCTCGGGGACCAAGGCACCCAAAGAAAATTCTAGATATATAATTCAGTAAATTCCAACATAAAATTCCACTCATTGGCTCATCTAGGGAGCTTTTGGGGTGTATGTGTCAACAGCAAATACCCTTGTGGTAACTTTAGGTGGTTGAGCCCCAGTGGTGGTGGCACTCAGAACTGCCAGCAAAGACTTTGGGTTAAGAATAATAATAGGTGACATTTACTGAGTGCTAACTGTGTGCCGGGTGCTGGGCTAAGCGTACTGTACCCTTATCTTAGTTAATTCTCACAGCAACCCTATGAGAAATGTATTATTATAAGCTTCATTCTACAAAAGAGGCAAAATGAGACTCTGAGAGGTTAAAAAACTGGCCCAAGGTCTCACAGTGGGAGGGGGTGGCATTTGTCCTCTGATCAGGAAGTCATTATCTCCATAGCAAAGTTCCACGCTGTTATCAGGATTCATTCTGTACCAATCCTATTTGCAAAAGTGAAACAACAAAGGTGCACATTTACACAGCAACAGTATCAACCTGCAGTGCTCATTACCGAAGTTGAGGCAGTCGTTTGAAACTTACTGTGGGAGGTTCTAGATTTTGTGCTTTAGAAATAAAATCAATCAAGAATATACTGAACCCCTGCTATGATAGTAATAACATCTAACATGTATTGAGCACCTACTAGGTGGCAGAAATGAAATTTAAATCTGGGCGATGTGACACCAAAATCTATCTTCTGAATCACTAGTCCCCGGAAGTCCTCAAAGTGTGATCTGGGCATTCCCAAAGCCCTTGTGGGCGTCCACAAAGTCAAAACTATTTTCACAATAATACTAAGACATTATTAGCCTGTTTTGCTCTCATTCTCTCACTGGCCTACATCCGGGTCTGGCATTTTCCAGAGGCTGCCTGATGTGCGATATAAGATGGAATGCAACTTTCCAGAAAGCCAGATGGTAAGAGGATTTGCGAAAATGTAAAATGGTGTTTAGTCATTTTTTTCATTTAGAAGATAGAATGGGTTTACTTTTGTTGATTTTAAATAAATTACCCTATAAATATTTAAGAACATGTTTAGTTTTAATTTTTAATTTTGGTAGCAATAACCCAAGAAAGCTCTTTAGGGTCATCAGTAGTTTTTAGTGGTATAGCAGGGTCGTGAGAACAGCTGTGCTAGTGGTATCACCTTCCAGGTGTGGTTGGCACTCGTGCCCGCCCGCTGCCCAGCCTTCTTCCTGCCGTGGACACGGAGGAAACCAGAGCTTACGTGCTACACTGGTACCTCCACTTGGCCTCACCTCAACCCCCATCCAGGTCGGGCGCCCTCAGCAGTAGTGCCTTCTGGGACATCGTGGCACCGTGTGGCAGGTGGGCTGGGAGAGACCTGCTCTTCCTGGTGGGTTGCAGGTGGTGTTTTCCATCGGGGTCTGAGCTCCATGCTCTGTTCTTATCAAACCTCTGGATTTCATGCGAAAGCCTCATATTTATGAATCTTACACCCATGACGAGGCCAAGATCTCTCTGTGGAAGGGTTAAATTGTGTGGAAAGTAGTGAGTTCACTACTAACTGGAGATTTTCACACACGGGCAGGATAAAAGCTTGTTGGGATTGTTGTGGATGGGATTCTGGAAACAAAAAAGACTTAGCCACATTCTCTGAGATCCCTTCTGAGTGAAAGCTCTGAAACTACTCGCAGAGGCAGGGGCCATTATTGCTAATAAAACCAAGCAGCTGGTGCAGCTTTTACACCCAGTGAATTCTAGGATGCGACATTCATGAAGAGATTTGCAACAAGCCCAAATCCTGAAGCATCTGTAGGCTGCCGACTTGTCTGTCAGGGCAATGCAGAAACCACAACATAAACCACCAGAAGTTAAGCCTAAGCCTTTATTAAGCAGTCAGGTGAGCGGAGGGAGCATGGAGCTCTGAGATGAGGGAAGCGGAGGATGCTGGGCTCTTTGCACGGCTGTGCCCCACTCCAGCTATGCTGGGTTGCCTTCTCTGGCTCCAAAATTTGAACCAAGCTCTTGTGGGTTCAGAATTCTTTCCACTGCACCACAGCCTGCTCGCTGACACTTGCAGAGGCAGCCACCTGTGAACAAGGAGGGATATTTCCTAGACTCTCCAGGTCTCAGACTCTGGGCGTCCTCTAGTGACCCAGCAACGCCCTGCCCCTGGGCCCTGCAGCATCGTCTGAAAGCTGGTGCCTGGACAAGAGGGCCAGCAAGGAGCACCGAACGCACACTGTTGGGCCGTCGGTATTGGCAGGCGCTGTACTAGACATTTCATTTTAAAAGTAAACTTTTCAAATAAAACATACATACAGAAAAGCAAACAGACCATAAAGCTATAGCTTGATGAATTTTCACAGAGACAACACACCTATGCACAAACACCTAGATCAAGAAGCAGAATATGACCAGCACCCCCAGAAGTCTCCCTTGTGCCCCCTTTCTAGGCACTATCCCCAAGGATATCCAGTACTCTGACCTCTAACACCATGGATTGGCCTTGAGTCTTTTAAAGTGTATTACATGGACACACAATATGTACTTTTTTTTCTCATAACACTGTGAGATTCATCTTTATTGTGTGTAGTTGGTTCGTTGCCATGGCTGTACAAATCCACTGCATGATTATACCATGCTTTATCTCTCCGGCTCTGTTGGTGGGCATTGAGTGGCTGTTGTAAGTAATGCTATGAACAGGTGGACACACTTGCATGTGTCTTTTGGCAGTTATGTGCACTCTTTTCTCTTGGTGTATAACTAACTATAAATGGAATTGCTTGGTTGTGTGGCATATATGTGGCTTAACTTTATTTTGTTGTTGTGTTGTTGTTTTCACCGGGCTAGAGTGCAGTGGCGTCAGCCTAGCTCACAGCAACCTCAGACTCCTGGGCTCAAGCGATCCTCCTGCCTCAGCCTCCTGAGCAACTGGGACTATAGGCGCGTGCCACCACATCTGGCTAATTTTTTCTATTTATAGTAGAGATAGGGTCTCACTCTTGCTCCACTGGTCTCAAACTCCTGAGCTCAGGCGATCCCCTCTCTTCTGCCTCCCAGAGCGCTAGGATTATAGGCGTCAACCGCTGCACCTGGCCCTGTATGCTTAACTTTATAAGAAACTGCCAAATAGTTTCCCAACATAGATGTACCAATTTCCACTCCCACCTACAGTGCATTGTTCTGTTTTCTTCACATCCTTGCTAGTACTTGGCATCAATACAGGCACTTTGGATGTGTCATTTGGATGCAGTCTGGGTAGTGGTTACGAGTGTGGACTCTGGAAAGACAGCCTGGGTTCTTACCCTGGCTCCACCCTTTTACTGGCCCTGTGACCTTATCCCATTTCTCTAACCCCTGTGCACGTCAGCTTTCTCATCTGTTAAATGGGAATAATAACAATAGCCCCCAACCTCTTAGGGTTTTGTGCATTTATCACAGTGCCTGCAATGCAGTTACCAGTCCGCAGCAGTTGGCACTCACGATTGTTCCAGTGGACACCAGGAGGCCTCCATGGTGTTTTTAGGGAGCGCCTGGGAGGCCTCTGCCCCTCAGCCTCTTGCATTGTTCGTGGCCGGGCTCCCCGCAGATAGAACGCCAGGTGGTGCTTGTGTCCGTGTCGGACACCTGGGAAGGGTGAGTCCCACACCTGAGAAGTGAGTCAGGTATGACTCAACTGACTCAACTTATCTCAGAGTTTCCCGAAGAAGAAAGGAGCTAAAGTGATTCTTCAGCTCATACTGACAGTTGCCTTTTGGCTTCTCTTCTCACAACTTTTCTAGCTCCTTCCCCAACACACTGTCCCCTACTTGCTTCGGAAGAGCCGGTGGTAGTGCAGAGGGCAGAAGGGGGTGGGGAATGTCTAAAATATTCAGAACAAAGTGCAGAAATGGAGTCGCAACAGCAGTTGATCTGATGGGCTATGCTATTAAGTAAGTGAAAGTCTAATCGATATTTCTTTTCATTTGTTTTTTAGAAGTGATTTTTTTTTTCCTACTTCCATTTAGTTTTTTGTCTTCTAATTTTTGCCAGAGGAGAGGTTCTCCCAGTTTTAAACCAGGCACTGCTGTGAACCACGCCACATTAAATATGAACGTTTGTACTCATGGCAACTAATGGTGCCGGAAAAGAGAAACACAATTTTCTATTAAAACTGCATAAGACTAACACCGCCCATGAAGAAAGCTTTTTAAAGAAAACCAGTCCTGGCATTTGTTAAGGCCAAAATACACACAACATTTTCCCTTGGAGTCACGACCAACTGAAATAGAAGTGGCTTCCGTGGGGAGGACACAAAGTGACAAGAATCACAGAGCTCGGGGTGCGGAGACCTGGAAAAGCACTCAGGCCTCCTGAGCTGCCACCTCCTCCGCGACAGGGAAGATTCAACCAGCAGGTCTCAGGTGATCACTTCTAGCTCTACCATTTGGAGATTCTAAAAGTGTCTCGGCAATTGGAGAATACCTGCTTAATTTTCTCTCCTAATTTCCTCTTGACACTCTTCTTCTCTGGGCACTTCTGGCCCGGTCCCCTCTGAATCCAGCACTAGGACATGCTGGCACTCTACCAACTTCGCCTTGCTCCTGTTCTTCCGATAAAGGGATCCCTGTGAAGTGCTGGGGGACTCTCTTTGTCTGATCCCAACAGAACAGGGACACTGAGGCCTCAGCCCCCAACTCCACCTCCAAAATCCATCTCTGAAAAGCTGATGTTCTTCTCTCTAGACTCTTTATTTTCAACCTCAAGACTGAAATTCCCAGGCAGGAAGCACTTCCTTTTGAAATTTGAATCATCATCATAATAAAAAAATCTAGTCTAAAGACCAGTCTGTACGTCTTATTTGCAGGAGAAAAACTAGATGCCCAGATGGGTAAAGTATAATAGTTTCCCAAGGTCACGCAACTGTTAGTGACAGAGCCAGGACTACAACCCAGATTTTCTTGCCAATACAGTGGTGTTTTTATTGACCAGGGAAGGGAAAACAAATCAACCACCATTCCCGAGGGCCTGGTGTGTGCCATGAATCTTAAATAACCTGAGAAGATTGGTATTGTTAACCCCATTTCACAGATGAGGAAACTGAGGCTCAGAATCCCTTCCCAGTTATTCTTGGCAGCAGAAGAATATAAAACCTTCCTTCTTCCAAAGCCTTGCTTTCCCTGGCTTTGTCACTTCCCTTGCTAGCAGTAGGGGTTTTTAAGAATGGCACATTCATAAGAGACTTAGGTTTTTGTTTTTGTTTTGGCTATTTACTGGGTGCACACTCTGTGGAACACAAAGACGACTATGTCCTGCTGCTGTCTAGTGGGGCAGGGGACCCAGGAACAAAGTCCCTCCTGACTATGACAGAGACGGAGGAGGAGGCCATGAAGGGCTAACTGTGTGTGGGGCCATCAGGGTAGGCTCCATGGAGGCGGTGGCAAGAGCTGAGTCACATGGGACGAGGAATCATTTATCAGGAGCTGCAGGAGAAGAACAGGATTTAACCAGGTGAGAAAAGTGACACTTTGGTTTAAATATAGTTGTAGTTTTGAGGCCAGAATCAACGAGAATAGCAGAAAGATATAACAAGGTCTGAGGATAATCAGCGAGAGGGCTTCAGCTTCCCACTTTCCACATCATTTTTATTAGTGTTATTTTAACTTATCTTTACCGCTAATAGCCTGCAGCCACCCACTCTCTAGGCAGCTTCCCGGCAACACCAGATCTCTGATCTAATTTTATCCCTGAGAAATTTGAGTTTAGAAGAAAATGTGCAGAAGCTTCACTTGGTAGAGGAGCAGGAGGAAGCTGGCGCTCTGGGCCCCTGGAGAGCACGCAAGGTGGAGGGGCTGGGGGCAGGATGGTGGCAAAGCTCTCTGTGGGAGGCCACGTGTCTGCAGGACAGCCCAGACGCCCAACTGCTGTGTTTACTCAGCTCTGCAGAGGGTGACCCGACTCTCCGGAATGTGTATCTTATTTTTGTCCCGCCTGGGTTTATAGCCATAAAATGAAGTCCGCTTTCAGAACAGAAAGGATCGGTGAGTCCGAACTGAGCTGGGAGGAGCCCTGACTGGTTTTCCCTGGATGGCACTCTTTAGGCCATAAAAGGGCACTTCCCGGGAAGCCTCCCTGGGTGTCCACCGTGATCCGCCCAAGCGTGTCAATGTGTCCGTGCGGAGAGTTGTGTTCACAGCTGTACCAAGGGTGCACAGGGAACGTACAACAGTGGCTCTCCATGACTCAGGCCTAAAGGGCGGGAGGAGGAGGAGAGAGTACTTGCCACTGTGTGTGTCAGCTGTCCCTCCTAGGCCAGCAGGTCGCCAGCCCTTGTCATTCTCTTCTGATGCCAGGCTATCCCTCTGCCCATTCCCCACCACTGCCTGGAGGATTACTTCTCCGTAATCTATTGTCAGCACAAATTGGTCTGTAGGTTCAATACCATCCCAATCAAAATCCCCATGGAGTCCAAAACTTCTGCTCTGCAAAAAAGCATTGTCAAAAGATTGAGAAGATAAGCCTCAGACTGGGAGAAACCATTTGCAAAAGACATGTATGATAAAGGGCAATTATCGAAAATATACAAACAACTCTTAAAACTCGACAACACGAAAACAAACGATCCAATTTAAAAATGGGCAAAAGATCTGAAGAAGATCCTCACCGAAGAAGATGTACAGATGGTGGATAAGCACATGTAAGGATGCTCAACATCGTATGTCTTCAGGGAATGCAAATTAAAACAATAGTGAGAGACCATATCTATTGCCCCGAATCCAGAACACCAACAACACCAAATGCTGGTGAGGCTGTGGAGCAACGGGAACTCTCGTTCATTGCTGGTGGGAATGCAAAATGATGTAGCCACTTTGGAAGACAGTTTGGCAGTTTCTTAGAAAACTAAACACAGTCTTACCATATGATACAGCAGTCATGCTCCTTAGTATTTACCCAGATGAGTTGAAAGCTTACATCAATACAAAAACCCACACACAATGTTTATAGCGGCTTGGAAGCTTGGTTGCCAAAACTTGGAAGAAGCAAGACATCCTTCAGTAGGTGAATGGGTAAACATTCCCGAATAGTATTGTGGTGTAGGTTAAGTTGTGGTATCATTTTAAGATCAATCATTCAGAGTTTAAAAAAATAACTGAATATTTTAACTGTAGATATTATGAGCTCTTTAAATGCCAAAAATTATTAGTTTTTCAAATTAAAAATAAAAAGCCACTGAAGCATCCTACATGTTATAATTTGTAATAAGATAAATATTGTTCACTATAAACAAAAACTTTTGGACCCTCCCCTTTTTATAAGAGTCAAGGATTCTTGAGATCAAAAAGTGAGAAAGCCACTGTGAAGTATCCCTAGCTGTGATAGGTCCACTTCTTGCTATGATCTCATAAAGGGCCAGTTACAGAATTCCAAGTACTAGACTATATAAGTCCCTGGCTGGGCCTAGATTTTGGTCCCTCTAACTCAGGAAGCTAGTTTTTGGTGACCCGAGGGATTTTTATCAAAGTTAGCTCTTTTTTCTTCTTTGTTTTTTATCTAGTTTACTTGAAATTTTTTCTTTTTTTCCCATCGTTTTACTTTTTTCTTTATTCTCTTATTTTTATTTTTTTCATTTTTCTTTATTTCGTTCCTCTTCTTTTTTCTTTCTTTTTATGTTTTATTTTTCCTTATTCTTTTTGTCTTTTCACATTTTTCTTTATTCTTTTTTGTTTTTCTCATTTTTAAAAATTTTCTTGTTTTCTAATTCTTTTCTTTTATTCTTTGTTTCTCATTTTTCTTTATTTGGTTTATTAGTATTATTAGTTGATAATATGAATTAGTATTGTTAGCAGTATTAGTATTAGTATTAGTATTAGTATTGTTAGCAGTCAGTCCAATATGCTGCAGGACCTCTTGGCCACGTCAGCTGAGGAGGACACCCACACTGGCAACTCCAGGCTCCTCAAGACTCTTGCCAAGGGAACCTTTGCCAAGGTGAGGTTGGCCTGGCACATCCCGACTGGGACAGAGATGACAGTGCTCCAGCCTCCAGAGACTATCCTGTGAAGTCCCCTTCATGAAGGCCTTGATCACCCCAACATCGTGAAACTATGTGAAGTGATGGAGACTAATGGCCATGGGGTGTGCAAGTGGAATGGGCGTTTGAGTGCCTAGCAGCTCACGGCAGCACGTAAGCTAGAAAGGCTGAGCGTGTTCCTCCAGACAGTGCCTGCGGTGCAGTCCCCATCCTGCAGGACCTCAAGGCAGAGTAGCTGCTTGGAACGCTGACATGAACACCAACACTGCAGACTTTGGCTTTGGCAGCACATTCACCTTTGGCAACAAGCTGGGTACCTTCCACGGCAGTCCTCAGAACTCTTTCAGGGCCAAATGTACTCGGTCCCACAGTAGATGCGTGGAGCCTGGTGGCATCATCTGGTCACTATCTCTTGATGGACAAAACTTCAAGGAGCTACAGGAGCAGTTATTGAGAGGAATATTCAGTATTCCCTTCTACATATCCATGGAGTGTGAAAACCTGCTCAAGAAATTCCTTATTCTCAACACCATCAAGGGAGGCTCTTTAGAGGAAACCATAAAATATCCATGGATGAGCATGGGCCGTGAGAAGGAGCAGAAGCATTATGTTGAGCCACTCCCTGACTTCAGGGCCCCTGGGCAGACTGAATTGATGGTGCCATGGGTTGTGCACGGGAAAGGATCCAGGACTCATCTCAGGGCCAGAAGCACGATGAAGTATCTGCTCCTGAACTTCAGGAGACCTGAGCTGGAGGCCCATGCCACACCCCTAAACCCACCTCTTCACTCCAGTTGGTCCCATCATGCAAGGTAGAGGATAGAGTTTTTGCCAACCAAAAGCAGGAGAGGTTCAGGAGCCTGCTGCTCCCACCTTAAATCCCTGCTCTGAGAATAGTCAAGGGAGCAACACAGAAATCAGGGGCCCAGAGATGACTAGGAGGCAGGGCAGCAAGGCAGCACAGCGCCCGCCAGTCCCCTACCCAGCCTGGAGACAGGGACCACCTACCCTGCATGGCCCTGTGGCCTCCACCTCCACCCACATTCCAGCAGCAGTGGTGGGGCCCCAAATGGAACCAACTTCCCCCAGGATGTCTCCTCCAAAGGAAACTCCCTCCACACTGAGCATCGTGGACAGGTTCAGGATTGGCAGAATTTGCTCCGTGGTGTGACCCCAGACTATCCCTCTGGCAATAGCCAGGGCCAGCTGGGGGCCACCGAGAGGCTGTTCACCTTCCTATGCAGACACCTGCATTTCAGATCAGCCAGCAAGAGCCAGCATGAGGCTGAAAGCAGAGTGGAGACTGAAACCTCAGGTGGTGGGCAGAGAGGCAGTGACTAACACAGGAACGCCTGTTGGGAGGTCAAGCCTCCTGAGTTCCATGGAGCCTAAGGAGATGGTGCCAAAGGTCGCCTGGTACTAGATGCAAATGGCTGCTGGTGGGAGCAAACAGGATGCACGTGCTGCTCTGCACAGCCCGCCTGGCCAAGACGGCCTAATGCGGTGGAGGATGCAGATGTGCAACTGTCAGGGTGTTGTCCAGAGAGTTCGGAGTAGGAAGAAATCCTACACCTCTGTGGTCTTCAAAAACATTGTCTCCATGCCGGGCGCGGTGGCTCACGCCTGTAATCCTAGCACTCTGGGAGGCCGAGGCGGGTGGATAGCTCGAGGTCAGGAGTTCGAAACCAGCCTGACCAGGAGCGAGACCCCGTCTCTAAAAAAAAAAAAAAACATTGTCTCCAAGATAAGTGATGAGCTGAAAGCCTGGCTAGGAGCCACCTGGGAGAAAATATACACAAAAATATATAAGCTAAGTTATGTTTAAATAACATAGTTTTTTTTAAAAAAATATACACCCTGCTTTATGACTACAGCTGTCACAAGACAATCATCTACAACTTTCAAGGGGAGGGCTCTGAATTCTTGGAAATGCCCTTGTGACCCACATGAGAAACAATAAAAATAAAACCAAAAGCACTCAAAGGAAACCAAAGCCTGGGAGATCATCCTAAGAATGGGACAACTGTCAATGTATATAAACGGGACTATCCTGACGCTTCCAGCAAGAAAAACAATCACCACAGAATCAGGGTAGTCTACACCTGTGTGATAAACACCGCTGTGAAACAACCACTCCGATGTGTACAAGCCTAAAACAATCCCAACGTATTCTCTCCCCTGTCCTAGGGCGTGGCTGGGCTCAGCTGGGTGGTTTCTCTGCCCTTTGCATCTCTGCTGGGCTCACTCCTGTGGGTACATCCTGCTGGAGGCTGGGCTGGGCTGGGCTGCAAGGCTTCAGAGGATTCTCTCACACTCAGAAAGGCTTTGGTACAGATTGTGGATTGGGGTGCCTTAGTTCTTCTTCTTCTTTTTTATTTTTTTGTAGAGATGGGGGGGTCTCACTATATTGCTCAGGCTGGTCTTGAAATCCTGGCCTCAAGGGATCCTCCCACCTCAGCCTCCCGAAGTGCTGGGATTACAGACATGAGTGACCGTGCCTGGCCAGCCTTAGTTCTTTTCTCTGTGGACACTCTGTCACAACAGGAGGGCCAGTGCTTCCTACAGCTTGGTGGCTGGGTTACAGGAGGGAACATTCGAGGAGGACTAGCCCCAAAGGGCAAGTGCTTTTCAAATTTCTCCTTGCCTTGTTCTTGCTGATGTCCCATTGGCCAAAGCAGGTCACACAGCCAAGCCCAGAGTCAGCATGGGAAGGGATTGCACAGGGAGGAGAGTGCTGAGAGGCGTGACTCCCTGAAGGACCAGTAGTCTGTCACATACTGCTATGGAGCAGGGCACAGGCCTCATTTTGGGAACTGGAAGAAAATGCTCCTGGTGGTAAACTTCATGGCTGAGTGTCTGCACACGGCAGAAGAGAAAGCAGCACTCCATGGTATGAGTGAAGGCTGAAGGTTTGTCCATCGCCACTGCCTATGGTTCTGTCTATGGTCATTCTGTGTCGTCCTCTGCCACAGCTCCCAGTGAGGCAGGGTCTGATTTAGATGCTGCAGGGTCCTGCCAATGCCTGGAGTTTCATCATTTTGGGAACACAAGGAGCCCATTTTCATGGAGAGGGACAAATCTACTATTGAGGTCACACCAATAAGAGACATTGCTTTGACACACTGATATTCAGGACAGCATCCAGTTTGGCCGAGGCATAAGTGTTGGTGTCAAGGTGACTGTCAGTAGCCTGGCTGAACCTCATCGACTGGGGAAATGGGGCTTGCTTTGTAAGGACTGAGGGTTTGTGAGTTGAAGCACCATTTCTCTATTCATCTTTCTCATCTCTCCTAACCCTCACTTCAAGCAAGTCCCCAGACTAAGTCACTTGTCATTCACAGCCATCTTCTCCTCCTCTCCCCTGTATTCCAGCGGGCACTGCTCTCACTGATTTAGTGTCTGCAGTCCTGCTGGCCCTTCAGCTCTGGAAAGAGAAGAATCAGGAATTTGTTCCTCACAGGAGACACAGTGCCTAGCACCGTGGTGTTGAAATTGAAAATTGACAAATGCTTTCCCTTCTTCTCTCCCACCACCTCCCCCTGCTAATCGTCATTTGCCTTTGAAGCTGCTGAGTAAGAAGCACAAGGCCAGTGATCTCAGACCTCTCTGCCCAGGTCCCAGGTGATAACTGTGCGGTCAGGGTAAGGGGCATTTGGCTGGAGTGATGTAACCCCTGCCCTTTGACATCCTCATGTAACTCAGCTGTCAGCGGGGGCCCTAGTGTCCTTTGAGGGGCAAATATAATGAGCTCGACCCCCATTCCTTGTGTGATGGGACCCCCAACCAATCTTTTGCATAGATTCTGAATTACTTCACCTACTAATAACAAAAATAGCTACCCTAATAAAAGGTACTTCACCGACTTCATATCATCTCTGAATATCATGTGCGTTATTCACATTAATTGAAGAACTGAGGCTCAGAGAGGTAAAGCCACTTGCCTGTCATCACACAGCAAATACTGGCAGATCCAGCCTTCAAATCTCGGTTTTTCTGATCCCAAAGGCTTTCTGCACTCCACACTAGGAGGATAGTGTTTAGTTGCTTTTAAAATTTATATTTTTTTAATGAAGAGGCTGCCCTGCAGGAATGCCTACAGAGGGGAATGAGCTTAAGAATTAATGAAATCTCTAATTCCTTGACACGTCAGAGAACAGCATGAAGTCAGTAGAGTGGAGGGATAAGAATTCATACCTGCTCAGGGGACTTCTCTGAAGCTTTAAGCAATTCTAAATATAGTTCTCCTGCAAAGACTACTAATCATTAGAGTAGCTAACGTTTGCTGATCACACATGATGTTGAGACACTGCCATACTCCCACTGAATAGACACTTCTGCAAAATTCTCACGTCCTCATGAGGCTGATCTGTACTATCGCAACCCCCACTTAAGAGATGAGCTACCTGAGGTCTGGAGTGGCTGAGTCCTAGGCCCTGGTAAGGCCCCTGTGAGGCGTGGTGTGTTCAGGAACGCCATCGCTTCATGGTTTCACCATCTGATTTTTTAATGTGTTTATTTTTCCTCTTCTTCCTGTTCTGCTAGACGTTTGTTTTGTAGGGACAGGGACCTTGTATTTCTGGTTCATGTCTACACCCCAGCTATTCGACACAGTAGATGCTCCAGAGCTATGTGCCAGGTAAGTGAGCGGGAATCACCGCATGGCTCCCTTTTAGGTCCTGGGCTCATGTCTTGTGACAGAAAGAGAAGGGGCCTGATGAACGGGAACATGGGGTGCACCGGAGCAGGCTTCCACGGGGGGCTGAGGTGTTTTAAGAACTTTGGTGGAGAGTTTGAAATGAGCTTTGTGGAGCTGAGGGAGAAGCTTCATTCTTGTCTTCCCTGGGCCTCCCCCAGTTCTTTTCTAGGGTCCCCCAGTGCTGGTCAGGATGGAGCCTTCACCCCCAAATTGGGGTAGAGTCCCATGGTGTGTCTCTGCCATCATTTTCCTTCCCAGAGCTGTCCCTAATTGTATTGCACCTGGACTGTCCAGTGATGGGGACAGTGAAGGGCCCCAAGCGAGACAGCAAGGGTCCTTTGAGCTCATTTATATGCTTGTTGCTTTTGAAGTGAAGATAAAAATGTTCTGCTACCAGGTCTGTCACCCAGGGCTGTGATTATCTGGTAACAGGCAGCAAGGTGTGAGGATAAAATCAATTTTAAACATGATTCATCATTTAGTGTTTGGAAAATTCCAGAATGTGGCAGTCCAATTGATTGAGGGAAGTGTTCAGAATTCACCTAAGGTCACCAGCAATCAGAACTAATAAAAATAACATTTTCAAAATGCTCATGTCTCACTTATTGCCGTGCTAAGGAGAATAAGGAGGTGCTGCCTTTATCCACTTTGCTTTGGTCATTTGCATGTAAAATCCGTTTGCTCTCCCTCCACCCCCGCAGCTTTATTGAGGTATAATTGGCAAATAAAACTGTATATATTGAAGGTGTACAACTTGATATTTTGGTACATGTATACATTGAGAAATAATCACCACAATCAAACTAATTAACATATCCTTCACCTCACAACATAGTTACCATTTTCCTTCTTTTTTTCTTTCTCTTTCATTCTTTCTTTCGTGAGAACATTTGGGATCTCCTCTTTTTGCAGACTTCAAATATACAGTACAGCATTGTTAACTATAGTCACATTGCTACACATTAGAAATGTTTGCTTTCATGTGTGTAAAGAATGCTTTGGTTTTACTGAAAATGTATTAACATTGCACAAGAGACAAGAGATTGCCAGGGGTCTTTGGTTCCATTGGTGGCCCCAGTGAACCATGTTCCTTCTTCACCCCTTCCCAGTATTCATAGCCCCCTTGCTGGAGTCTGGCTGGATCTGTGATTTGCTTTAACCAGTAGAACGTGGTGGAAGTGATGCTGTGTCAGTTCTGGGATAAAGCTGTAAAAAGTCATGGCATCTTCTGCTTTTGTGCTTTGGAAGTCCTGTCCCCTGTGTAGGAAGTCCAGCTACTCTCCTGGAGAGACTGCATGGAGTGGCCTCGAGGAGAGTGAGAGGCCCTGAGACATGGAGAGAGAGGAAAGCACAGCTGTCCCATGTCTGTGATGAACACAGTCTCCAGTCAACTCGTTGCCTCGATATAGTCCATGAGTGACCACTGGAAAGCTAGCAGAAGAACCACACAGCTGAGCCTTGGGCCAGATTGTAGAACTGTAATAAAATAAAAATATTGATTCTTTAAGTCACCAAGCATTAGGGTGGTTTATTATGCAGCAACTGATAACCAAAACATTACCTGAAAGCAAAGATTCTTAATCCTGGCTGCACATCACGAAAACCAACAACCTGGAGATCTAAAAGCACCATCCCCCAGGGTCCTAACCCTTCAGAAATTCTGATTTGATTGGTCTTGGATGAGACTTCATATATATATAAAATATATATACACACATAGACACACACACTATATATATGATTATACGAGGTCTGTCTGGAAAGTATCCAGCCACTGTTAATATAACAAGAACAGTTTGTGTGACATCGATGTAACCTGGCAGCCAAGGAGAGTGGACTGGGATGCGCATGCGTGAACAATGACGCGTTTACTGTACTAGTCAGTGGGGCGCTAGACACCACTGAGTGAGCGTGTGTACTGTGTGGCTGTCGCATTCAAAATGACTGAGCAAGTAGAGCAACAAATCAGCATCAAATTTTTCGTTAAGCTTGAACATTCCTCTGCAGAAACTGCAGATGATTCAGAAGGTTTTCGGGGATGATGCAATGAATGCAGGCAAATGTCACTGTGGCACAAATGCTTCAAAGATGGTCGAAAATCTGTTGAAAGTGATCCACGTTCTGGAAAGCCTGCAACAAGCAGAACACCTGAGAATGTTGAATTTGTACGGGTTAGGTTAAGAGATGCTGGGAGAACTGTGTGAGGTCCCAACATGCCTACATTGAAGGGAACTGAGGCGTCGTTGTCCTGTGTACAATGTTTCTTGTGTCTTGTATCTTCTTCAATAAACGTCTCTATTTTTCATATTATATGGTTGGATACTTTCCAGACAGACCATATATATTACACATATTTTAAAGTTTCACGTAAAAGATCAACACACAGGATGAATGGGTAAACAGATTGTGGTATATACATACCATGAACTATCATTCAGTCATAAAAAGGAATGAAGTACTTATACATGCTACAATGTGCATGAACCTCCAAAATAAGCCAATCACAAAAGGTCACATATTATATGATTCCATTTATAACAAATATCCAGAATAGGTAAATCTATAGAGACAGAAAGCAGAGTGTTGGTCGCCAGGGTCCAGGGGAGGGGGAATGTGGGGGAGGGGGGTGACTGTTTAGTAAGGATGAGATTTTCTTACACAGTGCTGAAAATGTTTGGTGATGCATCAGAGTCTGATCTCTTTCCCCAGTCCACCTGCTCCTGTTTAGTTTTCCTTGTCCTCAGGTAGCTGCTCCCTGTGTTCTGTCCAGGGCTTATTGTCACATTCAGGGGGAGAGACAGGGTGGGGTGTGCTTACTCCAACTTGCTCAGTCAGAACCCCAACATATATATATATTTTAATCCAACATTATAAGTGGTTAGGAAACTTTATCTTTAACAATAGGCACAATGACCAATGCTAATTGCCGGGATTGCTTCCATTTGGCCCGCAGCTGTGTTCCTCCTGCTGGATCGGGCCTCTGGGCCACCTCAGGGCTTGGCTGAAGCAGGCACTGCTGTGCTGAGCACCCCTGAGGCCGGGCTACTTGAAGCAGCACCTGTCTCCTCAGGTTCCTGACCTTACCTTCCCAACCCTCCACCGAGCAGTCCAGGTGCTAAGGAAGGTGGCCTCATTGCAGCTTGCCTGAGCCGTGGCAGAGCATCAGGGAGAAACTGGAACTGGGAATGCCTGGCTGGGAAGTTTGGCCATGACTTAATAAGTAATAGGAAGCCACTGAAGGTTCTCAAGGAGCAAAATCATGTCACCGTCATCATTAAAATTATAACAGCTGACATTTGTTAAATGCTTGCTATGTGCCATATACTATATGCCATGTGTTTTTATAAACATCTTTGCACTGACGTTGCTACATTAAGTCTTCCGAGAAGGTTATGGGATACGTACTGTTTTGCCTCGTTTGCAGATGAGAAAACTATTTCCACCTGGAAGTGGCAAATGTTACTAACGTTGAGAGGAAAGTACCATCCAACTTTATGTTGAGAAAGATAAGAACTGATGACCCCAGACACTTATAAGCTGGTGGTGACCTTGAGCATCAATTCCTTCTTCTGCAAAAAGAAGGTAACAATGATTCCACCTGTGCAGATACAACATGATTATGAACGTAACATGCTTACCTCTGTGGCAGGTGCATAGGAGGGACTCAGAAGGTCACCATTTTTTTGTCCGTTTCTCTTCTACAGCCTGGCTGAACCAGCACATAGAGTTCTACTTGATTCTCTGAGGACTGGCAGGTCTCCTCGACCAGACTTCACTTTTAGTGATAATTGGATGCTTATTATCACCCAAAGACATGGCTTGACAGCTATTTTACACTTTACCAAGACAAACAAGTAGCTGTGTCTGGGTGGCAGTCAGGTGGCCAACACATTAAAATTAGTCAGCATGACCCATACTTTACCTACAGCCAAGTGTTTAAAGACCTCATCTCATCTATTTAAACATTCCATTAAAATGTTATTCTCTCGATTTCTGTAAAGAGACAGGGGGAAAAAACGGTAATATGTACTTGCCTCTAGCATTTTCACTTGATGTGTAAGTTCGCACTTAAAAGCCGCTTCCACACATTTGGTCAAGAGTTCAGGGACAATCCGGGCAGCAGGGAGAAGTAATGTCCCCCTTTGAGAGGGGGGAGCCAGGGACTGGGGCAGTAATTTTCCACCATGTTCAGTGGGAACCCTGCGAGGGAAAGGGGTAAGAGCAGAGGAAGAGGAGTGCGTGGGAGGGAAAGGAGCCAGGCAGCAACACCATGGAGATACAGGGACCAAAGCTGATTGTCTTGGGCTTGTCTGTGTAGAATGTTCTGGGAACAGACTAAAGTGGAAGGAATATCAAGTGAGGCGGGGGTGGGGAGGAGCCGTGGAAACAGCAGGGATTGTGACATCAGATGAATTCTGTTCTTTGTAAGTACTTGCTCCTGACAAGTTGTTTAACCTGTTTGGGCCTTGATTTATTTATCTACAAAGTGGGCATAAAAATACCTGCCTGTTGTGACTGGGGGAGAGCAAATGAGATCACGTGCGTGGCACAGCAGCGGGGACTGGTGCCTGGGGGTGCCCAACAGCGCTACTTTCCTTCATGCCGGGCCCCATCTGCCCTCCAAGATCTAGAGGCGGTGATTGCAAATCCCCCCCCACCAGTGCCCGACTGCGGATCTCCCTGAAGCCCCAGGCACAACATGTCTCACTTCTACTCCACTGTGCTTTCCCCAGTTAGGTTTCTGATCTGACCCAGATGTGGACTCTGCTAAACACACACCCCCGCGTCACTCACACACACACGCATACATACTCACACCTTCACACAAATGCACTCACACACACTGTCATATACGAACACACTCATACCCACACACACTCTTAAGCCGCTCCCCCCCACACACACCCTCACATACTCACACACGCAATCTCACACTCCGCACACAATACAGTCAGACACTCACACACATACACTCACACACAAGCTCACCCACACACTCATGTACATACACACTCATACCCACACACACTCTCACACTCTCACGCACACACACCTCACACACACACACACACACACAATCTTGCTAACTCCTACACACTCTTAGACACACACTCACACCCTCACACAATTACATCCATGACCTACATTCACTGAAATACTACTGTTCAGCACACAGTACATATAGCATTCCAGGAAACATCTCTTAAGCACATGTATTAAAACCCACGTTTCTGTCATCTTCTTGTTGTAAACACGTCCACTCACACAGAAGCTCTTAACAACATAGTGCATCAGTGATGATCTGAGCCTGTTCTATTGGATTTGGGCTACAAACACTTCACTACACACACTCACACACACACACTCCCTCACACACCATCCACTCAAGACCTCTGTGTGTGCTCCAGCTTTACTGAAACTTTGGGGATACGGGGGAAGTGTATAAGAAAAACACAGTAGTACGAAGCCGAGTACAGACAGCCTGTTTTCCCATGAAGTCTCTTAGGCATTTCTGCCCCTCTGGGCTCTACTTCCTGCCTCTATGGACCCCTCAGCCTCTCCAGCCCCCACCAGGGTGCTCTTTTGTAATGTAAAATATCCAAGAACCTTCTGGGCTCTTGTTTTCCTCGTCCAAAAGCATATCAATGGAGGGATTTTCCTAAATAGATGTGGTTCCTTCCCTAAGGACTTTCCAAACAGAGGTAAAATACTATCAGCTTATTTTACTCTGCTACTTTCTTTCCTGTCCCGGTGTTCTATGGCCAGAGGCGGCGGTGGCATTGGTGTTAATATTCTACTTGCCTCCTTGCCCACATCCATTACCGCTATCTTCCCAGGGCCCGGCCTGGCACAAAATATGCCCTGGATAAACATGACCTAACTGGCTGGTGGCACAAACCACTTTATGATGCAAATTAGATCAACATTCTTTCTAGGACAGTGGAACCCCATCACCGCCCCTACCAGAGGTCACTGGATATTACTGCCAATTTGGGTCACACTGAACTGATCTGGGTTATAATCCTAGTTAATTCATTGCTGCACTGTTTGACTTTGGGCAAATCTTTTCACCAGTCTGAGCTTCAATCTCATGGCCTTTAAAATGTGAGTGAATTATACTGTTCCCACAGACAAATTCAAAGGTAAAGCTTAGGTAGCCCTCACTTCTAAAGAAATATCTGTTTTTGTTCCTAATTTCATGTTGGTCAATTTGTGTTCCTTTTCAAAAAAGAATTCCCCAATTGTATACAATTTGGGAACCACAAAGCCAGGCTCTTGGTGGGTGTCACAAGGAGGGAATGAGAAGATTTCTATAAGTGCTCAGCCTGGACTACTGGAAGTGCCCAAGCAGGGGAGCCACTGAAACTGTTCCAGCAAGTGTTAATAGCAAATGTAACAGCTCTTGACCCGGGAAATAACGTAGCAGCACGTGGAGAGTCGGAAAATAGCCTTTATTCAGACAGCAGGCTCAACCAACTTCTGATCTTCTGATTCCTCTTCCTTGTTCTCCTCCAGTTTTTATACCCTTGGTAGGACTCAAAAAGCATCCAATCAGCAACAAGCTTTAACGTCCAATCAGCAACAAGCTTTAATGTCCAATCAGCAATAAGCTATAACGTCCAATCAGCAACAAGCTATAATATCCAATCAGGAACAAGCTTTAACGTCCAATCAGCAACAAGCTTTAACGTCCAATCAGGAACAAGCTTTAACGTCCAATCAGCAATAAGCTATAACATCCAATCAGCAACAAGCTCTAATATCCAATCAGCAATAAGCTATAACATCCAATCAGCAACAAGCTCTAATATCCAATCAGGAACAAGCTTTAATGTCCAATCAGCAACAAGCTTTAACATCCAATCAGCAATAAGCTATAGCATCCAATGAGGAATAAGCTATAGCGTCCAATCAGCAACAAGCTTTAACGTCCAATCAGCAACAAACTATAACGTCCAATCAGCAACAAGCTTTAACATCCAATCAGCAACAAGCTATAATATCCAATCAGGAACAAGCTTTAATGTCCAATCAGCAATAAGCTATAACGTCCAATCAGCAACAAGTTATAATATCCAATCAGGAACAAGCTTTAACATCCAATCAGCAACAAGCTTTAATGTCCAATCAGCAATAAGCTATAGCATCCAATGAGGAATAAGCTATAACGTCCAATCAGCAACAAGCTTTAACATCCAATCAGCAACAAGCTATAATATCCAATCAGGAATAAGCTTTAACATCCAATCAGGATCCCGCAAGCAGCACGGCTGGGAGAGGGGAGCAGATGGCCGGGCACCAAGGGCAGGCCGGACTGGCACATGGGCCCAGACCCAGCAGCGCGCCCACCGGGGCCTCCAGCCGGCCTGCGCAGCACCGGCCCCGGGGATGTTGAGTGGCGGGGAGCCAGCGAACAGCCGGGTCCCCGGCGCCCAACGGTTTTCCCTGTGAAAAGGAGAGTGCCAGGAGGTCTGAACGTGGCTGGCACCGCCTCCACGCCCCCGCAGAGTGGGCCTGCCAACTGGGGCCTGGAGCCAGGTTCTCTCAGGCAGAGACAGGCCCACCCTCTTGACTCGGGCAGGTTGGAACCTCTCTCCAGACACGGCCAGCTCTGCAGGCGCTGCTTTGCTCAAACCTCCGGCCAGTTCCCCTCGGGTCGACTTGGTGGGGTCAGATGGGAGGAAGTGTTACGGCCCCCTCTCTTCCCCAAAACAAAGACCTTGTTAGGGCCACTTGGGACCTGACCTGCTGTGATCGATTCCTGTGTTCTATTTCCTGGACCTCAGGTATGCAGAACTGGGGTATGGACTGGTCACCATCCCTCGCTCGCGGCATCGCAGATCTCCCTGAAAGCCACAGCCCCGGTACTGGCTGGGGCACTGGGGTGGGGGGGAGGGACTGGAAGAAGCAGGGGAGAAACAGCAATTTCTGTGGAAAGGAATGTTTGGGGTGGGAGAGATCGAGAACCTTGTGTGTGGCTGGCGGGCCAGTCGCAGCGCGGCTATGTCTGGAACCCCGTTGGGCTCAGTTGGGGCCTGTCCCCGACACTCTGCGTTTGGCCGCTGGCTGTGGTGGAGTGGCAGGCACGATCTCTAGGGCTTTGGACAATGCCCTCCAACACCAACAGGCAAATTGGGGCTGAGTCTGGTGAATGAAGCAGCTGAGAAAGGCTTTTATTGATAAATGGAGCCATGGCGGCTAGGATGGAGGTTTGGGCAAGGGGGTAAAGTGTGTCTTTGTTAAGGGGCATTTGCTGCCACCAGAATGGTGTTAGGGTGGGGGAGGGGCAGGCTGGTGGCGAAATCTTGGGTGTGTGTACCCCAGGACACCGCTTGACCTGGACTTGGGTGGTTGTGCTAAGGTTGACTCAGGGGGGCCCTGAGCAGCTCCGCGGACCACGTCCAGCGCTCTCAGCAGGGAGGTGATAGGTTCGGGGCTCCCACCTGGGATGTGCAGAAGAGGGGTTGTTGCCCGGGGACAGGAGAGTGGCTGGAGCTGTTGGTAATGTCCAGTACTTCCAGAAATTTCCACTTGCCTTTGAGGGACCTGGGCCCCCGGGACTGGTGACATTGTGTCTGGACCACCCCTGTGTGGTAAGGGAAACATGGCCAGAGCATTTCCTGGGGGCGTGTTCTCTCTCAGGTGCTCTGGTTTATAAGGATTGGTCTTTAGAGATGGTAAAATTAAAGGCCACAGAGAACATGGCCCATTTGGTCTGTGAGTACTGGGTCTCCAGGCCAGACCCGGTGCCCCAGGTCACTGCCATGGGCTGTCGGCCTTGGGCGTCCTCAGAGCAAGTCTCCCAGGGGAGAACCTCCTGCTCTCTGGAGGGAAGACGCATCCCCACAGACAACTTTCCCAGGACACAGAACTCAGACATAATGTTATCAGTCCTGAAGGGGGTCCCTCAGGTCCCTCAAAGGCAAGTAGAAATTTCTGGATGCACTGGACATTACCAGTAACTCCAGCCACTCTCCTGGCGACAGCCCCTCTTCTGTGGGAAGAAGCCTTGTCTGGCCGGCTCAGCCCAGCCCTGCCCCACCACCTCCCCGGCTTCTCTGGGGCAGCTCAGAGGGGAGGAGGCGGTGAGGAGGGACAGGGGAGACCTTGATCCAGGGGTGGTGTGGGGTTAGACTTAAGTGGGTGAATTTTTCTAATCCTGCCTCTCTCCCTCCACCCCAGCTGCTTTAGAATTAATCCAAATGGAAAGAACACCTCCCCCAAATAGATCTTACCTGCTTGAAAATCCTTCAGGTTTCTTCTGTTGTGAAAAACCCTGTTTTCTCTTCACCCAGTACTGCCTGTATTAAAAACCTTCTTTTGATAACAACGGGCTTTCGGGTTAATTTACAGTCTAAGGTAGTTTGCCTCTGTAAGGGTAAAGAGATGCAGTTCAGTTTCATCTAACTGAAACTTTATAAAGTCTCTGTGCAGTCTATTTAAGTCTAGGCATGAAACGCTTAGATCGTAACAGCTCACACTACTGCAACCAGGGCAGGCTTGATGTCAAAACTCAAGAAATAGCATAGAATCTATGATTTAATCTCCATATGGCCTTTTTCAGGTTGTACTCAGCCTGGAAGATTTTACTGACATAAATCTGAGGACAAGAGAACTCTTCCCAGAGGTACAGCACAGCTCAGACAGATGGGATGTTTATGGTGGGGGAGCATTGCAGAGAGTGTGGCCATCTCAGGTTCCGGGCAGCCAACCTTACAGAGCCAATATCTTAGCATCTCCATCTGCACAGACCTGTGCAGTAGCATGCAGCAACCAGGAGAGCTAAGGCTCCTAAACACGAGGCCTGGAAATCATGACCTTTGAGCAATTGTAGCCAGAGAGAAGGAGCCCCTCTGCTACTGGATTTGGAGCCCTAGTGGAAGGGGTGAGCCATCCAGGACAGACAGAAGGGCAACAAGAAAGCGTAGGCACAGACGATAATAGAGTGAAAGAAGACCCTGTCAACGGGTAGGGAAGAAACAACCTCCACAGCCCCAGCTGGCTAAGGTTTTTACCAGCCATTAGTGTGTGGGGCCCGGAGGTGAACATGAAAGACATACTATATTTATCTGTCCTTGGAACATTCATGTGAAAGTTAATGACTTGATGGGGGGTATGTGTTTTAATCTGCAGTGTGGGATTGGTCACAGGAGTATAATTTAATTAGGGCTGTTCTGCATACAGATTTGCCTAATTTGAAGCTTACTCCTCCCCTGGGCAGGGAAGTCTCCTGTCTCTGATGAGTACATGACAAACTGGGTCATCTGTGGACGACAAAGAATGCAGATGCCATGAGCAATGAGTGCCCACCTGTGGCTTCACCTAGGCATTGCTCTGGAGCCACTACGCTGTCAGGCACATCAGGTATTTTACTGTCCTTGTGGCTTCTGCATGGCCATGTGTAAACAGGGAAAATAGATTTTGAACTATGAATCATTTTCCAGGTCAAGTCTGGGGTGCCAGAAGTTCCATTTCTGGGATCATTTCCCCAGAGCGGAGCAGGACACGTTGTTGTGGAGCAGGTGTGAGCTCTTTTGTAGAGGAGTGTCTCAGGGCCAGCTGACAGTCTGCATTTGGGAATGCTCATGGGAGTGGCACAAATGAAGGTCCCTCTGAGTATGCATTCAAGGAAAGAAAGGTGGTAGACGCCCAGTAACAGCTCCAGCGATATTAGAAAGATGGCGAGGCTCACGTTGAATACGAACCCTCAACTAAACAAGCAGCAACAACAACAAAAGGTGGTGGTGGGGGGAGAAATAGAATAGTTTTGGTTCCAGCTGCATTTTCATGTTAATAGTTTATGAGATGTGATACAGAAAAGAGAATAGGACATGATTAAAAGGCAAACTGGTTAATAGAAAAATAATGTGGATAATTTTTTTAAATAATTTTAAAATTAATGTTTGTATTAGTTTCCTATAACAAATTACCATGAATGTAGCAGCTTACAACACTAATTTATTATCTTACACTTTTGGAGGTCAGAAGTTCAAACTTCTGGTTCTTGAAATCAAGGTATCAGTAGGGCCACATTTCTTCTGGAGGGTCCAGGGGAGAATCCTTTCCCAGATTCTAGAGGCTTCCCACACTCCTTGGCTTGGGGCTCCCTCTTCCATTTTCAAAGCCAGCAGGGTAGCTTCTGCAAATCAATTTCTCTCTCTCTCTCTCTCTCCTTCTTTCATGAGATCTCTGACCCTGACTCTCCTGCCTCCCTCTTCTGAGGACTCTTGTGATTATATCAGGCACATCCAGATAATCAAGGATAATCTCCCATCTCAATAACCTGAATTTAATTATATTTGCAAAATCCTTTTTGCCGTGTGAGATAACATATCCATAGGTTCCAGGGATTAGGACATGGACAACGGTGGGAGGCATTATTCTGGCTACCATGATTTGAAAATAGTTGTCTTTTTTTAAAAAAAGACCTGATTTTTGAATAGTTTTTACATTTACAGGAGAGTTAGAAAGATAGTGCATAGAGTTGTGAGTCTTTTAAAACTATTTCCCCATCTCTGGTTCACGTTGTACAAATGTTTTCACATTAAAAATTATTTGAAAACCATCTGTGAAAGCACTTTGCATTCTTTGGAAGAAAGATGCTGTTTAGTGCGAGTTATTTGTGATACCACTGGGATCTTCCAGAGAAAAACCATGTGGCAGTCATTGATAGGAGCCACCAGCCTCTTCTTTCCCAGGGAAGCCCCTGGGGTTGAGTCCTCAGGGCGCGTACCCAAACCTCAGGACCACTGATGCCCCATGGTGAGTTAAGGCTGTTTTTCTCTACCTGTTGTGAAACACATTCACCTGCAGAAAGTCCTTCTCTGTGTCTCTTCCTCCCCATTTTCCTCAATTGTTGCCTTGGCACTTCCAAGCATTTGTCATCTTTAACTTGTAAGGCAGGTGGCACCTGGGAACCTGAGTCTGGCAAGCCAGCTGTCCCTTAGGGGTGCTTCGCAGGTGGCTTAGGGAACGTGGAGCTCCCTACAGCCACCTCCTGCCTAAGAATCCTCCTCTCCCTTGTGCTACTGGCTGGCTCTGGAATCACAGCCAACCCTGTTAGTGACTTGAGCCCACTGGTTGGCCTGATGACTCCAAACCCGGGTGTGGATCAGAATCACCCATTGTGCTTTGTCAGAAATACACATGCCTCAGAATGAATCAGAATGTCTTGCTGCACAGGGAATTACCCAAAGAGTGATGGGGACATGTCTAAAGGACACAGGAGCCAGCTTGAAGGCTAAATCTGGGACGAGTTGAGTATCAGAATAATAGTGATAGTAATGGATTATAAACTATTGAATGAAATAAGAATCCATGAAGTCATACTGATATAACCAGCTAAACAAATAAGTAAATAAATAAGCAAATGTTCTTGCTAAGAAAAAAAACTCCATGTCAGAGATTCAACTTCTGAAATGCTGCTGCCTCAGTAGGGCTGGAGTGGGGCCCAGGTGTTTCTGTTTCTGAAAAAGTGCTGTGGAGGATGGTGAATTGCTGGTTTAGCCTCTTGAGATAGAGCATAGTCAGGGAAGTTCTAGAAAAAGGACCTGAAGTATCTGTGCCTCATTCATTCATTCATTCATTATTCATCAAAACCCAGTGTATGTCAGGTGATGTATAAGGCTCAGACTAGAAAAGGGTGAAAACACTTCCTGTCCTCCCAGCTCATGGTCTAGGGATGACATAGAGTCTCCCTGGGGGACGGCTCTGGGGGCTCTCAGAGCCTGGAAGAGTGAGGAGGACTTTGCTGGGTGGATTGGGGAACAAGGGGCATTTGAGAGCAAGGGCAACGCAAAGGTGTGGAGGTTTGAGAAAGCTTGACTGCCTTCCAGAACTCCGTACACTCTGCATGGCTGGCACACAGGCGGCGGGGCGTGAAGGTGGCCTGCCTCAGAGTTTAGATTTTGTCCTGCAGGCGAAGGGCGCGCTGCAGGGTGGCAGGACAGACGAGCGGTGGTAACTGCTGACTCCACACACCACGTGCCGGGCACTGGCCCGGGCTGTTCTGTCTACTGAGCAGTGTCATCCTCACATGGCCACACTGTACAGAGAAGGAAGTGGCAGGGTAAGGCGGAGGGACTTTCTAGGTCACACTGCTGGTAAGCTGGGATCCATCTGGCCCTACATCGCACACTTCTAGCTCTTCAGCTGGCCAGCAGCCCTGGCCTCACCTGGGAGCTTGCTAGAAATGCAGAATTTCAGGCCCCACCCCAGATCCATGGACTCAAAATCTGCGTTTTAGCCTCATCCCCAGGAGATTCATGGGCACCCTGGAGTCTGAGAAGTGCTGGTCCTATAGTCTCTCTGGCGTCTCCAGAGGGGTGTGTTGAGGGGTGGCAGAGGGTGGGAGATTGGCAAGACCAGGTAGAGGGCTGCTGTGCTCTGGGGGAGGGGCGGGCCCGGGGTGCCGGCGCTGCCCTGGGCTGAAATTTTCTCCATGCATCTTGATGCTAAGCTCCCGTGGCTGTGCTCTCCTGAAGGCCCGCACGGATCTGGCATGTCCATCGGCCAGTGGCTAGTAAGTATGGGCTGACTCAGTGCTTCGTGGATGAATCATTAACTCTGGACCTGGAGCCGTGAGATGGCCACACACACTTCCTGCAGTTCCAGCGTCCCCCATCTCAACGCTGATCTTGCTTCACCAGGATCACTTCCCTCCCCCTGGCCAGTCCAGCCTCTTCCCGTGCTCAGCTGTCCCCACTGACCCAGTCACGCCAGTGGCAGCAGGTGTGAGCAAGGCAGGTGACGCTGGCTGGGGCATGGGAGGTGAGCATGGGAGTCCACACAGCAGACAGGCCACCTGTCCCCTGAGGATGCCTGGAACAGCACGCATCACTGGAGTAAAGAAAGCCAGTGGTCACTGTTAATGTCCTCACTTTGGAAAATGAAATCTAGCCCAAAGTGGCAGTAACTACCACAGAACTGCAGAAGTGGAGATCTAGTCTGAGGACTTCAGTCCAGCTGAGAAGGCTGGAATGTTAATTTATATCAAATGACTGATGGAATTTGAGCTTCAACAGTCACTGACAAGTCACACATTGTTAAAGAAGGACATGGTCTTAACCCCCAAATGGCCTTGGGTATGGTCTTTCACTGCTGGTACGAAGTACCGATGGTGTTTTGGCCTGTCCATGTACCCGGATGAATGCCACTATGCGTTTCTTTTCCCTTGTTAGGATTTTGACTCTGAGGATTTGACAGTGAAATCGAAATGCATTTCCATTAAAGGTATTATTGCCAAGGGGGAAATAGCCACCACGTCATTTTGACATTCCCGGGACTCAATCATAATTAATATTAATAATTACTAGCATGTATTGATGCTCCCTTTTTAAAAACTTCCACTGCCATTAAGTTGCCCCAAAATTCCCTGGGGAAAGGGAGAAACCTGGCTCTGCTCCCTCCTGCATGTCTGTCCCTCCCCTGAGCCCTTTGAGAGCAGGAACTCTCAGAATCGCGCTGACCAGCCCAGACGTGGGCTCAGTGAGTGGGCGGGGCAGGGGCATGTGGGCCCAGCCGGACACTCTGGCCGGCCTCGTCCCCCGGCATCCTGCATCTAAGAACACTGAGGGTGGAACTGGTGGAGGCACAGGGGTTGTGTGACACTGACCACCACTCTGTCCCTAAGCGTCTTCTGGTCCTGTGTGGGTAAAGAGGGAGCCCGCAGAAAGGAGGGGAATAATCAAATCAACGAGATATCATTGCCAGGCCCTCTGGGCATGAGAAGATGATTCAGCACTCTGCAGAATGGGTGGTCAGGGTTCCCGTAAGGCCCAGTCCCACCAAACCACTGAGAAGATGAGCAGCTCCAGTCTGGAGAGCCAGCTGGCCAGCTGGGAGCATTACAGGGACACCAGAGGGATAGAAGAAAGGGAGTTGGCAGCTACTCTAGGGGGAATTTAGACTTGTCCAGCGCAGTTTACAGATTGGTTCTAGGGCCTGGGTGTTTCTGTCTTGTTATAGCTCCTTGCAGCTGTGGCCTGGGAGAATTTGCTGAGACTGGCAGAGGAGGGTGTGTGTTTGGCGAGCTGTGACTGGTGGCGCATGTTTGCCCATGGCCTCACCTGGTTCTTCTGTGCCGGCAGGGACCCCAGCCTCGGAGTGCGCCAGACATACTCTTGAACCCCCTGCCCAGCCTTGGACAGGGGTTTGCTCTGGGGTCAGGATAGATAGACAGCTGGGGCCCTAGCACTGTTGTGGCATGGCAGGGCCCCTGCAGGGCCATGCTTTTCTGCCCCACCCTTTTCTGTTTCCTGTTGAACCCTCTCTCAAGCATCCAAGTCTACAAGCAAAGCAATCTTCAGTCTCCAGTTCCCCCTTCAATTGACCCCACTGGAGTTTCACCGACTTGGAGCCCTGGGAATCCACCTTTGACCTCTCTGAGCCTCATTTTCCCCACCTGTAAAGTGGGATAAGTGTTAACTAGGATAACACATAGAAGGCACTTTGCTTAGTGCCTTAGAAATGTTAAATAGCCAAGCCTGAAGCTCTCCCTGCTGTGGTTACTGTTTCACCACCCCACCCTTCGGAGCAGGCCAAGGGGCAGGACAGGAAGGGTGGGCAGGAACTACCTGACTTCATTAAGAGCTGGGTCTGGGAACCAGATGCGGAAGAGCTAGGAGCTGATCAGAGGAAGAGGGCTTCCGCTCCTTCCGGGTGGAGGTTCCCTTTGCCTTTGGAAAAACTGTGGTTTGGGAAGGATCCCATGGAACCACTTTGATTGGACATTTGGGGACTTCATGACCTGAGTCTTACTGCACATGTGGGTTCTAGGTCACTTTCTGGACTCTATGGTACCTAAGCTGCTTGGCCCGGGGGCTAGAGAGTCCTCTGCATTCTTTTGCAGCTGGTAGGCCAAATTCTGACTGGCAGATTTGTAGGGTGTTCCCTCTTCCCCCAGGTATGGCAGTTGCTCGAGACAGGAATAAGGTAAGATAGGACCAAGATGGGGGCCTGGGCCCACTCTTGTCCTTCTTTCCACGTGGGGCAATTGCACCAAGGCAACAGCACCCACTTTCATCCCTAGGAGACCCGGAATCCCTCACTACCTAACATGGGGAGGGGCTGGCCATTTGGTCTGGGAGAGAGGAGATTATATTTATAT